>JAOPHQ010005412.1:0-50000 GCA_030340625.1 Merluccius polli
CCCCCCCCCCCCCCAAAAAAAAAAAACTACACACACACACACACACAAAATCGCGTGAACGTGGCGTTAAACAACACGCACTCACCATGTCTCCTGGTTGCTGAACTTCTTGGTGATGACTTTCCCCAGCTCCAGCCCCAGCCGGTCGGCCACCTTCTGTGACAGGTCGTGGTGGGAGCTCCCGCTGAAAAGCACGATGTTAGGCATGGTCCCGACGAAACCACTTTTTATTTTGTTTTACGGTGCTAATAAAAAGGGGTTCAAATCCGCGGTCGGTCTTCTCGCCCCCCCCACCGTTAAGGGTTCGTTAAAAGAAGCGAAAGGTCGGTAGCGCTAATCCTGCACACTGGGCATGGCGGTGGCGCGAGGGAGGCGAGCCGAGAGAGGAAATAACACGTTTGTGTTTGCGCGATAAAAAGCGGAAGTGGCCCCGCGCGATTGGCCGCTCAGCGCTCCAGGCCGCCGCCCACTTCGGAGTTCCAAGTTCCATTTGTGGGAGGACACGCCCCCTTGCGGGGTCCGTCTCAGCACTAACAGCTGATCACACGGGAGCAATTTTCCACGTGACCCCTCGAGAAACTGGTTAGTTCATTATAGTGTATAATAATAACCAGGGCCTGGTCAGGGCCAGCATCACTAAGTATCATGCACGTGCCATGGACTACATACAGTGTAATGGTACACACACACACACACACACACACACACACACACACGGATGACCAAACGAAAAACAATTAAAATATAAACTCGTATGAAATTGATAATTCCATCCAATTAAATTAGACTCCTGGCCAGAAGGCTCATTAGTTGCTAGTTGCATGTAAAAAAAAAAGTTGTTAGCTAAAGACAGATCTTTATTTTGCCTATTGTTGAAGGGCAAAAGGCAAGAGACTAGTAGAGTGAAAAAGTGTCAGATTTCATCTGGGCCCCCAAGGACTTGTGCCATGGGTCTCATTGGCATAATAAGGGCCCCTTGGCATATGATGCATTTTAACCAACAATAACCACATGTAACCATTTGAAGCAAATGCTATTACTTGTAAACCAACCCATATGCTCACACTCCTCCATTTGCATATGTGTTAAAACGGTTAAAGTACAGTATTGACTACCATTGTTTGCACAACTAGACAACAGTAGACGGCTACCTAGCCTATAGATACTTAATAATGTCTGACTGCCAAAAGTCAAATGATTATTCAATAGCGAGCACTAGATAAGCGATTGTAGGACTTTGATACGTTGTTTTAAGTTATTACCTATACGTACAAACCACCACATGAACCCACCACAATTATCTTTGAAGCACTGTTTGGGACCCTGCTGTTAAAGAAAACAACATTTTAGCGTCCAGAACCAAAACTAGAGAGGAACAGCTATAAGGTATCTCTGCAGACACCAAGAGGCCGAAAGATGTATCACTCAACTCAGTCTCATTCTTGCCAAAGCCCCCTAGATTAATTCTTAATTAGATCACACATCACTTCCATAAAAACAACACAAAGACAAAACACCATTTTCTGAAATATATTTTATAGATGAAGGGATGAAATGTCCAAAGCGTAGGTCCCAAAGAATGTTAACTTTTTTTTTTTTTTTTATCAATACAGAGACAAACAACAAACTAAAAATAACATTTTTTTCCCATTTACATGTAAACCAAGAATTACTCTTGAGCCACAGTGGTATTTAGATAGAACTGGCCGAGGCGGTTGTTGACAGTTGAACCGAGAACTTTCCCCTCCGTCCGAACCCATCTCCTCTCTCTTTCTCAACGGTAGTGAGTGTGCCGGTTTTAAAAATGCCGGAGGAACATTCTTTGGGAGAGTCCAGTTTTCAACGTCTGAGTAGGCAGAGCACAAGTCTCTTAAATACATTTTCTCATTTGTCCATACATTGTTTTTCTAAGTGCTGGATTCTGGTGAAATCACTTAATTCAAAACAATATTTGATTAAGAACAATATCAAATGTTTCTTCTTCTTTTTTTTATTTTTATCTCCGCTTACGTCGTTTTGGACAAAGTCTTTTTTCTGAATTCTGTTGCACAGCGAGGAGGGCAGAGTCGGCCCCGTTGTCCGGGGATACCTGGTTGCCACGGGAGACCGGAACCCCGCCCCCCTCCTCCGCCCAGTGTTCTTCTTCTATTGTGCAAATACATTATTTCCGTTACATAGACAAGCAGGCATGCTGACTCACAAACCATGCAAAGAGTTAAAGTTGGCGCGAGTAGACAGCAAAAAGAAAACAAAAACAAAAACATCTCAATATCGTTGAACTTCCTACGAAAAACGCTTGAATAAAGCTTAAAAAAAAAACGAAACAACAACAAAGTTAAGCCAAATCAAACTAAGAGGTGGAATGTTTTGTTAAGACATGATGAACAATACGGGGAACAACAATTAACCAAAAATGTACAAAACGATATCATTAACGATGATGGTCACTATTAAACGTTTTTGTGAAAATCGGTAGAATGGTTGTAAAAATAACGTGGACCATAGTGACAGTCATCATGTAGCCATCTCCCATCGTCTGATTGGTCTGCATTGTGGCAGGCACATAACCCGCTTGTTTAAATAAATTGTCGTCAGGGTATTGTTATGCTGTGGTTATTTTTCGTAACTAGCGAAGTGCAATCCGCACCTTCCGATGGCTGATATCGTGGCGTGAAAGGCATGAGCAACATCATGCGCACAAACAAAAATTAAATCCATCGAATAGGCAACAGAGGGATCAAATGAAAAAAAAAAAATCACTAAAACTCAACTCTTTTAAAAAATAAAAAACAGTGCAGTCAATGACTTGAGTGCCGAGCGCCATTGTGTACCACCGTGTGGACTAACATCACCACAAGCCGCCCTGTTTTCAGTCAGCAGCGACCTAGGTGTTCTTCAAATATACGTTCCACTTAGTAAGAGGCCTACGCTGTACAGCAAGTTTTCATAAATACACACTAAACTGGGCCGAACTGCAGGTCGAAGGCCCTAGGAACGACATGGGGAATAAAAGAAGGGATGTCCCTTATTTTTGAAAGAAAGAAAGAAAGAAAGAAAGTGTGTGAGAGAGAGAAAGAGAGAGAGAGAGAGAGAGAGAGAGAGCGAGCAAAAGACTGACAGAAAGAAATAACGATGGAGAGAGAAAGATGGACAGACAAAGAATGATGGACAGACTGAAATAGAAATAAAGAAAGAAAAATAGAAAGAAAGAAAGAAAGAAAGAAAGAATGAAGAGTAACCGACTAATAAAGTAACTACAGCACTGGTTGTGTTACGATTCCCTCTGCCCATCCAGAAAAAAAGGACAGGTCATCATGGGTCAACGCGATGAAAAAAGTTAGAAAAATATACATCAAATAAAAAAAGTGGACACATTTACAAAAAAACAACACATTTGATATGGAAAAACAAAAACAGAACAAAAAAATGGTATGTGTAAAAGTTTACAAACAGGCACCCACAGATGCACTGCCCTGTAAAATATATTCAATTTAATGTACATGGCTAAACGTCAAGCTACCAAGCTAACCAAGTGAGTCGCCGAGTGGCTGAGCTAGCGTCCCGGGGGAGCTGCTTAGAAAGTAGTGATGGCTCTACCGTGTGTGTAAAGTATAGGAATATGGTACCGAGATACTTGGTTTTTCAATCAGGAGTGTTTTTGTTCACCAGTGTTTACTAGCGATGTATGTTTGGGGGGGGGGGGGGGGGGGGGGGGGGAATGCAAATTCATGCTTTGGCTTCAGTTGCTTGGCTGTTTGTTTGTTTGTTGTGTTTTATTTGGGGGACTAACATTCAAAGAATCTTCTGGGAACATATTGGGCCTTTCCGCTCCAATGCATGCTGGTATGCCAGTTTTTTTTTTCCGTACAAAGCCATGATAAGGAGGGGGGGGGGGCTCGGCTACATAGAAGGCTGAACTTTCTTTTCCGAAAAGATTTTTCTAAAACCTAAGCGTTAATCTAGCGGCTTTCAGCGAGCGACTGTCAACCCCTTTTCTTTCTCCACTGCTGACGCTAGCGACTACCTTCCTCAAGCGATAGTGTCTTCTCATTTTTCCTCACAGAAAAATAGATTCATTCCAAGAGAGAAAAATACCGAAACCAAAACCAACTCCTCCCGAGACCAAGTCTGTGAAAGAAATAAATGTTCCAAGTAAACATGCTGACAGTTTTTTTTTTGTTGTCATCTCATTCTGCGCCTCAAGGACCTGCATTCTTTAGCCACAGGGGACAAAACTAAGTAAAATCTTGTGACTTAAGGCAATCTTCTTTTCCTGAATCCTCTGGTTTTCCTGAAACCCAGTGGATCTGCACCAAGGCACTCCTCCAGTCCGTCCGTCCGTCCGTCCGAACCGATCGCGTCCAGGACCCATGGGCCGGTCCCGTGCATCTAGGGCCGACCATCGTCCACGGCAACAGGTCATCCAATTGCCACCGTTGCCACAAGAGACGGCGCAGTGGGGCGTCGCCGGGACCCATCTAAAAGTCCACAGTGAAACGCTGAATCTCGTTAAAGAACACCACAGTCTGCAGCGGCGGCCATCGTTTTTGTCGGCCATATTAGTCGAGTTAAAAAGGAGGAAAAAAACCAAAACAAAAAAACTGACCAACTGTCAGAGTGTTTGGCGAGAGGGTTGCCGTGGCAACATCCACATAGCCACTCTGCACCGCGAGTCTATTACAGCTCTCCACCGCCTCGAGACTTCAAATGGACTAGCACCCTACCCTTCAGGCAGGGTCATGTCGCTAGCCACCGTGGCTAACGGCTAACAGGAGGGGGGGGGAGTGGGGAGTGGGGGGGGCGCTAAGACTGGCACAAAATGTGTGTGACCGAGCGAGTGTTACTAAGCAAGCTGAGAGAGCTTGAGAATGTATTTTTGTTTGTTTCCTTTGTCGATTTTGAGTCTGCCGTCTTCTGATTGGCTCCCTACTCGTGAGGCTGAGCCCACCCACACCCTCTCATTGGTTGGAGGGGCCGCCAATCAAGGTGACTGATGTGGCAGGCGGGGCTTATAGGCGCTAAATGAAGGGAAGGTCGAGGCTCTTTCGAAACATCGAAGGAGGCAATTCTCCGGAGTGGCCAATGGTGGCGGTGCATCACCTAAATGGTTCCCCTCCGTTACAGTGGTTCCCCCTCTTCCATTGGTTCCTCCTGTTGCCTAGGGGACAACAAAGAAATGCGCATTTCAGAACACAAGTGCAGTGTCCTGTAACCTTTTATCTGTCCTTTTATTGTTTGCTAATAGACCACTAAGAAATACCTGCTAATTCATTCAAGCTAGCGGTAGATAACGCTGGCGTCATTCGCAGACTTTGAACCCGTAGTCAATATAAAAAAATTTGACTGGAAGAGAGAGTCGATTCTTAGGAAATTCTCTATCAATTCTTTGTACTAGATAGTATTAGTTTGAGTCATGTTCAAGTCCTACACAAGACGATTGGATGCCAAAATTTAGAGAAGGGCAAAATGTATTGCATTTTATAACAAGAGGATTTGTTTGCATTTAAGTTCCATGTTTCTAGAGTTTGTTAAATGGTGTTAAAAACAGGTTATTTGGCGTCATCTATGGTTTTGCTATCTTCATGTATCTTATCTTAAATGTACATTTGTATTGTACTGTAGGCCGCACATACAACCTATACAATACAATTAAAAGAGGGGGTGATAACCTTCGCAAGTATATAAGTTATACATTTAAAATGTATAAAATAAATATTCATACATTTTATATGTATAAACAAGATAGTTTATAGATTAGATTTTCTTTTTTTGTTCATTCATTCATATCTTGTCATTGTCATTTTATTTACTGACGCCTGTTTTTGGTTTGTACATACACTCTACAATCCCCCACAATGCCGTGCGGCACGGTGCCTCACCTGTGCTCCATGGCGTTGCTATTGGCGACGGAGAGCGAGGCCATGGCATTGACGGTCTCCGCCTCCTCTGAGTCGCCTCGCTTAGCCTCCAGCAGAGAGAGGCCCAGCCTTGGGGCCGAACGCTGCACAGAGCGCCAGTACTTACCTGGTGTGTGGGGGGATGGGGGAGGAGAGAGGGAGGAGGAGGGAGAGAGAGGAGGAAAAGAGAGAGAGAGAGAGAGAGAGAGAGAGAGAGAGAGAGAGAGAGAGAGAGAGAGAGAGAGAGAGAGAGGGGAGGTTGAGGTAGGTAAAAGAGAGAGAGGGGTGAGAAGAAATTAGGAATGGGCGTCGGGCGTCGGACACCCTCCCCCCGACCCCAGGTGTCCTTCCACCTCAGGACCCAGATGGCAGAGTTAAGCAGTGTGTCCGTGGGACCCCACCGACCGCACATCCACCCTGACGACGCACACAACACTACCAATGCCAGAATGGGGGATCCTTTCATTAAAACCATAGGAGGTTCTGAGTCTAACACACACACACAGAGGCCTATAGCCCTGGTGCCAACCCCTTCTTAAAGTCACCTGGGACAGTCACACTGAGCTGCTAATTACTAATCGAACCCGTGCTCTACCACCTCAACAGAGGCCTCACCTCACATGCCTTCTCTCTCCCCCCCCCCCATTCCTCCCCCCCCCCACTCCACTCTCTTCCCCCCTCTCTCCCCCCCCCCCCCCCCCCCACTACTCTCTCTTTTCCCTCCCCCTCCCTCCCTCCCTCCCTCTTTCCCCCCCACTCTTCTCTATTTCCCCTTTCCACCCTCACTCCTCTGCCCCCCCCCCCCCCCACACTCCTCTCTCTCCCACCACCCTCCTCTCTCTCCCCTCCTTCTCTCTGTAACTGAACCGCCCGTCATAGCCAGTGGTCGGGGTGTGTGAACTTTGACCCCCGCTGTCCTCTGTCCTCCCACAGCGCTCAGCAGCACCGTGGGGGTGTTGCTGTGTGACACAACACCCTGTCACGGCCATGTGGAGATCACATATTTACCTGCCATGTGTGTGTGTGTGTGTGTGTGCGTGTGTATGTCGCAAACGCTGCCGTATGTACAAACTGTGTCAAAGGTAACAGCGGGTGATGATCTGGTATAACCACCCCCCCTCCACTGTGAATACAGACACGACTTTATATGGCATTGAGCATCGTAGTACATACTTGTACATAGATTTATTTCAAAACATGTTTGCATTTATATATACAGTATTCATATAACGTGTTTTAATGTTTCTTGTTTAGCACTTATGTGTTCTTTACAGCTGTTGTGTGTTATCACCAGCTGTTAAAATGGTAACACTTTACAATAAGGTACGCAAAACGTGGGTAGTTACTGAGTAACGAATGAGTAGCGAATGATGAACGACCAGGGCCCTAACTGGGGCCCTAACTGGGGCCCTAACAGGGCCCTAAGTGACAGTTACTCAGTAACTACTGAGGAGTTACTGGTAAACAGACTAGGGGACTACTGTATTCGTTACTGAGTAACGAATGATGAAAAACCAGGGCCCTAACTGGAACCCTAACAGGGCACTAAGTGACAGTTACTCAGTAACGAATACAGTAGTCCCCTAGTCTGTTTACCAGTAATTCCTCAGTAGTTACTGAGTAACTGTCACTTAGGGCCCTGTTAGGGCCCCAGTTAGGGCCCCAGTTAGGGCCCTGGTCGTTCATCATTCGTTACTCATTCGTTACTCATTTGTTCCTCAGTAACTACCCACGTTTTGCATACCTTATTGTAAAGTGTTACCGTGAAAATCTGTGTTGTGTTAAAGTTCCTGCCCTTTTGCCTCAATGTGTCTCTTCTTGTGTAGTAGTGTCTCTTATTGTGTAGTAGTGTCTCCTATTGTGTAGTAGTGTCTCCTATTGTGTAGTAGTGTCTCCTATTGTGTACTACTATTGTGTCTAATTGTGTAGTAGTGTCTCTTATTGTGTAGTATGGCCTGTTAGGGGTCGTTACAGCAATAGTCAGCCTTACTGTGAGTCTCGATGACCTTCTCCAAGGAGCGTACAGCGTTGGGGTTCGGCCGCTGCTCCAGAACCGCCTTGGGCAGAGGGTCCAGCTGAGAACGTTGACAGTAAAACAGTTGAAGATAAGATAGGTAATAGGAAATAGGTTTGTATTATTAGTATTATAATTGTAAATTATAATACGTTAATAATAAACATTTTTGTTATCATTTATATTTTATGCTTAGATTAATTATTATTGAATTATCTCCATCCATTTCCATGTCATGTAATATATTTTATTATTATATTATATATTGTATTTCTGTAGTAATTCCAGTACTTTCCACAAGGGGTCAGTGTCATGCTGGAGCAAGGCAACCCAATCACAACAGTTCATTGATAACTTATGATGAAGGATGCTCTACAGCAGGGCTGCAACTAACGATTATTTTCATATTCTATTTTCATAGAGTCCAAAGTGATGTCTTAAATGTGCTTGCTTTATCTGACAAGCAGCCAAGAAAAACTAAAGTATTCATTTTATAATTGTCCATGAACCAAAGATTTAAATTTCTGAAGCATCAAGCAGCAAATGTTATTGGTATTTTGTATGTTATTTTTACTCGATAATTAAAATTTGATTAGATTACTTTTTTTAGATTAATTATCAACTAATCGATTAATTAATTCGTCCCAGCCGAGCTGGGCCGTCGTTGCGGCCCAGCTCTGCAGGTTAGACTGCGGAAGTTGGGCATCGAACCCGAAATCCTTCGTTACCTCCTGGCTCAGCAGGGCGGCCACGCAAGCCTCCGAAGCGTCGCAGATGGCGGTGAGGTCGTGACCCCCCTCCAACGCCAGCACCACCCTCCCCCCTGCTAGGGTCATCAGCTGACGGGTCAGGTGACCAAAACCTGGATGAGAGAGAGCGAGAGCGAGAGCGAGAGCGAGAGAGAGAGAGAGAGATAGAGAGAGAGCATTAAAGATGAACATAAGCAGAGAAAGAGAGACAGGGAGATAAATCACAATAGCAATTGAAAAACATACTTTACACAGTGAGAAAGTATTTGAATAAGATGGTACAACATTGGCTACCCTGCACTCTGTCCACTCGTGCAGCACACGGACTAAATGTAAATGTGAACATTGCAGGAACAGCGTGCCTCTCTACACGGATCATATTGGTGTGTGTGCTTCAGCTCACATTTGGACGTGAGTGTGTAGCCCCCCAGTGGAGGGGGGTGACCCTCCACGGCGTCAAAGCCTGACGAGATGAGCACCATGTCTGGGGAGAACTCACTGGCAATGGGCATCACCACCGCCCTGATGACCAGAGAGGAAGTGATGTCAGGGAGAGAGAGGAGAGGAAGTGATGTCATGGAGAGAGAGGAGAGGAAGTGAGGATGAGCAATGTCAGTGTGTAAACAAGTGTGTGTGCGTGTGTGTGTGTGTGTACTATAGGTTAGGACTGTTTTCATTGTAGATTCATTGATAAATTGTTATTTTAATTAATAGTTAATGGACTAACTACATGTGTGTGTGTGTGTGTGTGTGTGTATGTACAGGTGAGTTACCTGAAGGCAGCCAGGTACTCTGCGTCTCCCATGGGGGGGTCCAGACCCCCGGTAAACGCTACGTTGACGTTGAACCCCACCCCCGCGCCACTGCCCACCTGCACAAACACACACACACACCCACACACACACACATGCGCGCACACACACACGTAATGTCATTGAGTTAGACTGTTAATTGATTGCGAAGTGCTGTGTTCTAGATTAGAGATGAGAACGTAATCTCTGTTCTCTTCATTAAGGTGCAGATTGTGATATTCTCTGTTCTATTTTCTGTATAGAAAAGTACCAGCGTTTATTATGGACACCGGACTCCACAGCTGGCAGACAGACCCAGTAAGGTTTCTTACAACTGCTAGTTTTAAAACTCCTCGTCTAAAACCAGGGAGGAAGAGACTCAAGACAAGTCTGCAGTATTCCTAAATGAAATGTAAGCAAGTAAGTATGATTTCGTATTGTGTAGTAGTGTGTGTTATTGTGTAGTAGTGTGTGTTATTGTGTAGTAGTGTCTGTTTATGTGTAGTAATGCATCTTATTGCATATTTCTGTCTCTTATTGTGTAGTAGTGTCACGTATTGCATAGTACTGTCTCTTAATGTATACTACTATGGTGTTGTATTGTGTAGTTGTCTCTTATTGTGTAGTAGTGTCTCTTATTGCGTTATGTCTCTTATTGTGTAGTAGTGTCTCTTATTTGCATAGTTCTGTCTCTTATTGTGTAGTAGTGTCTCTTATTGTGTAGTAGTCTCTCTTATTGCATAGTACTGTCTCTTATTGTGTAGTACTGTCTCTTATTGTGTAGTAGCGTCTCTTATTGCATAGTACTGTCTCTTATTGTGTAGTACTGTCTCTTATTGTGTAGTAGCGTCTCTTATTGCATATTACTGTCTCTTATTGTGTAGTACTATCTCTTATTGCATAGTAGTGTCTCTTATTGCGTAGTAGTGTCATTTATTTATGTGGTTTATTGTGGACACTGGACCCCACAGCGGGCAGACAGACGATAAGGTTTTTATCTCTCCATGCATCTCATTCACCGTATCTCACTCTATGCATCTCCCTCCCTCCCTCCCTCCCTCCCTCCCTCCCTCCCTCCCTCCCTCCCTCCCTCCCTCCCTCCCCCCACCTCTCTCTCTCTCTCTCTCTCTCTCACCTCGTCGGGTGCTCCGCTGCCGGGGAAGAAGTTGCCGTCGTCATAGCGATGGATGGACAGGTAGAGGACGTTGGGGTCATCGTAGAAGGCCTGCTGGGTGCCGTTGCCATGGTGAACATCCTGAGGGCCAGTCGCAAAGCAGCGTACAACCGTTAACACAACCCGCGCATCATCGACCAATCACGATCATTTATTCCCGGAGCATTACTGTCAGTCATAAAACAGCGATACAAGTGTAATAAAAAAGTAGTTTAATGAGTAGAGTAAAAAAAATGTCTGTTGTGTATAGTTTGCTTACATTTGCGTAATTGCTAGCTACAAACGACTTCAACAAACTAAACAGAAACAAAATGAGTGAATGTTGCTTTTTTGTGTTTTGTACCATTTGTCGGTTTGGATGTTAATCTTTAGGGCTTATGAGTGCTTATGAGTATTCCTTAGTGCATAGTATTCTTTCTTTGTTTGTTGATTATGTGGATGACAGGAACTGAAACTGAGTAACCAGTAACGTCAAACTGAAACTGCAGCTTCTTTCTGATTGGAGGTGATGTCACTTAATGTCACATGGCAACTGTCAACAAGTGAGGTCATCGCATCAACAAATGTACTGGCACTATCCTTGAAGTTGTAATTCATTTTTTATATCGTTATCTAGTGTTTGGTTGCGCTTTGATTGCTTCAGAAAGGATTGTTTCCTTATGGCAATTTCAATAAATTCTGCCTCATTGAATTTAATTAAAGTGATTAAAAAGCTTGGTTAATTCATGTTTATTGAACTGGTGTATAGCTCCCTGTCCAAACTTAAAAATGTTTATTGTTCTGTTTCTTTGTTTTATCCTTCAGAAGCCCACTGTGGACCTATTGTTCTGCCAAACTATCATTTACCCTTTAGTGTCCTTTGAGACTCTATGTATGTGTGTATTATGTATGTGTATATTACATATATGCGTGTGTATATTATATATATATGTGTGTGTGTATATTTTATGTGTTTGTGTATGTGTATGTGTGTATGTGTATGTGTATGTGTGTGTGTGTGTGTGTGTGTGTGTGTGTGTATGGGGAGTGAAAAGGGTCACGGGGGACTAGACACTGTCTGTGTGTGATTAGTACAACTCAGCCATGCAGACCGCACGTTTGTGCGCACGTGTGACTCCTAAACACAGGCGTGCGTGTGTACGTACGTCTCTGTGCGCATTCTGCATCATGCACATGTACACGCGCGTGCACACGTGTATCATTATTGTTGTTTTATCTGTTTTCGTCATTTATGTAGCCTTAAATTGACTAGATAGACCTTTCCAGGTAATCAATCAGTGAAACTAGGATAATAATAGGCCTATTAATAATTATAGGCTAATAATATTAGTCTACTATTAATCGTTTTTTGTTTTAGCTGTATTGTCATTCATGTTCCTCTAACACAGAGATAAATTAAACGAAAAAAATGAATGACAATACAGCTAAAAACACGTGTCTGTACATACGTACGTCTGTGTGTGATTAGTGCAGACCGCACGTTTGTGTGCATGTGCATGATGCAGAATGCGCACACAGACGTACGTACACACGCACGCCTGTGTTTAGGAGTCACACATGCGCACAAACGTGCGGTCTGCATGGCTGAGTTGTACTAATCACACACAGACGTACGTATGTACATACATGTGGGACTTTTAGTCAAGAATCACACAAACATACGTATGTGTGTCTAGTCCCCCGTGACCCTTTTCACCCCCCATAGTGTGTGTGCGTGTGTGCGTGCGTATGTGTGTGTGTACTGACCCAGTCCACAATGAGGATTCTGTTGACGCTGAGTCGCTGCTGCAGCAGCTTGGCAGCGATCGCTACCGAGTTGAAATAACAGAATCCCCTGGCCGAGAGGTAGACACATTGAGAGAGAGAGAGAGCGAGAGAGAGAGAGAGAGAGAGAGAGAGAGAGAGGTGGAGAAAGAGATGAAGGGAGAGAAATTGAGAGAGAGGTAGAGGGACATGGAGAGACAGAGTGAGAGCGGGATGATTATTCAAGCACATTTTCACTGTATTGCAAATATTGTGGAGTGTAATTTACATTATTTGCGTTGACAACGTACATGTACGTTTCCCATGCCAATAAAGCTTAATTGAGAGACAGTAAGAGGTAGAGAGAGATGGAGACAGAGAGAGACAGATAGAGGTAGAGAGAGATGGAGACAGAAAGAGAGAGAGACAGATAGAGGTAGAGAGAGATGGAGACAGAGAGAAAGAGACAGATAAAGGTAGAGAGAGATGGAGACAGAGAGAGACAGATAGAGCCAGAGAGAGACAGAGACACAGAGAGAGAGACAGATAAAGGGAGAGAGAGATGGAGACAGAAAGAGAGAGGAAAATAGAGAGAGAGAGAGAGAGAGAGAGAGAGACAGAGAGAGAGAGAGAGAGAGAGAGAGAGACAAAGGTGTGTGTTTCAAGTGCACTATAGTGATGTAACGAGTAATAACTTAGCATAAATGTATACTCTCTATGGTTTGTTAAAAAATAAATAAAAATAAAAATAAAAAAAATAAAAAGACATCTAATTTCCAACAGGCACGACCAGGCAGCCTCAGTGGGGTCCTTACATGGGAGTGCTTTCCTCTGCGTGATGTCCGGGGGGTCGGACGACCGCAAAGCCGTTCTGGAAGACACAAGAGAAGAAGACGAAGAAGAAGAAGAAGTTGTTACCGGCAATACATTTAACCGCAACATCGCCACAACTGCTTCACCATTATCTCCCTCTCTTTCTCTTTGACTGCTCTCTCTCTTCAACTGCTATCTCATTCAGAATCAGAAATAGCTTTTTTTCCAGTTAAGTTTGCACATGCAGGGATTTTTTCTGATATGTTGGCGGAAGTTCACCACAAATTCACCGCTTCACCATTATCTCGGTCTCTTTCCTCGGCCACCATTTTCTCCCTCACTGCTCGAGGCGCAGCATCCCACATAGAGCTTTCCTTCTGTCAGCGTTGACGGTCAACAGAAAACTTTATCAAGTAAAGTTTCATCCGCACACGTACGAGGACGCGAGAGATATTCACGTGCGAGTACATTGCATTACTTGCTATATATATTGGAAGCCCGTCTTCATCACGGTTCACTTCACAGGCGTTCAATTATTTCATCCCGCACTGTAAACGGTGACTGCTTTGGAAGGGCGCGTGCACAAGCTCAGGCGTAAACACGGATCTAAACAAAGCAAAACTAAACCTTGATGAAATGACTTGGGACACTACTTTCTCCCAATTAATAATGTGACATTGTGTAGAAACTGTAGAAACACAGTTGGTTGATTCAAAACGCATCTTTTCTGTCACTGCATCTTTAATAGAGAGTTGTACAACCAATGTGTGGAAATCCTGTTTTGAGCACTATTAGGAAGTGAGCTAGAACTATTAACTAAATGACACTAAATAGAAAGTACAGGTCCGGAATAAGAATGAAAACAGAAATAATAATAACTACTGTTATTTAGTTGTATTCTTATTCTTTTTTCTTCTCCGTATTTCTGTTTTCATTCTTATTCTGGACCTGTACTTTCTGCTGTGACACTCGAATGTCCCGTCACAAAAATAAATAAATATATATACATATATATATATACTGTATATATACTGTATATATATATATATATATATATATATATATATATATATATATATATATATATATATATATATAAATAAAAAATACATCTATATTGCGAATATATAATACAAATACATCCATACCGAGCATACTTACAATAACAATTAATCTATATTGAGTATATGCAGTACAAATTAATCCACATCGAGTATATACAGCACAATAACAATACATCTATTGAGTGTATATAATAAAAATGAGTCCAGGGTGACTGTGGGCTGTTAAAACGCTCGAGGAAGGGGAGTGTCGGTGTGACATTGCGACAATGAGAACTGAACAGCCTCTCTGGTCTATTTATAGAGAACAGGAACACTGGTTTGATATAAACAGTCTCAAAGAGAGGGCAACCTAACAAGGAGAAGAGAGGAGAGAATAGTACAGCCGCCATATCGGTTCGATGAAAACACATTGTAAATGCTACCTGGTTGTCATGGTTTGACTAAAGATCGTAGAAGGTTTTCCTACCCAACTCACCATTATGGCCACCGCCAGGTGAATATCGACTATGTATTCATTGACCTGACATTCATAATAGATGATCTTTGCATTTAATTATGTGGGTTACTCTGTTTTGGTGATATGACAACGTATTGACTGACCAAGCAATTCATTGACTTGACTTAAGAGAGAGAGAGCAACAGAGAGACATAAAAAGAGAGAGGCAGGATGAGATATATAGAGAGAGAGACATAAACAGACAGAAGGGGTTATGGAGAGAGAGAGAGAGAGAGAGAGAGAGAGAGAGAGAGAGACGTAAACAGAGACAAAGAGACATAAACAGAGACAGGGATAGAAAGAGAGAGACACGGAAATAGAAAGAGAAACAGAGATCTAGAGAGTGAGACATAAACACAAACATAAAAAAATAGAAAGAGACAGAAAGATATATGAAAACATAGAGAGAGTGAGCCAGAATAGGAAAGATAGTGTGTGTCTGTGTGTGTGTATACCTTGAGTTCCCCGGTGGCCACCTTAAACACCAGCTCCACCACGGAGCCAACCGCTAGCCGCGCCGCACTGGACGAGTGCACCTCGTTCCATATGGTGTCACTGTCCACCTGCACACACACACACACACACCATTAGGACATATAGAAGACACAAATGAACTACAACCGGTGTTCTTTAAACATTTTACAATATTTGTATAATAAGCCACGAGAGGCGATCTCATTTTAGAGCAGCTAGGGGACGCTGTTTACGCACGACGTTCTAAAATTCGATATAAACACGGCCTCAAGTGGCTTATTGCTTTTATAGAACGGTTACTGAAACGGTTACTATAGACGACCTTGTGAGATTTCACAAAATAAACACACAGCAACATAAAACAAATCATCATTCTTCGGTCAAGCAATATAGTTCCTCAAGAAAGAAAAATGGTTGCTAAGCAACATAGGCTATACAGGCTTTAGCATACAGGCGCATTATTACTAAAAATGAATTTTGTTGTCGCAGGTGTGTGTTTATGAGAGTGTGAGTGTTTTACAACAGCTTTGAGCCAATCAGAATCAAGGACCGGAACTATCCATTTTATAATTAAATGGACAGTGCAGACAAAATGCAATGTCTACTCTGCACCTTAGCCAAGTCAAACTGCTTCATGTTTCATCATATGGCCTATACAATATTGATTGTTATGACTGTGAAGATGCAGTATTTTCATACTCAAAAGGGACCCATCATGCTCAGCTAATTTCCGTTTTTAAGAAACATGCAGAGAAGTTCACGTCATTGGCCACAAGAACTGCATTGGTCCATGTCGGCCAGTGACCAATGACATCACTGGTCCAACTTTTCTAATTTGTTTTGCGGAAACAGAGTTGATGCTGCAGATTGCGAAGCAGGACTCTTACATTGTAAATGATTATCTTATATTAGAAAACACTCAAATTTGCAGACTGTGACGATGTCTTGTACAAAAGAACACTGTAAGTGCATCCACATATTAGAGATTTGAAGGAGACACGAGTAAGCAAGGTTGTTATAAAGTCACTGTGTGTGTGTGTGTGTGTGTGTGTGTGTGTGTGTGTGTGTGTGTGTGAGTGAGTGAGTGAGTGAGTGAGTGAGTGAGTGAGTGAGTGAGTGAGAGAGAGAGAGAGAGAGAGAGAGAGAGAGAGAGAGAGAGAGAGAGAGAGAAGACCTACCCCCACTCCTCCACAGGGAAGCCTGACGAACATGGGCGTGACAGAGCCTGAGGGGGGAGAGAGAGAGAGAGAAGGTTCATTAAAGTCTGCTCACCCTGTGAAACACAGCTGTGCTCTCTTTTTAAAACCCCATCTTTTAAACCGTGTGTGTGTGTTCTTACAGTCTATCTTCTGTCTCAGAGGGTTAGTTCCATACAGCAGGACGTGGGCCTCAGAGTGGACCGTCTGCAGCTCCTCCAGAGTCGCCTTCCTCCCCCTGATGCACTACACACACACACACACGCACGCACGCACGCACGCACGCACACACACACACAGGCACATTGTTTTTAGGAGCAAAGCATACGGACCGTGGTTGTAGCGAGGCTGTATTTGTACATGCGCGGAAATTCATGAAAATGTACGGATATTCGTGTAAATTCATGAACTTCGCAAATATTCGCGATCCTGTGAACATATCCTGCGTCTGTCCAGCACAGTCGCATGCCTCTGGCTTTTGTAGTCGTGCCAACAGTTACAGTAGATATCACATATCTTTTGTAGTCGTGCTGACAGTTACAGTAGATATCACATATCTGCGATATCTACCCAGTGCTTAATAAATTCCACAATACTGATTGAAACACAAAGACTAATACAAAGATTGTTGAGGAATCAGCACTCAACTGAATGCGTACCTCACACTGCGCCCGCAGCCCGGTCTCCTGCAGGCGGGACCAGATGCTCTGTATGCGCCCGGCGTGCTCCGGGTGGCTGTTGGTGTTCCCACACATACACTGATGCTTCTGCATCAGGGAGTCATACACAAGGCCTGCACACACACACACACACACACACACACACACACACACACACACACACACACACAAAGACTTATCTTAAAAACCCTATTTTAATCCATTCTATTTAATTTATCCCATCTCACCCCTCCTCTCCCCCTATTCTCCTCCTCCCTCCCATCTCCCCCATACCTATTAATATTAAATATAATATAATTAATACTATTAATATTAATAATACCCAATAATATTAACATTAATATTAATATTATTATTACTGACCTGTGGTGAAGTGAGGTTTGGTGGGAGGGTCCGGGGGCGGGACACTGAGGGGGAAGGAGGGGGCAGAGGCGGGAGATGATTGGGCACGGGAGAGGGGGCGGTGCCCGGGGAAGGTGATTGACAGGCCGGCCGCCTCCATGGACGCCTGGTAGTTCCTCAGCTGGTGGATCCTCTGCTGTTCCAGTAGGAGAGCCTGCTGCTCACACACACAGATATACACACACACACACACACACACACAAATATAAAAGCATGGTGACAGGTCAGTTTAACATCTCATCTTATCAAGCCATGCATTTACTGAACGTATTGTAAATTCTCTACAGGTTTTGTAAAACTTTACAAAATGTAACTGATGGCGGAACTGGTGGAGGGGGAGAGGATAGAAACAACTGAACACACTGTGTCACTTCCCACTGAATGCATGGCCATAAGATGGCAGCCAAACTGCACTTTTTTCCTGCTGAACAATTTTTTTTTTGCTTTTCACTTCAGGAAAGATGGAACCAGAGTGTAAACAATATGTTATATTATGATTACGCCACCGCACCATTTTGCCATGTAAGGTACGCTCCCCCCCCTCCCCCTCCCATCTCTCCTATCTCCCCCTCTTCTCCTCCCTCCTTCCATCTCCCCCACCCCTGCCCCTCTCCCCCCTCCCATCTCTCCTCCCCTCCTCTACCCTATCTACTGTCCCCCCTCCCATCTCCCCCCCCTCCCCACAGCTACCTGTCTGAACAGCAGCTCCTGGTCCGACTGCCTCTCCATGTCCCAGGGCCCCTCCCCCTGGAGCTCTTGGGGGTCAGGGGGTTCCTGCTTGATGGTCACCCCTGCAGGGAGAGCCCCGGCCCCCCCCTCGGCGTCCTGCTGCTCCCTCAGCTCCTCCTCCGTCTCCTCGGGGTGGCTCTGGTGCTGCCGGCCCACCCCCGCCTCGCACGGCTTGCCCATCATCTGGAGGAGAGGGGGGTAGGGGTTAGCTCATCGCTGCTAGTCTGTTAGCTCATAGTTAGCTCGCTGCTAGCCCATTGGATCATAGTTAGACCAGTGCGCTCAAAGTTAGCTTGTTGTCAGTTATCTCATAGTTAGCTCTTTGCTAGTCAGTTAGTTCACAATTAGCTCACTGCTAGTCAGTTAGCTCATAGTTAGCTTATTGCTAGTCAGTTAGATCATAGTTAGATCAATTTGCTCAGTTAGCTCGGTGCTAGTCTGTTCAATCAACTCATATTTTTTCATAGCTTGTTGCAAGTCTTAGATCATAGCTAATTTCTCATCAGTTAGGTCAAAGTTTGCTCATGTCAGCTAGCTTATTGCTAGTCAGTTAGCTCATAGTTATCTTGCTACTAGTTGGTTAGCTCAAGGTTAGCTCCTCCTTGCTAGTCAGTTTGTGCATAATTAGCCCATTGATAGACGAGTTTGCTCGCTGCTACAGTAAGCTCATAGTTAGCTTGTTACCAAATAGTTAGCATAGTTATCAAAGTTACCGCCTACGATTCTGGTTATATCTTGATATATGTCGTGATATCACGAAAATGGTGTCATTTTTGATCTTGTAACATTGTAGCAGTTCGAGCTCAGTGGAAGGAACAAACAAAGGGTTCTCCTGCTTGACATGAAAAGTGTGGGAAACAGGAAAAACATAGATTGTTACGTTATCGATGTCCAGAGATATTTGGTGTAAGAAATTACTGCCGTTTAAGTTCATGAGTTCCTTTCAACTTGTAGCCAGCGTGTCTCGCGGACTGGCGCCATACAACCAACCATAAGAGACGACACACATTCTACCACAAAGACACACACACACACACACACACATACGGATCATCGCCTGTACGTCACATCGCATGCATGCAAACACTCGCATGACCCCAAAGTCCGACAACACTCTGACCCCTCCCCCATCCCCACATTGTCTCTTGCACTCTCTCTCTTCTGACGTGGAGCTCTTCAACTCATTGGTTTGTTCGCTCATCCATGTATGTGTGTGTGTGTGAGACCCTATATGTGTGTGTGAGACTCTTTATATATGTGTGTGTTTATGTGTGAGACCCTTTTGTCTTGTGTGTGTGTGTGTGTGTGTGTGTGTGTGTGTGTGTCTCTATGCGTGTGAGACCCTATGTCTGTGTGTGTGTGTGAGAGACCCTATGTATGTATGTGTGTGTGTGTGTTTGTGTGTGTGTGTAGGAACAAAGAAAAATAAAGTTATTTAAACTGAATTGTATTATCTCTCTCTCTTACATCTTAACAAACCGAATGAGATAGATTTATAATAATATTGACTGGACAACTTGAGAGCCCTGTGTTTCCCGCCAAAGGGAATTTCTCTAACTGTCAACAGTTCTTGGTAGTTAGCTGAGCGCTAGGCGACAGATAAAGTGAACGGCACAGCAGCTGCCAACCCACTTCCTCTCGTGGCCATATAAGGCAGAGGCTTCCGTTGCGTTGCCATGGTAACACAGGTCGAAGGAGAGGAGAGACAGCACGACGAGGCGCGCGATGTCTTGTGACACTGGAACACTCGGAGGCGGGAAAATAACAAACGGCGAGACGAAGCATGTGTGCCGACACGCACACATGTACACACACACACGTCACGAGCGCATACACACGTTTGTGCGCATGCATACACACAAACACATGCGTGTACATTCACACACACACACACACCCCACCTTGTTGAGGTGGAGCTGTTGATGCTGGAACTGCTGCTTGTGTTTCTCCAGGAACTGCTGGTGCTGCTGCTGAACCACCAGCTGCTGTAGGGCGAGCACCTGGGCGTGACTGGGGGCGTGGCCGGGGGCGTGGCCGGGGGCGTGGCCAGAGGGAGCGCTGCCCTGGGGCAGGGGGGCCGACTGGGTGCGCCCCAGGGGCCGGTGCTGTCGCTGGAGCTTAGCCATGGAGGCCGCTGCTGACGGGATGGAGAGGCCTGGGGAGAGAGAGGAGAGAGGGGAGGAGAGGGTGGAGGTAGGGGGGAGGAGATTTGGTGGAGAGGAGGAGAGGTGGGGAGGCGGAGCGAGAAGAGAGAGGGGAGGAGATGGAGGGGAGGGGAAGCAAGAGGAGAGAAGAGGGGGTGGTGGGGAAGAGTGGGCGAGAGGGGAGAGAGGACAGGAGGGGGTGGAGGGGAGGGGAGGAGAGGAGAGGGGGGGTGAGAGGAGAGGAGGGGGTGGAGATAGGGGAGGAGAGGAGAGGGGGAGCGAAAAGGAGAGAGGGGAGGTAGAGATGAGAGGTGGAAGAGAGGGAGAGGTAAAGAGAGTGAGTAGAGGGAGAGAAAGAGGGAGGATAAGCAGATGAGGTGGATGGGAAAGAGAGGGATAGGGGGTGATGGATGAGAGAGAGGATGGGGGGAGAGGGGGAGGGAAGTGGAGGGGAGAGAGGAATAGGGGGTGATGGAGGAGAGAGAGGATGGGGAAGAGGGGAGGGAGGTGGAGGTGGGAGAAGTAAATTAAATTGATTTCAACAACATAGGACGTGATGTGATGAACAATGTTCCACAACTGAGTAAAGTGACCTTCATCCAACGTTATGAAAAAGACGCAAAGATCCATTAACCAATTACATCCAAAAAAGAATAATTTGGATACAAAACGATCACAGCAAAATGAAAGGATCGCCGCAAAGAATGAGTCCCCCACACACACACACACAGACACACACACACACACACACAGTTCTTTGGGCCAAAAATAACGCAGGCGCTGTGACCGCCAGCGAGCTAACGAGTGATGACAGACGATGAATGGGTGTCACACACTCCGCTGTTCACCGGCAGCCAGTGCTGACATACGAATGGCCGCTCATTAGCTTGAGCTAATGAATGCCCTGCGGGGCACACTATGTGCAGTGTGTGTGTGTGTGTGTGTGTGTGTGCATGCACGCGCGCGTGTGCGTATTGTTTATTAATGAGCCCACGAGTTGAATATGCGTGGTAATATTTTTGTCATCGAAAATGAATAGAGCCAATGTCCGACCCAACAAAATAGAAGTATGATCTAATTTTGTTTGGCCAACTTCCATGAACTCAAATGACCCATGGTAATTGTATAGCATAACGCACAATAGCACACACTAATTATTATCTCAATTAACTTATTTCAATTAACTAAATAAACACGTGTTTTCCAATTTGGACAGATTCAATTATCGCTTTCTGTCTGACAATGGGTTCAGCAGTATCTTCGACATTTAGTTTATATCCGTAGATGTATTTGTTTTCATTTCTTTCCCCCAGAAAAGATTTTTACTAACAAACCAACAGCAATCGTGCAAATGCTATTGCTAACCAGTGTTGTGCTAGTTACTGAAAAATAGTAACTAGTTACAGTTACTAGTTACTTTGTAAAAAAGTAACTCAGTTAGTAACTCAGTTACTTAAACCAAAAAGTAATGCGTTACTGAGAAAGTAACTTTTTAGTTACTGTAAAACGTTCTTCCAATGCTCCCATTAAATAAAAGTTGATTGATTGAGTTCCCCTCTCACCGTCATTTCAGTAACACACCACAGACCTATGACCGGCGGGCGGACCTGTGACCGGCGGGGTTGTCTCAAAAAGGAGAACAAATACGCGTCTGGCTTGATGCTGCGCCGGACGCCTGCGCATTGAAAAACCGGACAGTCCGGCTTTATTGATCGGGAACTGTGTGCCGTTGTAAAACCTCACCAAAAGGAACGGAGTAATGCAGCGTTTGGTAACGGGAACGGAGTTACTGAATTTTAAAAAACAACGCGTTACGTAAAGCGTTACTGAAAAAAGTAACGACGTTACGTAACGGCGTTACTAATAACGCGTTACTACCCAACACTGTTGCTAACCGATAGCAATCATGCTAACAAACCAATTGCGATCACGCTAGCAAACCGGTAGCAATCACGCTCACAAACTGGCAGCCATCATGCTAACAAACTAACAGCAATCACGCTAATATACCGACAACAATCACACTAATTGCTATCGCTAACCGACAACAATCTTGCTAACAAACCGCTAAATCACGCTAACAAACTCATTGTGATCACGCTCACAAGCCGATAGCGATGACGCTAACAAACAGCAGTAGCAACCGACAGCATGGATATGGCTGGTACCTGTCAGCAGGGGACCCTGGGAGGGCCCCTGCTCCATGAGGACCATGTGCTGCAGTAGGGGACTGTGGGCCCCGGAGCCGGCCTCCGCCAGGTAGGGGGTCAAGTGGGCCCCAGACAGGAAGGGGGGGCTCAGGGACAGGGCCGGCTGCAGACCGCTGGCGTCCTGCGGAGATGAGGTCACCTGGGAGGTGGGGGGTGTGGAGGGTTAGCGGCCACTAGGCTACATCACACAACAATCCTAATGCGTTCTGGTTTGGATAACGCTAACACAATTTTGCTCTTGGAAAATAGGTTTTAACCTCAATGTGACTCACCTGGATAAATAAAGGTTAAATTAATAAAACAACTAAATGCTCCCGCTATGGAACACTGAAGAAGAGTCAGCTTTTGTATAGCGATGTAGAGAAGGGTTTTGTGGGTAAATGTCGATGAAAAGAATCGAAAAACCAGACAGTTGACTTGACGATCAAAAAACGCATCATCTGATCTGCATGTCTGTATGTCAACCGAAAGCTGATGTTGCAACAAAAAATGGAAATCTAACAACTAGACGGCGAAAGCATGAATATATGTGGACAAAAAAAAAAAACATTTGAAGAGCAACTACAACACAAGTGTTAATTGTATCGGAAGATTTATCAAAACTAGTGTTAATTGTATCGGAAGATTTATCAAAACTACGACAACAAACCTCGACTCTGAACTGCCTAAATTGAGCCAATAACAATAAACAGCACTTGTTTATTACGTTCTTGTTCTGGGCACAGTCAATGTTCAACCTACTGAGTAGCATATTACTATACATCGAAGTAAAAAGTAAAAGAAGAAATGTTGCTGGGTGTCTGGAGTACAGAATATACATCCCAGTTCTGTATCGATCCGAGTGGGATGATGACGTTGGCTGAATCCTCAAATACTGTTTGAAAAGGAGCTTGAGTTTGTTACACGCTGTGCTCGTTTCCTTTAGTTCTTCGGATAATTCAGCCCTACTTTTACTCGACAGCACGAAGCAACAAATACAATGGATGACAGCGGCTGACAGGAACAGTCGGGTACGTACTGTATGTACAGGAAGACGAGACGAACACTAAGAGACGAAGATAATAGCAATAATAGCTGCAGTAACTACAGCCGCTTTTCAAATGTGCTGAATACATGTGACTCGATGGGAAAAAGAAGAAAAAACTAAAAGACAGGGAGTTTGAGAGGGAAAAAAAGACTACATAAAAACAGAACAAGAGAACGTTGAGGACAGAAACACGGACACTGTGACCCCGTTAACACCTCGCATGAAAGTGCGTTTTAGAGAGAAAGACACACAGAGACAGAGAGACACACAGACAGACGGATAAACAGACACAGACAGTGAGCGATACACAGAGAATGAGAGCAAGAGAGAGACAAGGCGCCAACTCTTAACATAAGACAAAACCCCAAAACAAAATCCTCCTCCTCCTTACGTTGGAAGCGGGGGTGGGCGTGGCAGTGGCGGGCAGGCCCAGGGTGATGTTGGGCAGGGAGGGCGACGTGTAAAGAGACAGCTGACTGAGGGAACCACCGTCTGCACTGCTGCTGCTCAGCCGCTGGGCCAAGGACACCTGGGGACAACAGTCTCGTGGTTAGGGTGTTGGACTCCCAGCCGGTCCCCAGTTCCATTTTGCCCCCCCCCCCCCCCCCCCCAATGTCCACACACAGTCTACCTGTACGCATCCTAGAGCAAGATGACCCCTAATCCCTACCTGCTCCTAAATGATCTAGACTTCAATTCACTAGCATGCATGTGTATATGCTATTGATATAGTTTTTTAATTGTGTGTGCATGCAATCTAGTAACTAGTGCAACCGTTCAGAACGGTCCGATGTCGGCCTCTGGTGTTGCAGCTCTCAGCTTTCTGGAGAACCGCTGATCCAAACTACTTCACACTCGACACTGAGCTTCCTCTGGTCCTCAGCATGACACCCGCCATGCCGACAATGTAACACGTGTGTGCGTGTTGGTGTGTGTATTAATGTGTGTGTGTGTGTGTGTATGTGTATGTGTGTGTGTGCGTGCGCACATGCGTGTGTGTGTGTGTGTGTATTAGTGTGTGTGTGTGTGTGTGTATGTGTGTATGTGTAACCTCAGTGCTGGAGCACACAGCGATGCCGTTCTCGCTGGGGATGTTGGAGGAGCTGGTGTTGTTAGGGGAGCTGGGTCCCGAGCCTGGAGCACTGCTACACACAGAGTCTACACACACATAGACACACACACGCACACACACAGAGACACACACACACACACACACGTACACACACACACATATAGAAACACATACATATGCACACATAGACAAACACATACACACACACACACACAAAATAAATTAAGGCTCTAGCCCCAAAACTACCAGCCAATTATTAAATGATAGTACATTATAAAACACATAATAATAATAATAATAATAATAATAATAATAATAATAATAATAATAATAATAATAATAATAATAAAAAGGCAACCCATACAGTATACATAATCCCACAAATGTTTTTTTCTAATTGACTGCATTGTTGTGCGGTGACCAATGGTTTAGTGCAACTGCGTAAATGGCTGTGCATGAACGAGTTGACTCGAGTGATTGAGTGTGTGTGTCTCTGTGCCAATAAGTTAGAGAGTGCGTGTGTGTGCGTGTGCGTGTGTGAGCGTACGTGCGTGTGTGTGTGTGTGTGTGAGAGCATATGTGCGAGTGCGTGTGTGAGTGTACGTGTGAGTGTGTGTGAGCGTACGTGTGTGTGTGTGTGTGTGTGTGCTTGCCTGCCATATCCAGCGAGCGTTTCTTGGCGGCGGTGATAGGGCTGTCACGGCGGCGGAGGAGTGGACTGCTCCTCCTCTCACTCACCTTCTGCTTCAGCCTGGAGCGAAGCTTCAGGTTGGGCTCCGACGCTGGGGGGAGAGAGGGGTGAGAGACAGAGAGAGGGAGGAGTGAGGGAGAGGGGAAAGGAGAGAGTGGGGGAGGCAGGGAAGGAGAGAGGGAGTGGAGGGTGAAAGAGAGGGGGTGGGGTGGGGGAGAGAGACATAGAGAGTGGAGGGAAAAGGGGGAGAGAGAGTGGGGGAGGGGAGGTGGGGAGGAGGAGAGGGGAGAGAGACAGAGGGAGGAGTGAGGGCGGGAAGAGAGGAGGGGAGAGAGAGAAAGAGAGAGAGAGGGGTGGGGGAGAGAGAGGGAGAATATAAATGAAACTACAATACGAGAGAGAAATTAATAATCATAACAATAATCATCGTGTTCAATTAACAACCCTCCTGTTGACCCAAAATGATCCGATAGCTATAAAGAGAGAGAAAAGAGAGAGCTACTCGACCGCCATGATGGCCCTGGCTAGTGCTTGCACTTTTCCTGAAGTGTTATGCTCAGTGGTGGATGAAGGACTTGTATGATCCAACTGTATTCATATCTGTCCTTTTTTCTCATCCCTTTTCACCTTTGTTCCACATCTCTGCAGCATTGTTCAACGAATGTCAACTTACCCTATACTCCAATTGTTTTAGACACAAAAGCAGCTGTTAATGTCTCTATTGTATTATCTATCTATATACTCTTGGTTGACCTATCGGGAAAAAGGCAACTGACAGCGTGACTTTTGGGACTTTGTGACGACACCGGCAATCACGCGACGCCACCAAGAGAAAAAAATCTCAAAAAGGCAACAGTTGGGTTTTTTCCCCCCCTCCTCACATCACTGCTCGAGTGTTTGGGAGCCAGACAGGGGAACAAAGAAATAAGGAGCCCAATTCGTTGCTGTGTGGGACGCCCCGCTGTTAGATCCAGCAGTACGTGCCAGGTCACAATGTTTCCAGAGACGCGACGGGAGCGGACAGAACATTGTGTCGTTGTCAGGGGTTTTTTTTGGCTCACATCATCGGAGCTAATGCTAATGTGTTACTTTACCCGGGCCAATCAGAAGGCTTGGTGGGCCTCTGGTTGAACCAATTAGCATTGCGGGTGTGTTCCTCATTAAGAAATCACGTTAGGTGCTAAAAGAGCGCCTTCCTCGGGGGGAACACAATGGGAGCACTTTGAAAAGAAACTCCTCTAGCGTCTCGCTGCTTGGCTTCTCACACCCGAACCGCAGTTTCTGGTGTGCGCTATTTTCCTGCAGTTTTTACAGTTTGACAGAATTTCAATTATTCAGGTCTAATCGCGTAATAAGACTGTCCATATTTTTTGTAAAAGCGATTACACAACAGTATCGCAGCTTTGACACGTTAGAGAATCATCAGCATTACTCATAAAAGCACATACGAATATTGTCAAAAGACGGTATTCACTAGTATTCACATATAAAAAAGATGTGTAGTATTCTCATGTGTAAGTATTCGGAGGCTGTCAGTTTTTCATGTATTCTGGGTTCAAACCCCAATGTCTGCAGCTTATAACCTGTAAGCATTCGTGAGCCAAGATGTCTAACCCTTCACGTGCTCCTAAATAGCAGTATTGACTGTGTACTATATATATATATATATATATATATATATATATATATATATATATATATATATATACATACATACATAGAGCAAGGACACCATTTTCAATGCACAGCCGTGACTGCAGTCCAGATCCTGCATCTTGTGCTGAGCTTGGTGTCGTACTGCTTTAGCAGCAGCTAAATCCACCATGTTATTTTGCAGCTTAACACACACATTTTATTTCCTATCCTTGTGAGGACATACTTCTTTTGTGTGTGTGTGTGTGTGTGTGTGTGTGTGTGTGTGTGTGTGTGTGCGTGCGTGTGTTTGTGAGGACCTGTGATTGTGAGCCAATGTCTAAAATAGGAGTTCATACCAGCGGAGGTTTTTGTGAAACTGTGATTGCGTGATATTCACTCTTCTATATTTTGGCAACATAGTAACACCACAAGGAATGTTGCCCTCTTCACTCATTCATCCAACACTGACCAGTGGAGAAACCAGTAGGATGGGACGATATGCTCCTGATTCCATACTATCACCATACTTAGTAGGGCTGGATGATGTATTGCGATTTTTGTTTACTTTTTTAACACTAGACCATGGGAAAAAGTTGAATCATACACTTATAGAGACTGTACATCATGAGGCATATTTCCAAAAACAATGCACATCACATGTCAGTCAGTCTTTCTGACTTTTATCTCAGCAGCATCGTTGCTATACTGGGAGGGTTTAAGGGAAGGTTGCATGCTATAGTATTTTATTTCTTTCCCTTTCTATTCTTCTGTAGTTGTTTTTATTTTATTTTTTTTAATTTCAATTCTTACTGTTAAATGTTTCTTTTATGTAAAGCACATTGAGTTGCCATTGTGTATGAAATGCGCTATATAAATAAAGCTGCCTTGCCTTGCCTTGCCTTGCCTGCCTATTGTTGATGTAATGTACTTCCTGTATGCTATACTGGGGGGGTTTAAGGGAAGGATACATGCTACTGTTGATTTGTGAAAACAATAAACATCATGTTACATTATTGTGGAGTGTGTGTGGTTGATAGCTGGTTCACAGCCTCACCTGGCCTGAGTCAGCCTGATTAGACTCTGGGCTGGGTGGGGCTGCACACCTGTGGTGCAGAGCAACCACGGCACCCAGGATAAACCAGCTATCACCACACACACTCAGGAGAGCCACTTTCATGGCAGCATATTACATCTGCTCGGCAAATACCATCTTGCCATTTCCAATAAATTCATTCTTCAAACGAACAACAACCTGTGTCCTGTGTCGAAGGGCCCCAGCAAAAGCCACTAAGGTGGTGTGTGGCGGGAGCAACTGCCACAAATGTTGTTGTTTTTTTACTAAAATCGATTCAGGCATTATAAAAACGATGAAAAAAAATAGCTAAAAATAAATCGCAATACTTAAGTGAATCGATATTTTTTTTCCTCCCCCTGGAAACCAGCGGCGTATGCATGTCCTCCTTCCTGTTACTAGTGCAAAGAAGACGCGTTAGTGACTGATCGGTTTGTTTTGCGGCAGCGACACTAAAGCGGGTCGGCTGAGGTCAGCACTGTCGCAGTTGTTGGCCGCGCTCCCGGGCAGAACCTAAACGGAAGGGGTCGGGTCGGGTCGGGTCACGAAGTGAAAAAACACAGTGCTCGTCTGTTTCAGGATAAAACTGGATCAACTGTGACGAATATCACAGAGAGAAAAAGAGGGGGAAAAAAGTGGGGCGCGCAAGCAAGTAGAACGGTAATGAGAAAGTGGAGAGATCTGGTCTAGATACTGTAGTGAATTAATGACAAAGATCGAGAGCTGGTTACCAAACCTGGTGACGAAACCCTCCTTAATCCATTTCAGCCTTTTTTCTTATTCATCACAAAATTTGAACGTATGAAGGACTGAATACATCGCTAACAAACCGTCAAGAACATTATAATCCATTCAAGACCATACTATGGGCCTGCTTCACCTAGCGGCCATCTTGGTTCCATCTTGGTTCTAATTCCGCAGTCAGTTACCCCACTCAGCTAGCTTTTAGAACCAAGATGGCCGTTAGGTGAGGAAGGCCCATAAACGATAAAAGGCCATAAAAGCTAGAATGTATTAAACTATCTTTGGGTAAAAGGGGTGGAGCCCAGATCCAAACAAGGTTCCACAATAGAGGGAAAAGGGGGGGGGGGGGGGGGGGGGGGGGGGCGGGGGGCTTTTAATTTGAAAAGAGCTCTGCAACATTGCCGCCCAGACAACTGTATGTTGATAAATATTCATTTTCTGGCTTGTGTGTATGTGTGTGTGTGTGTGTATGCATTGCACCATTCTATGTATAGATGCCCTACTTAGGGAGCGTGAAAAAATGTACAGGGCTCATTAATGAACGCAGACACAGAGAGAGAGAGAGGTGTGTAGAGAATCGGGGTCATGAGGTCTCCAATTCTCCCACACATACACACACATTTTTTTGTTATAAAATGGAGAGTGCATATGTAGTACAGGTGTGTTTATGTGCATCTGCGTGTGTGTGTGTTAGCGTTTATGTGCATGTGTGTTAGCGTTTATGTGCATGTGTGTTTGTGTTTATGTGCAAGTGTGTGTTTATGTGCATGTGCGTGTTAGTGTTTACGTGCATGTGTATGTTAGGGTTTATGTGCATGTGCCTGTTAGTGTTTGTGTGTGTGTGTATGTGTGTGTGTGTGTGTGTGTGTGTGTGTGTGTGTTGGGGGGGGGGTCACTCCAGCCTACCGGTCTTCCGCAGGGGGAAGTCGTCGCGGGGGTTGTACACGCCCAGAACCGGGTGGTTGTACGTGGACACGCCCGTCTGGGGGGGAGAGCTCTGGTCCAGGGAACTATGCTGAGTTTTCCTGGAGAGAAATTCAACCAAAACACACACACACACACACACACTAATGACTAGGGCTGGGACTATATGCTTATCACCCGATTCAAAAATAAATAAATTAATGATTCAGGTATTTAGGTAAAAAGAAAAATCGATTAAAAGATCGCGATACTTTTTCCCCCCACCTGTACCTATTCCTGTATTTAGTCAACCTAGCAGAGGCTTTTACAAATATAGGCTTAGCTTCCTTGTATATAATACCCTGAATTTGCATGCTTATTTTATTACTTTGTCATTCCCTACTGCGCATATGACAGATAACCTTGAAGATATACTTTTGCAGTTTTTGAAGTTTGGAAGGTATTCTAAAAATGCGTACTTGAAACTTAAAAAAACAAGGATCAAGGATTGATTTTCTCACCGGTTCCAGTAGGGGGCAGATCACAAGCTGTCGTGTATAGTCTAGTTTTGTCTAGTATAGTCTCGTATAGTCTAGAATAGTCCAGTATAGTCCAGTATAGTCCCGTAAAGTCTAGAATAGTCTAGTTTAGTCTTGTACAGTCTCATATAGTCTCGTATAGTCTCGTATAGTCTAGTATAGTCTAGTATAGTACGTTTTGGTTGTTAATTGTTATCAGAGTTAAAGGAGTGATTTCCTCACCGGTACCAGTAGGGGGCGTCGTTGGGGATTCCTCCCTGGTTAATGCTGCGCTGGGCCAGGGCTTTCTTCTTGTTCAGGACGAACTCCTGCAGACGCATTTTCACCTCGGTGCTCGCCACCGCACCTGGACAGGTGAGACACAGCGACAATCAGCTCCCCGACAATTACATCATCACGAACGGCTAGCAACGTAAACCCGTCACCCATGGACGGTGGTTCATAAAAGATGTGAACAAAATGACAAATGACAGACACACACACACATCCTCGGTGTTTAGCCTCTCAAGGTCTACCGGCCAGACAGAGAGAGAGAGAGAGAGACAGCGAGAGAGAGAGAGAGAGAGAGAGAGAGAGAGAGAGAGAAAGAGAGATCGTCCCAGCAGGCAAGGCCACAGGGATCATGCAGCAGCTTGTTTACCACACACACACACACACACACATTGTATCTCAGCAAACCATTCAGCAGTGTGAATCGTTGTGTTTCGGGTCGTGTTCCTAACCATCTACAATCACAAGCAGATGTGTCCTGTGTGTGTAGCACTGTACAGTCTAGACTAGGCTTGGCGCGGTAGTCGGTGTTACCAGTGTTACATGGTATTCAGGCATACACAGATTAAATCACTTGCCCACACCGTTTTTTTTTTTAATAGAAATAAATCCCATTTAGTTATTTTTCGTGTATCAGCGCTAGGGGTGCGCCGGTCGCATAATTTTGATTGTGATCGGCCGTCATAATAAACCACCACATAGGTAGGCTATAACCGCTATTCCTTGTTTTTTCACACCTTGTTGAATTTCTCTCGGTAAGGTATCTTGCTATTTTTGTCTCAGTTGATTTGTGTTGTGCATTTTGAAAAGCCTGTTGACTTTTGCCCTTTAATTTACATACGCCCATTGCACCCTGTTTTAAAACCCTCAAATCACCAATGGATATGCGCCAAGCCGTCATCCGTTTAATTGTTGTTTTTCTTTAAAAAATATTGATGAACCAAAACCAAGTTTGGTTTTGTTCAAAGTAAGGGTAAGTAGGCCTAACGATCTAATGTTAAAGATCACAGTAAGCTCCAGATATTGAGCAGCATATTCTGTAAAATGTCCGGTGTAATCGGTAACACCGGTGTTGGCACAAGCATATTAACCGGTGTGAAAATGTCCTCACCATGGCATCCCTAGTCTAGACTAGTAGTATCTGGTACTATAGTATAGATAGAATACAGTCTAGACCAGGCATGGGCAATCTGTTCCACAAAGGGCCGGTGTGGCTGCAGGTTTTTGTTCAAACCAAGCAGCAGCACACCAGACTTCACTCATTTAATCAACTGATCTCAGTCTTCAGAGAGCTGATTGGTCAAACTGTGTGCTCTTGGTTGATTTGAACAAAAACCTGCAGCCACACCGGCCCTTTGTGGAACTAATTGCCCAGGCCTGGTCTAGACTAATAGTGTCCGGTATTTTCTTGTAGATTTCACATGTTTACGTGTTTCCTAAAAGACCCCGTGTCTTGGTCAAGACAGTAGCTTGGGGTTCAATAAAGCACTTAGTAGGCTCAACTCTTAACTTGGTGATAAACGTACTCTCTTGTCCTCAGTCCTTGTTCTTCAGCAGCAGGAGTTTCTGTCTAGTATATTCTTCTATAGTTTAGTATATATATACATATAGTATAATATAGTATATAATATAGTATTGGTGAGGGGTATAAACATACTCTCTTGTCCTCGCTCCTTGTTCTTCAGCAGCAGCAGTTTCTGCTCCCGCTGCTGTTTCTCCACCTCCTGTTCCAGCCGGTGGTTCTCCATCTTCCTCTGGTGCTCCAGCAGCTCTTGCTGGTGCTTCAGGGCCAACAGCTCCTGTTGCTGCTGCTCACAGAGGAGACAGAGACCAGGGAAACATTGTTCAATTATTTATCCCTTCATTAATTCCTTCATTCAATCATTCATCCTTTCATTCAATCATTCATCCCTTCTTTCATTTTATTTATCCCTTCATTTAATAATTAATTCAATCATTCAATCATTCATCCCCGAATTCATTCATCCCTTCATTTGATCAATCATTCATCCCGTCATTGAATCATTCATTCCTTCATTCATCCCTTCATTGAATCATTCATTCCTGCCTTCATTCAATCATTTGTTAATTCCTTTATTCATCCCTCATTCGATCCTTCATCCCTTCATTCAATCATTCGTTCCTTCATTTATCCTTTAATATATTTATTCATGCATATTTTCATTCATTCATGCATCCATTCATTCGTCCATCTGGCAGCTCCAGTTGCTGCTGCTCAGATATTCATTCATTCATTCATTCATTCAGAAATTCCTTGGGGGAGAGGGGCCTTGACTTGGTTTTCCTTTTTTTTTTTGGGCCATTTCCACTCAGCGATGACATCCCCAAACCCCCAGCCATGTTTAGCCACCGGCGTTTTTATCTATGCACCAAAAACATCAGAGCGGGAATATCTCGGGGAGTGGAGACGGGTGACTACACCAGCAGGCTACACCAGACGCTTCCTGAAACACAGAACTCCCTGTTTTGAAGAAGTTGCTGGAACACAATTTTCCGATGAACACATACTTTTTTTTTAATGGCGCGTCATAAAATGCATCAGCACTATTTTATCTGCAATTTTTATACCCCGGGCTCGAGGGCTGGCTTAGCATCTGGAGTGTTACAGCCAACAGGTGTTCGGTGTTTGGTCGGCCATATCACTTTGGTTGTGGTTCCGCCGGTCAGGATGTTTCCAGCAGAGGCCCACTCCCTGTAACGCGCGTCTACAGATCCCCGCCCCCAGCAACACAGTGTTTATTTGATCATCCCAAATAAACACTGATTTTGCCAAATGTAATGTTGTCAAATCATAGAGGACATCATAGAGGTGTTCTGCTACGGCAGCAATCAGCATTTCCAGCGACATCTTGGAACGAATGTTTGGTAGGAACTAAATTTACGCGGGTTGTTCTCTGGGACAGATCTGACCGAGGGACGACAGCAGAACGAGACATCCCCATTGGCTATCGATGGATTTTCCACCTTTCCCTCCTAGACGCGTCATAGCTCATTTACATAAAGTTGGAGGATTTTTAACTTTTTTTATCCTCCTAAGTCGCCTAGTCCACCCGAGTCCGCCTATTCCTCTTTTCCCTCTTTGTCCGCCTGGCTACCAATACACAATGAATGACTTCCGGGATCATTTTCCTCTTTGTGCGCTTTCGGTGTGAACACACAGTAACAGAAAAAAAGTGTCACAGAAATCAGCGATAGCGCATTTAAAAAGATGTGACAGTTGGCGGGGACTCGCTCAAACCGGTTATGCTTTCCTTTTAATACCCCTGCATATCCCGGGACCCACGTGCATGTACAGTATACCTGGTCGGGGAATCATCACGGTGAAGAGCAAAACTCATGGCCACCATCTTCGAGACAACAAACCTTTATTTGTTTTCAACAGCTCACTGGCCATAGCCTAGTCCTAACTAGACCTTGGTACTCATTTCATTCATACTAAAGGTCTAGCAGTGCTGTAGAGACAAACGATGTCTCACTTGAAGGCGGGTGCTGTTGAAGTTTAAAACCTATTGGCTCTGCCCAGTGCCACTCTGGATCCGCCTTAACCAATCGCTAATGTTTGGTCGTGACGTATTTCATGCGCCAGAAACCACGTTGCGCGCAGTATACAAACGGCAGATGCAGTGAGCATTAGCATTAGCCTGGTTCCGCCCGCCTCCGTACTTTCCGCTCAATAACTGAAATTCGCGCACGACCTCTACATCACTGTTCTCAGGCCGCGCCTCCTGTTCGCTGATTGGAAGGCACATTTGAGGGAAAAGAAATCGTTCTAACATACAGCACCGCCAGACCTTAGTACTAAAGTGAAATGAAAATTGAGCGGAAGTACGTAGGCGGGCGGAGCCAGGCTACACTGGCCAGGCTCCGACGAGGGACATAATAAATTAAGGACATCGTCTCATGGATTTACAGTTTGTTGATTGGTTTTATAGCCACGGTGCGGGTCTCCCGACAGCGCTGTTTGCGTAGAGGCCTTTATCTTTACATCTAAACAGTACGTCTTTAAAATGTCATCGACAAGATATTTTAAAAGCAGATTTAGAAGCCTCTCTCTCCCTCCCACCCTCTCCCTCTCTACCTCCTTTTGCTTTAGTTTAGAGGGAGACGGATGTTTTGGCAGCAGCCGCAATGATGACGAATTGTGGTTCAAAAGTATTTTAGTGCTGTTGCGACGCGAACGTGCGGACGCTTGGCGAGAACGCAAACTACACTTCATTTCATTCTCAATCGCCTTTCCTGCGGCACTCAGGGTAACAACTACAAGTCTCCACTCCAAGACCACTTCATATGAGGCTGAAAAAGGAGGGAATATTCAAGAAAGGCTACAGAAAATAGATTGTGGGCTGATTTCTGGGTTAGTGGTGGTGAAGGTGGTGGTGGAGGTGATTTGTGGTGGTGGTAGTGGAGTTGGTGGTGGTGGTGGTGTTAGTGGTGGAGGTGGTGGTGGTAGTGGTGGAGGTGGTGGTGGTGGAGGTGGTGGTGGTGGTGGTAGTGGTGGAGGTGGTGGTGGTGGTAGTGGTGGAGGTGGTGGTGGTGGTAGTGGTGGAGGTGGTGGTAGTGGTGGAGGTGGTAGTGTTGGAGGTGGTAGTGGTGGAGGTGGTGGTGGTGGTGATGGTAGTGGTGGTGGTAGAGGTGGTGATGGTGGTGGTGGTGGTGGAGGTGGTGGTGTTAAGACCTCAAAGTCTCCGGTACCGCGAGAGTCCGGCTGGGCAGACCCAGACACACAGAGCCTTCCTTCATCCCCTCACTGCTCCACTCTCAGAGTGCTTTGGAATATTCTCTCTACCTGTTGCTGGACTGACCCACTATTTGCTCTACCTAGTATGCAACTGCAGCGTGTGTATGTGTGTGTGAGTTCTGTGGTGTGTGTTCTGCTTGTGACACAGAATCAGAGAAACTGTGTGTGTGTGTGTGTGTGTGTGATCTTTGCATCTGTGTTTTTGTGTCTGCGTATGTGTGTGTTTTGTGCATGCATGTTTGTGTGTGTGTGTGTGTGTGTGTTTTGTGTGTGTGTGTGTGTGTGTGTTTTGTGTCTGCGTGCATGTGTGTGTGTGTGTGTTTTGTGTGTGTGTGTGTGTGTTTTGTGTCTGCGTGCATGTGTGTGTGTGTTTTGTGTCTGCGTGTGTGGTTTTTTTTGTGACTGCGTGCGTGTGTGTGTGTTTTGTGTCTGCGTGCGTGTGTGTGTGTTTTGTGTCTGCGTGCATGTGTGTGTTTTATGTGTGTGTGTGTGTGTTTTGTGTCTGCATGTGTGTGTGTGTGTGCGTTTTTAAAGGAATTGAAATAAGTGCGGCCATGTGTGCCAGTGTGGGTGTAAGGGAGGTATCTGCGTACATTGCTGTATGTGTGTGTGTGCGTGTGTGTGTGTGTGCTTACGTGCGTGCGTGTGGTCTTGTGCACATGCATGCGTGTGCTACAAGTGTGTGTGTGTGTGTGTGTGTGTGTGTGTGTGTTGTATGTGTACACACTGGCTGTGAATGGGGCTGATTCAAAGAGGGCCCTCCCAGGATGGTCTGTGCGTCACTGGCCAGCCCCACCGCAGACTGGAGAGACCCCCCTAAACCTACACCAACCTCCCTACTAACCCTTACCCCCCCCACCCTCCTCTCTGGACCCACGAGGACTGGGCCGGCCCGCAAGCCCACATGCTGGGCCGTACGGTCGTCAGTACAGAACCGTAGAAGATGTGTTCATGTCAGGTATAAAATACACTCAAAGCACCAAATTGTCTTAAGCCGCACCTGTACTCCCACGTCTGTCTTTACCCTCTATGGTCAGTTTGCATTTACTCTGTCCTGCTAACCCTTGAAGGAAATTGCATGAAATGTAATAAGCTCGTAGCATGATACACCGGCCTGCCACGTTAACCACAACTTCAGTCACCGAATAAAACGGAATGCAGTCACAGGAGGATGAAACACGACGTCGACGCGAAAGCGAAGAGACACTGCAGACCTGTACCGGCCACAGGAAACACACCAAAACATACACGGCTAGAAGACCGTAGGAATCATTAGTGACGCCAAGGATAACAGTAGTTAACATATAACAGCCCTGCACTATTATTACACAACCTGAAAGAATCATGAACACACTGAAACATGGGGGTACACATAGCTCTTCCAATCAATCAATCAACTAATCCACCAAACCAATAAACCAATCAGCCAATCACAAGAACCAACTATCAGGGTAACCCCATATCTCTAGCCATCTGATTAATCAATTAATCAAATCAACCCACCAATCAAATCAACACACTAATCAATCAATCAAATCAAACCAACAATACTACCAATCAATCAAACCACAAATAAAAAAAATGAAATTAACCCACCCATCAACCAATCAAATTAACCCACCAATCAACCAACCAAATCAACAAATAACAACAAACCAATCAACGCATGACATCAATAAAGCAACCACTCAAGACCTCCCAACCAATAGCTGAATCCATACTATCACCATACTTAGTAGGGCTGGACGGTATGCTTATCTCCTGATTCCATACTATCACCATACTTGGGTGCCGATTTGATATGTACTGCGATTTTTAAGTACTGCGATTCTGCAAGTATTGTGATTCAATATTACAATTTACTGAGATTTTTGTTTACTTTTTTAACACTAGACCATGGGAAAAAGTTGAATCATACACTTATAGAGACTGTATATAATGAGGCATATTTCCAAAAACAATGCACATCATGTGTCAGTCTTTCTGACTTTTATCTCAGCAGTATCATTGCTATACTGGGAGGGTTTAAGGGAAGGTGACATGCTACTGTTGATGTAGTGTACTTCTTGTATGCTATACTGGGAGGGTTTAAGGGAAGGTGACATGCTACTGTTGATGTAGTGTACTTCTTGTATGATATACTGGGAGGGTTTAAGGGAAGGTGACATGCTACTGTTGATGTAGTGTACTTCTTGTATGCTATACTGGGAGGGTTTAAGGGAAGGTTACATGCTACATGTGATGTAGTGTACTTCTTGTATGCATTTATGTGAAAACAATAAACATACTATTAAAAAAAAAAATTGCGCTACTTGAGTGAACGTTTTTTCTTTCCCCACCCCTAGCCAACAAGGTACCTTGATGTGTTCCTGCAGCTGGGCTTCGTGTTGGCGGGACAGCTGCTCGTGCTGCCGCTGGAACTCAGCGATGAGGATCTGCCTCTGGATCTGTTGCTTCTGTTTCAGGCTCAGCAGCTCCTGCTGAAGCTGCTGCTCCCGCCCAGGGCTGGACCGACCGCTCCCGGCCCCTGGGCCCAAGGAGGGCTGCTGGCCGGGAGGGGACATGGGAGAAAGCTGCTGCTGCTGCTGCTGCTGGTGGTGGTGGTGGTGGTGGTGGTGTTGCTGTTGGTGTGGGTCAACCCTGAGGTCCATGGGGATCGCGGCTGGAGGGAGACGCAGCGGTAGGGCGGAGCTGATGTCCACTGGGGAGAGAGAGAGAGAGAGAGAGAGAGAGAGAGAGAGAGAGAGAGAGAGAGAGAGAGAAAGGTTAGAGATGGATGCAGAGAGAGAGAGAAAGAGAGAGAGAGAGAGGGGGGGTGAAAGGGGAAGCCCCTTAATGACCCCCCTCTGTACTCACTCCTCTAACAACAAGCTAAACTATCACATGTTTCGCGCGTGTATCGCGTCAATTCCTGTGTCACGTCTGGCATGTGTTTTCGTGACAAAACATTTTTTGAGACCAGAGACACTCGTTGAGGATTGTCGTCGATCGGTCACGTAGTGTGAACAGCACAACGACCTCAAGCCTCGCGATTAAAAGACAGCGAGTGGTGTAGTATGAAAGGTACAGTGATCTTACGATTTTGAAAATCGTGTAGTGTGTCTGTGCCATTAGAATGGATACATATCTACAAGGACCCCCTACCATTGTTATAGTTTGTAACCTGAATCTAACCCGTTGAACATGTACCCAGAAAAATATATTGTCCTTGTATTATTGGAAATCTTGTGCTCCCCACACTGGCTCAATGAACTTTCAAGTTATGTCCCCCTTGAAAACAATCATGGCGTGAGTAATTATCTTAAAGATATGCTTGTTTTATTTAGCCATTTTTTTATTTTTGATAAGTAAGGTAGGAGTTTTATTAATTATCTTGCGGATCCCTTGGCCATATGCCATGGACCCCCAGGGGTCCAAATACAGTAACCCAGATGTTCTGTCAAATACCATTCGCACCAGTGCCTCCTGGGAAATATAGTTTTTTTTCTCCATTGTGGTTAGCAATCCCTGTGGGAGGGTTACATGAGTCATCAAAACCAGCTAATGCCGCTGAGTATAGCGTACTACGTCGTAGCATGGCCAGGCGCCACATGCTACATAACACGATAAGCTAGTCTGGTAAATAAACCTCATATCTTGGTGAGAATATGGACATTTAGGGTAACTTTAGTTTGATTGTATGAAGGCAAGGAGGTGTAGCAGTGGTTCCTGCCACACGCCACATCAGTGGCTTTTGCTGGGCCCCTCCAACACAAGACACAGGTAGATGTTGACATAGTGTATCCATTTATTGGAGATGGCAAGATGGTACAAGCCGAGCAGTATAACACTCTGCCATGACAGTGCCTCTTTCCGGAGTGTGTGTGTTGATAGCTGGTTTATCCTGGGTGCCATGATTACTCTGCAACACAGGCGTGCAGCCTCACCCAGCCCCAGAGGCTAATCAGTCTGACTCAGGCCAGGTGAGGCTGTAAACCAGCTATCAAAAACACACACTCAACACAAGGGTAATATTGTCCTGTATGCTTGCTGATGACACCTGATGAAAATATGGGGAATAAGGGGAGACGGTTGATCCAATCTGACTCATTTTGCTAAACACATTTATTATGGTCCTGTCTAGTTCAGGTGGTAGAGCAAGGCATTAACACTACCAGGGTTAGATTCCCACCAAGGCCAGAATGTATGAACTCACGGCATTCTGAGATGCTTTGTATCAAACTTTTGAAAGCGTCCACCAAATAGCACATATTATATTATCCTTTTATTATATTTCTAAAAACATAATAATAGAGTTCTAATAATAATAACGGCATCTGCTAAATGCCCTAAATGTAAATAATAGAGCTTGTTACTCAGAGTGAAACGCTGAACGAGCGCTGAAGAGGCAGTAGCTGGACTGGTGTTCATCGGACCAAAAAGAAAGAAAGGAACGGCGAAAGCCGTGAATACAAAAACTGACCAACCGTCTCAAGATGGTCATAATCCATTCAACACCGCATGCATCGAAAAAGTCATTGTAAGTCCCTTTATTAGTATTGCAGTAATCAACAATGTACTGTTAAAAACATGTACTTCATGTACTGTTAAAACACGGCGTGAACAAAAAGCTGCAACAATTGGGGCTAATCTCAATGAAATAGTAAGCCATTCAAACATGAATTAGCATTGAAACATGAGTTCATTCATGGGCTTCTTTCTAAAGGTTAAGGTTTGCCGTACGCTCTGCGACCCACTCAAAATGACCCGCTTATGGGTCGCAACCCACCAGTTGAGAACCACTGTGCTAAACGACGTAATAGCAATGGCATGGTAAATAGTATCATCTGACCTATTATAAATCAGCTTTGGCAGGAAGTAAAAGTCTACTGACGCACGTACAGTTGCCGGGCGGACGGACACGGACGTTGAAAAATGAGTGCGAGGCGGCAGACAAGGTGTGCATTGACACAGAGTGGTCCAATCACACGGCTTCCTCCGCCATTAAATCCAAATAAACAGTGGGCCGATTGGTCGATTATTTACCTACTTGTTTGTTCGAGAACGCGGCGTGAGCCAGAAACACTTGCCTGGGACTCTGGGGTTAATAAGCTAGCAAACACACACACACGCTCAAGTGTGGACGTGCACACACACACACACACACGCACACACACACACAGCTAACACAAGCAATTACCTGTGAAAACACAAAGAGTGTTTTCGTGCTGGCAAATTAACACTTTGCTTGGCTGCTAAGCGCCAAACATGAAGTGCTGCGACCAAGCCGAACCCCTTAGCCAGCAGGACCAGAGCAGGGCAATATATCGATATTATATCCATATATCGATATTATATCCATACCGGGAAATGAGACAATATCGTCTTAGATTTGGGATCTCGTAATATAGTGATACGGTGTGTTGTCTTTTCCTGGTTTTAGAGGCTGCATTACAGTAAAGAATAAAAAAAATAAAAAATACTCTAAAGTACTTTTCATTTGTCGATTAGTTAATACAAAAATAGGCTTTACCATGTGGTTATTTTATATAGACTATTTATTTATTGAATGGCCAGAAAACGTGCTATCGCCCAGTCCTAAACCAGAGTATTGCGTATAGCATGTAGACCAGCCCTGGACCAGAGTATCTCATACCTCATGTAGACCCAGCCCTGGACCAGAGTATCTCATACCTCATGTAGACCCAGCCCTGGACCAGAGTATCTCATACCTCATGTAGACCCAGCCCTGGACCAGAGTATCTCATACCTCATGTAGACCCAGCCCTGGACCAGAGTATCTCATACCTCATGTAGACCCAGCCCTGGACCAGAGTATCTCCTATCTCACGTCGACCCACAATATGAGTTTGTCTGGTAAAACACCGGACATGGGTGATGGGATAATAGAAAAGTATAAATCACTAAACTCATTTTCACTGAAGCCGTGTTTCCATCAACACATTTTTATGCGCATTTTGTATCAAGTATTGATTGTATTAAGTATCGCATTAGAAAAGGTTGAAAGTGGCGAAATTTGAAACAACTTTTTTAAATTTTGCAAAAAAGTTTTTACGCTCGCTTGAGGTGGTTTTTGCCTTTTTCAAAAAAAGAGTTATGCGCCAAATGGGCGATGGAATAAGTTCTGACATAGTGGACATTTAACTCAGCTGACTGATCTGCTGTTTCTGCTGGCGACGTCTTCTCAGAAATTCTCATAACGTGCAAAAACATGGCTGGTAGCAACAACAGGTATGTGTGGACCGACGAGGAGACCAAAACACACAATTCCGTGTCTCGAAAACTTTTCTCAAATTTTTTGTTTGTTTCGCTGTCGCCCAAATCATTGAGTCTCACTGGTTTCTATGGAGAATGACTGACTTCCTGTCTCTTTCGTATTGTGTGGATAAACACCTGGTGCCACTCACCACACCCATGCCACAGTTGGCCCAATTATCATTATTAACTGTCCACATTGCAGAGGTTTCCTGACCATGCTGCATCCAGAAAAATTAAACAAATGATTTGTTCTTTTGCCATAAAAAAACTAAACAACATAATCATTCTGTTCTCCTGTGAACTCTTAATAACAGCCTTTCAACATAACGGATTTCTATGAAATAAAAACCCGACAAAAGACAATAAAAATATAGGCAATGTAAACAGACTACTCTTGGGTCGCTATGGTTACCCTGGCGCTGAGCAACACCTTGTTTGGGACCCCTGTGTCTACATTTTTTATGGAGGATTTAGTTTCTTTTTACACCGAGAGCTCTTTAAGATCCTCTACAAATACAGAGGCCAGAGTTAAATACGATTTCATCCAACAACAAATACTTTAAAAAAATCCCTTTTTGTGATGTGAATGGTCTGTCTAAATACCCGCAATACCCAACGTCACTCATATGGCACGGGATAGTCTAGTAGTGGGTTTGTTGCCCTGCCTCACTCATACCTGCTCCCGAATGACATGTATCTAAAAATGAACTGCAAATCACTGAGGATAAAAGCTTCTGCTAAATGACTAAATTGTAATTGTTTGTTCCCAAGACACACACACACACACAAGCACGCGCACACACATGCATACACACACACACACACACACACACAGGGTCCAAAATTAACTTTTAGATTTGTTTATCTTTACCTGTCAGAGTGTAGAAACCTACCGGCCAAGCAACTGTTTTAATGTGTAACCCTGCATGTATTTTACCTGCCAAATGGTCAAATCTATCAGCCATTGACTGAGGGCAGGTGTTCATTTTTGACCCTGCACATACACACACACACACACACACACGCAATCCAAACAACAACAGCACAGTATCCCTTTAAAAGCAAGCAGCTGTGGAAGTGGCAGAGGCAGTACAGAACCACTCAGCAGTAATCCCTTTTAAATGAGCAAAGAGGGTTTTATTTAAATCTGAAACACCTGGCTGAGGCTCAACCCCACAACAACCGTAAACATGGGGGGGGGGGGGGGGGGGTCTAAACATACTCTAGACAGTACATGAAGGCATTGTGGATTATTGCAATATTGGTCAATATTTTTTTTATTTTTGGGTAGTGACTTAATGACTAATGACACATGTGGGTCCTGAGGCGAGACCAGTTGAGAACCACAGTCCTAGGTGTTTGGTGTTTGACTCTTGGCCCAAAGGTTCTGGGTTTGAACTCCAATGACTTGACACTACTTGATTCTGTCGTAGACGATGACATCATTATGGAAGTACCTGCACCTTACAGGCCAGTACAGGCTACCGTAAACACAGAACAAGACCTAAACCATCCATTAACACCCGTTATATTAAACACAGAACAAGACCTAAACCATCCACTACCACCTGTTATATTAAATACAGAACAATACCCAAACCATCCATTAACACCAGTTATATTAAACACAGAACAAGACCTAAACCATCCACTACCACCTATTATATTAAATACAGAACAAGACCCAAACCATCCATTAACAGCCATTATATTAAACACAGAACAAGACCTAAACCATTCATTACCATCCATTATATTAAACACAGACCAAAACATAAACCATCCATTATATTAAACACAGAACAAGACCTAAACCATCCATTATATTAAACACAGACCAAAACATAAACCATCCATTATATTAAACACAGAACAAGACCTAAACCATCCATTATATTAAACACAGACCAAGACCAAGACCTAAACCATTCATTACCATCCATTATATTAAACACAGAACAAGACCTAAACTATCCATTACCACACATTATATTAAACACAGAACAAAACCTAAACCATCCATTATATTAAACACAGACCAAAACCTAAACCATCCATTATATTAAACACAGACCAAAACCTAAACCATCCATTATATTAAACACAGAACAAGACCTAAACCATTCATTACCATACATTATATTAAACACAGAACAAGACCTAAACTATCCATTACCACACATTATATTAAACACAGAACAAAACCTAAACCATCCATTATATTAAACACAGACTAAAACCTAAATCATCCATTATATTAAACACAGAACAAGACCTAAACCATTCATTACCACCTGTTATATTAAACACAGAACAAGACCTAAAATCTAATTTTCTACAACGCGACGCAGCACTCCGCGGCTGGTCTGGCGTGCGACCGGCTTAATTGTGTTATCCACCATATAATACGCTTTACATTACCTTGTACAAGTAGTCATAGATGTTGTGCATGGACATAATGTCAATACAAATAACAGATCAATTATCAAGTTGCACTAAACGAAACCAGCTAGCTAGCTAGTGTCATTGTCGTTTAAAAAACGTCATCTCCAAGTTAAACCCGATGCTTAGAACAACTAAAAACGATAGTGATCTATCTGAAAAACGACAGCAGAACCAATCATAGTTCTCCTCGCACAGCCTCGCTTCCATTCATAACCGCCTCTTAAAGATGATGCCACCGCGAGCACATATTGACTCCTCGAGAAAAACCTAGAACAAAGCGACAACAACAGGACATCAGCTCAGCGCCAGTTCTCGGGCCGGTCGTATCTCAGAGTCCGAGTCTTGGCCCGGTAGCGCTGAACAAAATGTTCTAGCAGCAACAGCAGTACCGGTGGAAACACATACACACACACAAATTACCCTTGACGCACACAAACACTGCACACACACTGGAAACACACACACACACTGGAAACAAACACATGCTCATAAAATTAGCCAAGGATACACACACACGTGTCTATTGAACTCATACATATTGCATCCTTCGGCTGCCACGGTCACAAACTGTTGTCGGATAAAAACGAGAGGGCAAGGAAGCGAGAGAAAGAGCGAGAGAGAGAGAGAGAGAGAGAGAGAGAGAGAGCGAGAGAGAGAGCGAGAGAGACAGAGAGAGAGAGACAGAGAGAGAGAGAGAGAAAATGACAGAGAGAGAGATGCACCTTTGCACCTACCCATCTGTGTTCGCTGCAGCTTCTCCTCCTCTCTCCTCCCTCCTCTCCCAGAGAGTATATAAGCGTAGACGGTGACAGCCGGCTTCCCCTTTCTCTCCCCCCTAACAGGCTTACTGCCTGCCTCCTCTACGTATAGGTCTCTCGCCACTCCCTCCCTCTCTGTTTAAACCCAATAAGTGTTCTCTCTCTGTCTCTGTCTCTGTCTCTCTGTCTCTCTCTCTCTGGTACTGTTTACTCTGATTTTCTGGGAAGCAACCACATACACACACATACACACATGTGCTTCCTCTCTTTAAATCTTTTATCCCATGCTGTCTTTATCTCTCTCTCTCACACTCTCTCCCTAGCAGGGAAAGCCCTACGGTTTGAATGGACCACATCTCCCAATTTACACACACACACAAACACACACCTCCTGTGGTTTACTACGTTGCTCACAGGTTTCAGTCGTGGTATTTGCCTGTATTATTATTTATTATTCATTATGTAGTATTTCCCAAACAATTCAGCAGAAAATGATCTGAAAAATCGGATGTATGCTTGCCAGTGTAGAAACCTACCGGCCAAGCAACTGTTTTAATGTGTAACCTTGCATGTTTTTAACCTGCCGAATCGTCAAATCTATCAGACATTGGCTGGAGGCAGGTGTTCATTTTGGAGCCTGTCTGTAGCAAATGATAATAACAATAATAAAATAATTACAACATTGTAACAATCTTTGGCTACTTCAGCTTGTCGTTTAAACCTGGCCTATACGTTAAGTGTTCCCCAGAAAGATAGTCGGTGGGAACGATCTTTGCGATCCGAACTTCGCTCTCGATACCGCGGTACAAGAGTCGGGCGCTTAACAAGTGGAACATCTGAGGAGCACATAAAATGGCGGCGGTTAGCCAACTGAAAATGACTCAGGACACTCATCAGCATTGGCCAACTCTATTTTATTTCTCCCGCCTGTAGGATGCTGTAAGTTGGTTCTGGGAACCATCATGAAAGCATTACACTTATCAAAAAATGTTGGTTAGCAATATGTCAATTGTCTTTTTATAAAGAGAATGTATACCTTTTTACTTTGTATAAATGCTCTGATGAATAAAAGAAGTACTTTTTTTTTTGTATGTCTGGTGAGGGCTATCTTTTTTCTGGCTAAACGAATCGCAGCCATCCGTAGATGCAGGTCAAAGGCACATGGGGGTGAAAGCTTGTGTGTGTGTGTGTGTGTGTGTGTCACATCATAGGTTGCCGTGACGACAGACATGAGGCATCAGACAGGTGAAGGTATCACCTGAGGATTCAATCGCTGACATAGGGCTCTCGGAACAAGTCTGACTAAAGATTGTCCAATCAGATACAGCCTGACCAATCAAATAGCAGGAATTAACAAAAAGGGAGGGGGGAAAAAAAGGCAGTTTCAAAAAGACAAAATTACTAGGGCTGCCCCCGACTAAAGATTTTCTTAGTCGATTCTTAGTCGCCATTTCAAGCCAATAGTCGACTAATCGTCACACTTTTAATGTATTTTTTGGGGGCATCAGAAAATGGTTTGAGTTCCACGGTGAGGGAGAGTGTTATAAAAGAAACACTGTTAACATTGTGCTGCTTTACAGATAATACAAAACCGTAATAATGAGCCTTAAAACGGCATGGACAAAGTGGTTCTTATGTTGTCGGAACAACCAGAATGGAGACATTGAACATGTTGTTCATTTTATTTATACACCGTATAACTGCACACATTTTTATTTAAAAGCAAGCAATTGCAATAGAGCTTGACGTTTGTCAAAAACAAATGGAAACAATGTTGTTCATATTTTCGTGTCCGGTGCGTATGGCTCTCCATCGGGTTAGGGTTAGGTTAGGGTTAACCCAGGTGTAACCCTGTTCACACCTGGCCTTAACACGCGTCTTGGTTGATCCGATCAGCAGACAGCTCTAGTACGTCAGTTCACACCTGGCGTTAACCTGCGTCTCCACATGATCGCATCTCACCTCCAAGCTCTACATGTAGATAAAAACGTACATCATATCCATTTGAAGACCAAACACATTGTTGTAGAAGAAGAAATCAAAACCATATAGAATGAGTCTATTCCTTGCTGTGCAGCAGGCAAACTAAACCGACCAAGATGTTTGACGCTGTCTGAGCTTTTCATTTCCGCTTGAAAAATAACATAATATTATACGCCATTTGGCGGCGACAAAATGCGTGGCGGGAGGCAGCAATGCGCTCATTCAAGAAAGAAGAGATCATCAAAGCAAATCGACCAGGATGATGTTGTATTCATTTGCGACGCTTGTGACGTTTATTTTTACTTATTTAAAAAAATATTTTTACTCATACTTTTTGCGCGACTAAGCGACTAATGAAAACTAGGTCGACTAAACCTCTTCCGATCGACCACTGGTTAGTCGACTATTTGGGGACAGCCCTAAAAATGACACTGGTATGGTTCTTTAAAAAGGTGCTAATTCAATATAGTTCTGTATTCAATAGATACAAAGAAAGAAACAAACAAACAAACAAAGACATTTGTTGAAAAATAGGCATGATGGGAAATCCTAACTGTGTCCTAATGTGTCGTGGTCAGTTGAGAGGAAACAAACGATCTGCGGTACCAACGAAAAGAAAAGAAATTAAAAAACTGAAAAACCAAAGCAATCAATAACAAGAAGCAGAGAGAAGAGCAATGTTTTATATAAATTAGACCCTGTGATACATTTACGCAGCCTTTTAAACTACTTACGAGTGCAAGCATTTTGTAAACGCCTGTTACATTGCAAAAATCCAATCAAAAAATAGTCTAAAAAATAAATAAATAAAGACACGCCTTCCCTGTGGCATGAAAACAAACACCAACCAATCAGGAACAAATTGCTCTCGGTCCCCCGCGCTCACAGGGGCCGACGGCGCCTTACTGCGGGCTGAGTGTCCAGCGGGGGCGGCGGCGACATTGCTCCGGGTGTGGCGGCAGCCGCTGGCTTTGCATCGCTTGGCCTTTCCAACCCCTCCCCGCCTACTCGCGCTGACAAGGTCAAATCAATGGCGTCCAATTACATTAGCTTGTGGTCGTAAGGTCCTCAATATGGTTACCGCCGGCATAAAGAACAACACGGGAACGGGCTGAGACGAGAGTGGCCAGTAGAGACGTCACACGCTCCACCGTATGGAAAACGTGGTCAGAAAATGACCCGTGAATATTGTGCAGACACACACCTAACACTGTGCAAACACATTTGAATTGAATGCACGCGTGTGGTGAATCTAAAAGGCTGATGAGGCTGACAGCGGTTTCCGCTTTCTCTCAGAGGTTTCACCCATGATCAGGGTCTGAAATGTACTTGAAGAATTTTGTCTTTCAACCTGCTGCCAAACAACAGTTTTAATATAACCCTGATTTTGGTTTCCTGTCAAATGGTCAATTCTATCCGCCATTGGCTGGTGGCAGGGGTTCGTTTTGGACCCTGAGCGTGATAATTGTATAACTTTGGAACCATTCCATAACACCATCGCTACTATATACTGCCTACAATACAGGTATCGCAATGCGTCCATAAAGTTTAGTACACTATTACCATTCAGTAAGTGATCCCAAAAGGTAGATTTGCTTATCCTGTTTCATAATAGTTTTGGTCCGTGTTGTTCCATAGTAAGTATGTTACAGCCAATTCAATGGACCTCGCGGAAAATATCACAGAAATGGATTCTGATTGAGACACCTCCCTCAGGGTGAACTGCCTCTAGTAAGCGTGCACTGCTTCAAGGAGCATTCATCTGTTTTAATGGTGGGAAACAATATGAGACACAGGGGCTGCACAGTCCAGTTCATTTTGTCATTAGGATATGCATGAATTATTTAATTCAGTGCTGGTCGTCCTTCACATTAACACCTTGCTGTTGTTCTGCCCTTTCAAGGTCTCCCTCTCTCTCCCTCACCACGTGCGCTCTGTCTCTCTCTCGCTCTCTTTCAGTTTATCACTCACCTTCCATAGCTGTCTCTCTCCTTCTCGCTCACTTCTCGACCCAATGGCTGATAGATTTGACCATTTGGCAGGTTAAAGACATGCAGGGTTACACATTAAAACAGCTGCTTGGCCGGTAGATTTCTACACTCTTGCAGGTAAAAAGACAACATTGGACCCTGCACACACACACTTGCACCCCCCCCTCCCCCCAGGTCCTATTTCTAGGTGCCCCCCCAGGTCGTACCTGTAGGGATGTGGTTGAGTGCTGAGGTCTTCAGAACGTCGAGGGACTGGTGCTCCTTGGCCATCAGGGCCTCTGTGGGGGAGAGGGAGGGAGGGAGGGAGGGAGGGAGGGGGAGGAGAGGGGGAGGACACTCAAATATGGCCTGCAACATCAACACACCCTCCTCCAAACAACAAGGTTGAAGCATAGGGGAGTTTGCGCCTTTGCAGTTGTAGCAAAGATAGTACTTCAACTTGTAAGGGAAGGTCTGATATTTACCTCGATTTCAATAATAACCACATGCGACCAACACCTCTACATCTCTCATTGGAGTGAATGGAGCCTGTGCCTGCTCTAGTCTCCTAAGGTGGGGGGGAAGTAAGCCTGCCTTGTGTAGCTCACGTGTCTCTGGTTGAAGCCCCCAAACTCTGGAAGGTGTTGCCTCTGCATGTTAGGCTGGCACCTACACTGCCTGTTTTTAGATCCTGTCTTAGGACACGTTAATTCCTTAGCTCTTATTCAGTATGAGAGTTGCCTTTCATTTTCTTATGGTCTTATTGCTTTTATTATTTTATTGTCCTTTTTTCTTTTAAACTGGCCTTCGTGTTTTTATTGTGTTTTTTTATGGTTTTTGCCATTTTGATTGTACAGCACGTTGGTAAACTGTTGTTTTTAAATGTCCTTTATGAATACATTTGGATTGGTAACCACGAGTGCGCCAAAAGAAGAAGACGAAGACGAAGACGAAGAAGAAGAAGAAGAAGAAGAAGAAGAAGAAGAAGAAGAAGAAGAAGAAGAAGAAGAAGAAGAAGAAGAGGAGGAGGAGGAGGAGGAGGAGGAGGAAGTTCCGCTCTTGCGTCCGAAAGCGTTGGCGACTGGTTAACCAACCCACGCCATCCCTCCCCCCGTATCGCCGGTACAGATGTCCTGCACTCCACCGCCCCGTTACTTCAATACACTGAACACACGGACCACAGACAAACATTGTGTGTGTGTGCAAGAACAGCAGTGTGTGTGTGTTCATGAAAGTGTGTGCGTGTGAGAACAGGGGTTGAGAGTGTGTGTGTGGGATGCGAGGGATGGCAAGGGATG
>JAOPHQ010005412.1:52500-410906 GCA_030340625.1 Merluccius polli
GGTGTAGGCTTACCTGGATCAGTGTGTGTGGTGGCAGTACGTGGCTTATATTAAAAGGCATCGCAAGGAAGGACGGCGCTTGTGGTTTTGTCACTGTGTGTGTGTGTGTGTGTGTGTGTGTGTGCAAAGAGGCTTTCATAAACACACCTGATACCTGAGCCTGGCACACAGGACACAGGTATGTGTGTGTCTGAGAGAGAGAGAGAGAGAGAGAGAGAGAGAGAGAGAGAGAGAGAGAGAGAGAGAGAGAGAGAGAGAGAGAGAGAGAGGGAACATGCAAATGGTGAGACTTAGCATAAGGAATGGAGTGAGAGAGGGCGAGCGAGATTGATGGAAATGCAGTAGGGTAAAGCTTAGGCAAAATAAAGCACACGCGCACACACACACACACACACACACACACACACTCCCGCCCACACACACGGCCACACAAAACACACACACACACAGAGGTGGCACATCACCCCACACCCCCCACACACACACACACATATAATGGGACACAGAAAAAGAGCGAAGGAGAGCACCCTACTCACACATTCATAAAGGGAGTGCCACACACACACACACACACACTGTACTTTGGCTACAGAATCAATCTTGCATGCTCCTCCCCCCCCCCCCCCCCCCCCCCCGTCTCTCTCCCTCTCCCTCTCTCTCTCTCTCCCCCTCTCTCTCTCTCTCCCTCCCTCTCTCTCTGGGTGATCACCAGGAGACAGTGAGAGCTATAAAAAGCCTGAACTAGCTGCGGGCTAAGGAGCTAGTCAGCGCGGGCAAGTGCAGCTAGCGCAGCATGTTGTTGTGACTGCAAGTGTAAAACCCTGGCCGTGCAGAAGGGGGGGCTATGTATGGTAATGTATGGTGTCCAAAGAAAGAGTGATAGAGTGAGTGAGTGAGTCAGTGATAGATAGATAGATCAATAGTTTGCTATTGATAGAAAGAAAAAGAGACAACACAAGAAAGAGATAGAGGGAGAGAAATAGCTACTAGAGAGACAGACAAAGAAAGAGACACAGAGAGAGACACAGAGAGACAGAGACAGAGAGAGAGAGACCTGATGCTCAGGTGAAGGGTACAACTAACTCACAGAAATGTTACAACTTCCTGTGTGTGCATGTAGGAAAGGCAGAAGAAAAGCTTGCCTTTGTAAAAAAAACTGCTAAATATGGGGGGCACGGTTGAATTGTTGAATGCTCATGGCGTGTGTGTGTGTGTGTGTGAGAGAGTGTGAGTATTCAAAGTTTGTTTTTCTTTCTTTTTTTTGTTACGTTAACAGTCCCACGGCTAGATAAGAGATGTCTCCTTTGTTTGCATTATGCAAACTAGGTTGAGTTTAATTCACGACTAAACTAATTTACCACGACCACCGCGACACCACAGGTGTCACAACAAGGAGCGATGTACAAAGCGAGACGGGCCAAGCGTGTTTTAATCTGCATTAAATAACACCTCTGGTGTGGCAACCTCGATGTACTCACTCGCAGGTTGCTCTGAATCGAAACGTCGGCTAAATGACCACATAAGATTTCGCTTAATTCATCCCAGATGGGATATTAGGGTGCCACGGCATGCAAAAAGTACAGGACAGTAACAGAAATACAGTTTTAAAAAAGAGATACAAAATAAAATCAAACCTCTGAAAAATAAATGTAAATATACTTTTATGATCTCCATATTTCCTGCCAATGTCCCATCTGAGTCAAAGTGGAAACTTCGCAGACACCCCTGCATGCTCCCTTTCTGTGTTCACAAACGTACGTACAAAAAAAGAAAAAAAAAAAAAGACCAAAAAAAAAAAATGGGCAGCTCAGTTCTGAACATAAGCCACGGTTCCTCCGGTCCAGGGCCAGGGACGTTTGGCCCTGCAGAGTAAAAATCACGACAATAGAGGCCCGTCGATGCAGACCCTAATCACCGGTGACAACGTGCTGGCAGAACATGTCGTAACAGTGTACCGACGTCCCCCACCGCCAACCCCCGACCCCCCCTAACCCCAGACGAGGCCAAGAAGGGCGGCCGCAGACAAAATGTCCCCAGTGGCTCTGGGTTGGTTCGTAACACTCTGTTTCCCCAGCCCCAGGAACCAGATTCCAGTTCCCGAGCGGTCCGAAGACCCTGTTCCCCCGGTCCTGGCACCCGGGCGCCAATTAATAACACAACGCACAGCTCGCTCTTGGCTCACGTACACTCATGAAAATGTCCTTCTGATGGGGGGGGGGGTACAATGGAGAGGGTGGGTGGGTGAGTGGTGGGGATATACTGAGCGAAAGAGAGAGAGAGAGAGAGAGAGAGAGAGAGAGAGAGAGAGAGATGGGGAAATCGTGGTCCAAAATCCCAAGTCCAGGAATAAACGGCGGCAAATATCAACGTAAAAAATAATAATAATAAAGTCGAGTTGGAATAAATAAAACAAACAAACCGAAAACAAAACAAACAGCCAAAAACAACGAGGCTAAAACGCTAACGACGGTGTCGGGAGAATAAAAATACTTTAGCGTTTTTCGTGTCACCACTTGTTCGGAGGGCAGGTCTTCCAACGTTACGCAACGCCAGGTGCGTCACGAGTTGAACACAACACTAAAAATATAATGACGGCGTCACAGATGCTTGCACTCCTTCCAAGTGATGGCCGCGCCCTTCTACTGTGCAATGTCCACGTGAACAGGTGCACCAACACACACTCGGGGTCATCATCTTCTCTCACACGTGTACATTGTAGATATTACTGGTTTGTCAGGTGACTTTGACGGGATTTCTGTATGGAGAGATGTTTTTTTAATCCTCTGAGACAGAGGTGCGAATATCTTTATGTTAAAACACAAACAGAAAGAAAACCAAAGAAAAAAAATGAAATACAAAAAACACATTGGGGCAAAGCAATGAATGAACTATTAAAAAAGTTCATTCATGAAAAATGGGGGGAGGAATGATCCGGAGTTTCCTGGATAAGGTCGGGGGGGTTTTGCGACTGTGATCTGGGAACCTCGCGGTCACACGGAGCAGCACATTAAGCCTACTGAACCACTCATAGTGAAGTTAGTCCAAGTGTGTGTGCGTGTGCGTCTGTCACAGTGAGTGAGTATGTGTGTAAGAGTCAACTAGCGATTGCAAGTGTGTTTGTGTGTGTGAGTGAGTGAGTGTAAATAATGTATCAGTAAGTGTGCGAGTAAGTGTGTGTGTGTGTCTGCCTGTCTGTCTGCCTCCCTTCCTGTGTGTGTGTGTATGTGTGCGTGCGAGCAAGTGTCTGTCTGTCTGTCTGTGTGTGCGTGTGCACGCCTGTGTGTGTGTGTGTGTGTGTGTGTACGTGTGTGTGAGAGCACCAGTGTCTGTGTCAGTCAGTGAGTGTGTATATGTGTGTCCTATATTGAAACGGTTCTGTTTCTACAGGGGCTAGCGTATCATGGTTGTGTGTACTGTGCAGCATGTAATACAGTTACCCTACAGTAGCATTAGGAGGCGGACACCTGTCTGGTTTCCAAACACATTACAAACCGGATTACCAAATCCTGGTGAATTCAGCAGCAAAGTTGTACTCATGTCTTGTTATTTGTAGCTATGTTACTACTAAATGTGTGTTTAATTGTATCTTGCTGTACTCAGTTTACTTTCTTTTTACCCTTACTGTTTAAATCTCTTATTTTCACTGAAGTCCTTCAGGTACTGCAAATTTGTGTCCGCTATAACCACATCTAGGGCTGCAACTAACGATTAATTTCACAGTAGATTAATCTTATGATAATTTTTTACGATTAATCGATTAATCAATCAAAACGTCATAAATAATAGCAAACGCCAAGTTACCAGAGTCCAAAGTGATGTCCTAAATTTGCTTGCTTTATCTGACAAGCAGCAAAGAAAAACTAAAGTATTCATATTATAATGATCCATGAACCAAACATTTGAATTTCTGAAGCATTAAGCAGCATATGTTTGGTATTTGTATTTGATGAATTACCAAAAAGATTATTAATTATAAAAATTTGATTCGATTAACTTTCTGTCGATCGACTAATCGATGAATCAGCTAATCATTAAAGCCCTACTTGCATCGGATAGCTGTTCTCAGTTCGTCTATGGACACTCTATCTGTCCCTATCAAATAAACCATAAATAAATAAATAGTATAGAGTATGGAGACACCGCGTTCAGAAGCCCAACCCCAGGCAACAAAAACACAAAAACACAAATACAGGGCTGACGCAAGCATATCAACCGCTCTGTCGACTCATCACTCAGAATAATTAATAACAAGAATAATATTTAGCCTGCACGTTGGCAGGAGATTCCCAGAGTCTATTGAATAGATTGTGTGTTTGTTTTTTGTTGCACAAATACTTTTTCTATTTTAGGGCTTGTACATCAGAATGCATCACTGGATTTATAGTGGCCGATACTCCGCCATATTCAGAGGACTCAAGAGAGTTGTACTTCTGTAAAATCCTAAGTCAATGTAAATATACCATAACCTAGGCGAATGAAAACGTTTCAAACACAACAATGTCTCCCCATAATGACAAATCATTTCACCATTAATGACCAAAAAAACATGACTACCAACATAATAACCAACATTGCAATGCTCCTATGCTTCCAAAATGGCGGCAGTCATTGCAGAGTGACGTCATCATGATGTACAAGCCCTATTATACTGGCAGAAGTGTGGGGTCGGGTAGTGTGGGGGACCCACACTACCCGACCCCCCACCCCCAACACACATACACACACACACACGCACTTGTCTGCATCCGTTTCCATTCCCTCAAAGTTCTGTGGATCAAGGTGTAAATAGAGAATAGTAAACAGAAAGTGCTATGTCATCATTTTAAAAAAGTGATAAGATACAGGTTTAAATACACGACGTGTACAACACGACCATTATATCAAATATTCTCAGTAGGCCAGATAAAACCACCAACAAGTCAACAGAAAAGGATCGATACGCTAAGATTAAAAGATCAATTAAGGTTTATAACGACGATATTGATAACAAATAAGCACACAGTGACTGCTCTGTCTAAGCCAACCAGTGAAGTATACAAATGCTGTTGTTGTCAAACAAATGGTAAATACTCTTTCTCTCCAAGGTTGGCCTACATAATTAAGGACGGTGAATCGAGACAATGGTCGCCATTAAAAATTGTACACATCGATCCTTTCACAAATAATGACAACTTCCTGACGTCTGTAGAACGCTACTCACCCTAGCGGTGACGTCACAGAGCCCTTTCAGTTCATTGGGCGGATAGATTTTCCTGTTTACTCATGGCATGTTTTATTCATATGCAACTGGATGGTGAACCATGTTATCGTAGCAAGATGCAGCTAGTGCACATTTAACGTACAGCGTGGACGCAGACCTACTTTAGCCATTCCAGTTCAAACTATTGCGTTTTCTTTCCTCTCCCGAGCACATCGTTATCTCGCCGGGCGGTACAACGCTAGAAAATATTTCCGGAGATAAGTTGGAAACCCCGCAGTGTTGGAGGAACGAAGCAGTGGCTCCAGTTCACTCAAATACCCAGCCTGACGCCTGGCACCTCACACAGGCCCTACAAAATAACACAATAAAGCAATAACGTCATAAAACGTAAGCTATTACACTTGTAATTATCGGTTGTGGAAGGCACTGACTTACTTATTGACTTTTGTCGTGTAGTAAAACAAAAATAACGGCTGCGTGTGTCTTTATGCGCGTGTATGTCCTTATGTATGTATGTGTGTGTGTATGTATGTATGTATGTATGTATGTGTGTATGTATGTGTGTGTGCGCGTGTGTGTGTATGTGTGCGTGCGTGCGCGGTACGTGCGTGTGTGTGTGTGTCCCATGCGTGTGTGTGTGTGTGTGTGTGTATATGTGTGGAGTGTGTGTGGTTGATGGTTGGTTTAAGCAGCCTCACCTGGCCTGAGTCAGACTGATTAGTCTCTGGGGCCGGGTGTGCTAGAATAGCCTGTCAAACGTCAACTACGAATCCCTCCTGAGCCCAGGCTAGCTCTAACGAGCTAATGCTAACGCTCTTAACCCCGTTTCCAGAGACAGGACGTGACTGGTGGGTCTGCTGCCTACTCACTGTGGACATGGACATGACCGCTGAGCAGAGACACATGGACTAGTCTACCTAGGATTCGCACCACCGCCATCAAGACCTGGGCAATACATGAATATTATATCGGTATCGTGATACGAGACTAGATATTTAGTCTTAGATATGGCGTAAGCGTTGACTTTTCCTGGTTTCAAAGGCTGCATTACAGTAAAGTCTGAGAAAAAACTACTATACTTTCATTTGTCATGTATTCACACAGAAGTATACAAAAATAGGCTTTACCATGTGGTCATTTTATATAGACTATTTATATAGACAATTTATCGATTGAATTACCAGAAAACTTGCTATATCGTGATGTATATCGCTATCGAGATATTTAATGAGCTATATCGGGATATAGGGAATATTTTGACCATATCGTCCAGCCCGACATTTTGATGTGATGCGTTAACTTCTCTACCCTCCATGTAAATATTGTAACCTGTAAGCATACTGTTGAAAAATAAATCCTAAGAATGTAATATCATTTATGTAGAACACAATAAAATATGAATAACCATTTTTGATTAAGTGTGGATTAGGTCATTCCTTGGCAAGTTTGATTAGGTTTTGACTCTACATTTCAAAAAGTTACATTTGTTATATTTGTGTTTACAAGGAATCGTAAACACAAATATATTTGTATTTACAAGGAATTTCACCGGTGGAGCGGTGTGTTGGGTTGAATAATTCCCAGATTAACTCAAAACACCAGGTACAGAATTAAAGTTACTGAATTCATTTTGCGTTAAATTAAGACTTGAATTTGTGTTAATTTATCATTTGAATTCAAATGATTCGTGGTCTCGTCCTTCCATCTCTCAGGATGGATAAAGAGAGGACGTCTAAAAGGCAGTTGTTGCCATCTCATCTCCCACGGGCCTCCTGGCCGTTACCGCGGCGATGGTATTTATAGTGCACACACTCCAAGGTGTACAGAGCAAACATGGCCGACGGTGGCACGTTCGCCGCATAGACCGGAGGAGGAGGAAGTAGACCTTGCTGGTTTGGGATGGTCCTTAACGAATAAAGCTGTGGCCAGTAGGAATGAGACCAAACTGTTAGCGCTACAAGGCCGCGCCTGCGAGTTCTGCTGACAGTTGAGCTAATGTTAGCACGAAAACCAGATAGCATTTTATTATTTGCATGCATCACGTTTTTTACTATCTCACCTTGGATTTTTTTTTTTCTTTCCTTCCGTCTTTCTAAGAATATATAAAAAAGTGACGCAGGGCGGTTAATAGTTGAAGGAATGATAAAAGACACGACAGGAATGACATACCTATAAACCTATAAAGACGCCCAACAATTCAGGATCTACCACAAGTAAACCTATAGCTTTATACCAGAACTTTAGCACCTATAACCCGTATACCAAAACACAACCGTTTGCCAAGTGCTTTTGCGTGTATTGGAGCAAAGAATGACATATAGGTCAACATTGTGAGGAAAAGTAGCAGTAGGAGGAAGCTGTGGTTTGCCTCCATTGCGCTCCTCCAAATAAAACCAGACAACCTTATAATACGCTCACGCCCATCCCGTGCTATACTACAACGTGCTATAAACGCCCACCGGCAGCCTCGTCTTATTGGCTGAGCGGTGGTGTGGAGGGAAGGTGCGTTCCTTTGATTCGGGCGTTCAAAACACAAACAAAACACAAAATCACCCACAGCTTAAAAAGTTATTCTGTCTTTTTGGACTTCACAGCAAATCTATTGGTCGGCACTTTACGTCACGTGGCGCGCCGGGTCAAAGCTGAAATGGTTATGGCTTCTTAGCTCAAGGCTGCTATTTTCTACAGGTAGACCATGAGACTGATCTGCTGTAGGACAGTAACAGAACAGTAACAGAATGCATGGAGGGCTTAAAAGAGGTGCATGTCTCACCTGAATGATGAGTGTGAGAAGTCATGGCTGACACCCAGACGATCCAGTCAAGAGGAGAGGCGTGAGGGGGCGTGGCCTATCTAGGGTTGTTTAACTTGCTTTTGTAATACAAATGTAAGCAGTGTGTGTGTATAATAGAATAGAAATTCTAGGATAGAAATTATCGCGTTAAGGATTGAGTTGCACACTGATGATTGCAATGGACTTGGTGTGTATGTGTGTGTGTGTGTGTGCGTGTGTGTGAATAAATGTGTGTGGAAGTGTGTGTGTGTGTGTGTGTGTGTGTGTGTGTGTGTGTGTGTGTGTGTGTGTGTGTGTGTGTGTGTGTGTGTTTAGTGTAGTCTAGTGGTCCCTGTTCAACGCACACACACCACACACACACAGACCCTCAGCTGTGTGGGACAGGCCCTCGAAGACGAAGAATCCCTCCCGGGGTTAATAACAGGAAACAGATGTCTAGCGGCCAGCCAATCCCCGTCAGCCGCTCATTGAGGTAATCCAATCGCAGGGATGCCTCGCTGTCTCGCGCCTGGGTCCAGCCTAATGGCAGAGATAGCATTAAAGGGTTAACCAGTACGCTTAAATACGGTGGACAGCCAGGTTCGCTTCTTAGTGATAAGCAGCAATACGGTCGATATGGTGGCAGACAATTTCACTTTTGTTACAACAGCAGAGATTGGTCGAAACCAGGAATGAACTGAATCCTTTGGATAATTTGGCAGCTTTCTTACACTCTGCAACTTATTGTACGTCTACATTGTAATTGTTTTCCCAGTTTGTAAAGTTCATGAAGTGTCGATGATATTCATCAACGGTAAGCTAGTACAGTGTTCGGTAGTTACAAAAGAATCTGCAATTAGTTTGCCGATATTGAGGCGAACAAGGATATTCCATTTCTACAAAAAATAACCATATGCCGTCTTCACAACAACAAAACCAACGACAACAACAACAAACACAGCAGGGAGCACACTTTGCATCATTGAAGTCATACCGTCAGATTAAGCACTTGAGCCGAGCTGAAGGTAGACAGCAGAACTAAAGTCTTTAGAAATGTACCACCCAATCCCGACCCCGCATTAAATATTTAGTCGCTTTCTGCTGGAAAGCCTTTGATGACAGCTGTGATGACAGGTTTAGTTGAGTCGGTTGTGTGTGTGTGTGTGTGTGTGTGTGTGTGTGCGATTTGGGAGCAGTGAGGACTGTTCTTTTGACTGTTACGGCAAGAAGCAACGAGACCTTGGCCTGGAGCAGAACTGTCACACAGTAACACACACACACACATAAACAACAATTTCTTTTGGAACACATCATCATCCGGACAGTGCCATCACGAGGGAGAAAGGCAAAAATTGCCAGAGGGGCAAGGCGTGTAGAGCGAGTATGTGTGTGTGTGTGTGTGTTTGTCCACGCTTGTGTGTGCAGGCATGCACGTGTGTGTTTGACAGCGTGTTCTCAAGACAACAGAGGCCCAGACAGCACAAGCCGCAGGACAAATTGCCAGAAGTCGGTCACCGCACATGCGTGCATGTGCACACACATGCGCGTACGGGTGTGCACACACACACACACACACACACCCTCCTCTACAGACAAATAAAGATGTACACTTCAGGGTGAGTGTGCGTGTGTGTCCCATTGTCCCTTGATTTGGGGTGACAGATTTGCAGCGACAAGCATAGAGGCCTTAACTAAAAATAAAACGGGCATTTAGATTGTTTAACGTATTATTTACCTTTATAATTTACATTTACATTTAATATGATATATATACATATACATATAATACGATGATATATATATATATATACATATACATATATAAGATATGATAAAAGACGAGACCACGGGCTGGTTCGTTTGATTGATAAACAGCTTTCCCTCTTCCATATTCACACCCCGCACTCCTCCATTCACAAAAAAAAGATTGACGCATGCAGAGAACCACCACCGCCCATCTCCAACCATTCACACACACACACACACACACACACACACACACACACACACACACACACACACACACACACACACACACACACACAGATATATACACACACACACACACACACACGCACAGGCCTATATCTTTGTAAACCTCCCTCCACGGTGGTTTTGGCGCACAGCGGGTCGGACGCGTTCAAACCCTCTCGCGACGCCAGAGCGCGTGTCTAAAAATAGCTCGCGCGAACAATCGCGGCGCGCGCGCGGTGTGTGCATAATAAATACCGCGCGGGGCTCCGCGGTCTCGCGACGCGCCGCACACTTCCCGCCCAGCCCCCCCCCCCCCCCCCACCTCCCTCACTGCTAAACTCGAGCGCCGCCGCGACGCCGTTACGTTACGTTACACGTTAATAATAATAACGTTAATAACGTTAATAACGGAAGAGCGAGGAGGAGGAGGAGGGGGAGGAGAAACGTGCGGGGGGGGGGGGAAGCACACACACACAGGGTCGGCGAAAAAACAGCCAACAGAGTGGAAACTTCCCACCAGCGGACATTGTTGTGATGAATCCTCCCTCTCGCGCCTGTGTGTGTGTGTGTGTGTGTGTGTGTGTGTCTTGTTCTTGTTTCGCATCCCCTCTCCTCGCTTTCGGCCGTAACGCCTATAAACGGCCGCGGTCCCGCCGTCCGGACGGCCCGGTTCTCCTCACCTAGACGGGCCGAGGGCGGGTCCGGCGCTGCGACATGTCTCCACACTTCAACTCCTCGTCCGTCACTGAAGGGGTTTTTTCGCGGCGCGGAAAAAAAATAATCATCTTCTGACAGATTCCGCCATACTGGATTTTTTTTTTTTTTTTTTTCTCTCTCTCTCGCTCTCGCTCTCGCTTACGACGTCACCGGGGAGGGGGCGGGGCTTGTGGGATGAAATAGTTGTGTGTGTGTGTGTGTGTGTGTGTGTGTGTGTGTGTGTGTGTGTGTGTGTGTGTGTGTGTGTGTATATGTGTGTGTGTGTGTGTGTGTGTAGTTTTTTTTCAGGAGGGATAGTTTTACAATGCTGTGACACACTGGTCGCATTCACCGGAGTGGGGCTGGGTTAAACACATGGCTGTTAGGCTGGCGCACTGTTGCTTTTACAAGGTGTCACCTTCGTGTTTCTCAAAACATTAGGCGGTGCCGTCTCCTTTATTGTGGAGTAAGTAAGTAAGTAAGTAAGTAAGGCCTACAGTGATATTCAAACGAAATAGTAACAATACTTGAGGGAAGTACAAATCTGCAGACTATCTCATAATATCATATTATGATGTAGAGTTTCACACTATTTATTATATTCTGTATTATATTACAGCTGTGTATTCGAGAGAGCGTGTGTGTGTGTGTGTGTGTGTGTGTGTGTGTGTGTGTGTGCTGTTGGTGGTTATAGGGGAAGTGATGGTGTCACCCAGCGTGGACACCATCGTGGACAAACCACGATGGACCTGTGTGTGCGCACACACACACACACACACACACACACACACACACACACACACACACACACACACACACGCCTGCAGTGCGAGATTTCTACTTGAAGAAAAAATAAAAACACTAACAGACTAGGCTACTAGGAGGAAATCATCTCTTTAAAATAATTAACAGCCATAAAACAATATTGTATGTGGAAATGTTGAAAAATGTGATGTTAAATTAATGTGTGTAGGAAAATAGAGGGAAACGATTTCCAAGCAGTTCATATTTCCCCCGGGTGTTTTGACAGGAAACAAATGGTGTGTGAAATACACTGGTATAATGGGTAGAAATACACTGGTATAATGGGTACACTGGTATAATAGGCCTAAATATGCATGCAAAAATATGTTCTAAAAGAAATTGTAATTAAAAGCAGTCGACGGTGAAGGAGATTGTTGTGTTTTCCAGCATGAACTCATACGTGTCTCCTCCCTCCTCCCACCGCATTATCCAGCCAAGTGATTATAAATCCTCCACTCATTTCACATTTAAATAATGTGTCCGCTCACGTCGCCAGCTCTCACCACAGATGTGTTTTTTTTTTCCAGAGGAGAGTGGGAATGGGAGGGCTCATATTAAAACATGGTGGGCTCATGCAGTCAACACAACGTTGCCAGTAACGTATAACATTAATGAATTGGAAAAACCCAACCGTGGGACTGAAACTAAATACACATTATTGCCAAGTGTTAGGCAAGGCGGCCTACGTACAGGGATTGGGAGATCCACCAAGCCACTCAAATTGCTAATGTCTGGATAATGTTCATACATTTAGTCACTGTGTGTGTGTCGGTCGATTAAACAGAAGAAATACCATTTTATTTACAAATAAACCTGGGCTCCAGAAAGCCCATCGCGGTGTCCTGCGGCGCCATCTAGCGGAAAGAGAGGAAACTACGCCGACACATCCGCCCCTTCTGACCACGTCATATCTGCGCGACGGTGTCGTGGGTTCCACAGCTCTGGTCCACACACACACACACACACACACACACATGTGATAAATACAATATGGGTACAAGTAGGTAAAATGTACTCGTGTTTATTTCTGGAATAGCATTAGTATACCGCTTAAAAATATTGTACGACTCATACGAGTGACGTTCGAGAGAATTAGTCGCGTTTGTCAAGTTTGATCGACTTTGGCTGAATTCCCACCGATCAAGCATTAGATTAGGTGAATACTATAATAATATAATAATGGATCAGAACTCAATAGAGCTGCACGGAGACGAGGAGATCATCGAGGTCATCGACCTGAACGACACCGAGCCGGGACCCGGTACGTACATCCAACTATGGGCCCGCGGTGGGAAAGTTGCATACTGTGTCTGTACATTACATCACTGGGGCTGCATGTTAATCGAGATGTTGGCCTCAGCAATCAACTCATCGTGAAGTGTTGCAATTTCAACAAAAAAAGAAATACATCAGATTTTGTACAATAAAATCAAATTATAAACCGTTTCAACTCGGAGTCGATAATCTGTTAATCGCAATGAACATATCGCAATCACAATTATCTATATTATATTGATTTGTCATAACATAGGTAGACACACAAGCTGCGTTCAAAAACATCTGGAATTTGATTAATTTTGTGCAATCAAGTCAATGCAAGTAAAAAAAGCTGCCATTTATTGATAAGGTTTAAATGCCCTGGCATACACTTTTTTTTCTCCAGATTTAAGTAAACATGTTTGTTTGGTACAGACCCCAACAAATGTCACATCATAAATGTAATCGTTTTTTCAGTAAAAATGAAAATTGTGATGCAGAAATTATTATTTCCACCCACTAATTGTGAATCATATTGTAAATCGCAATATCTGTCAAAATGCAACATGATATTTTTTACCATATTGTTCAGCCCTAGTTGAAATGCCCCGATTTTTCCTAATCTGACGCTGAGCGACGAAACTCGCCTCTTCCTCCCCCTTCCCCTCCTGTCCTCCACAGACGATCTGGCGGACGACTTGGAGGATGTGGACTTCGAGGACGGAGGCGCAGAGGACAACGAGGGCTGGGAGACGGAGGACGAGATGGAGGCAGAGGAGGTAGAGCAAGACGACAGCGAGCTCACCTTCTCCAAACACACCGGTACGTCCCCCTGCTTCTCTGCCCCAAGATTTGACCACTCCAAGATGTGGGGTGGTTCGCGTCAGATGAAGGTGCCTCAGTAACATGCGATGATACAGTTCTTGGTCTGCTATTGCAATACTCCTTTTCAGAAGAAGAAAAAAACTATGCTGTATATTACTACTGTGTAATATTCCATTTACTATTGAGTCATTTATCAGATGCTTTCATACAAAGTGGCTAACAGTGAATTGCAGATACATGTAATTAAGGAGCAGGTAGGGGGCATCTTGCTCAAGACACAGATAGACTGTGGAGATCGGGCATCGAACACAGAACCTTTGGGCTAGGAGTCGAACACCCTAAACATTAAGCTATGCTGCCCCGGCTCTTATCAGATAAAAATGTCACAGCAAGAAATATAACCATCTGTAATAATATGTGCTGTCACCTATTTCATAAAATAAACCGGTAAACAGCTAAGTGCCACCTTGCTTGCCATGACACTCCTGTACTGCTCATGTTTGTTTTGACCTGGGTCTGGGCTTTTCCCACTGTGTTGTGTGTGTGTGTGTGTGGGCCTCTGCAGGTTCTGTATTCTGCGTGAGTCTCGACCCGGCGACCAACAGCCTGGCCGTCACCGGCGGCGAGGATGACAAGGCGTACGTGTGGCGACTCAGCGACGGAGAAGTGCTTTTCGAGTGTACTGGTGAGCGCTCTCTCTGTCTCTCTCTCTCTGCCTCTGACGGTAATAAGAGTACGAGAAAAACAGTGTGCCTAGTGGTAGACGATGTAAAAGTGCTTCCGTGCGACTCTCTCCTCTGCGTTCCCTCTCAGGACACAAGGACTCGGTGACGTGCGTGTGCTTCAGCCACGACTCCACGCTGGTGGCGTGCGGGGACATGAGCGGCCTCATCAAGGTCTGGAAGGTGGACAGCAAGGAGGAGGTGTGGTCCTTCGAAGTCAGCGACCTGGAGGTAGGTGTGTGTGCGTGTGTGTATTTTTATTTATTGAACGTTTATTTAGACGGGGGATCTCATTGAGACACAAAGTCTCATTCTCAACTCTCATTCTCAAGTGGTTGGAATGGCACCCGTGCGCACCGGTCCTGCTGGCGGGAACAGACGACGGCAACATGTGGATGTGGAAGGTGCCGGGAGGGGAGTGTAAGACCTTCCCCAGCCCAGCCTGCCACGCCAACGGGCGGGTTCTCCCTGATGGTATGAGCAGGAAGTCATTGGCATGGCGATTCTTCTTCTTCTTTTTTTGAATTGAAGTTTAAGGGAGGTTTAAAAGTTACGTTTTTTTTTTTTCCTTGTCTTTTGCGTAAAGTGTAAAATGTTTATTTGATGTGTTTTATTTCATATATTATTTGATGGTTTATTTGGAATGATGATCAAAAAAATGTTTTTAAACAAGTAGTTTTAGTTAGTAAAAGTTTAAGATTTAAGATCCTAAGACTGCAGAAAAGTGTATTCTCATTGTGTATATACTGTGTGTGTATATACAGTATATATATATATATATATATGGGCAAAGCTCTAATCTAATATATATAACAGAAAAAGCAGCTGAAAACCAGTGATGGGTATATGACTGGTGTGTCTCCAGGTAAAAGAGCCGTGGTGGGGTATGAGGACGGCTCGGTGCGTGTGTGGGATCTGAAACAGGGGAACGCCCTCCACGTCATCAAAGGTCAGTGAGAGAGAGAGAGACACCTCGGTCACAAAGACTAATGGTTGCGTCAAATTACTTTGATGGTTCTGCGTCAGTGTTTCGGAGCCAGAAGCCATGTCATTACTCGGTGACATCTGGTGATGTTTATAATAATAATAATAATAATAATAATAATAATAATTTATAATGTGAAGATGGTGTGTTTTACAAATTAACATATATATGAACCTCCTCAACTAGTCTATCATATATTAACCAGAAAATGTAGCAGGAAAGACGAAAGCAGGCCGTCAATTTGACACAGAAATGTCATTCGATCATTCAAAAATAAATATGTTCGTAAACTAGGCAAACTAGGCATTTGTCCATCGCAATGTTTATGTCGTTAGTATAATTGTGCGGAGTTGTTCAGACGACCACAAACCATTGAGACATAACACGTGGAGCTGCAATACATTTTCGTGCACTAGGTCGCGACGGCCACCAGGGGGCGGTGACGTGCCTGGCTTCCAATAAGGACGGCTCTCTGGTGGTGACGGGGTCGGTGGACGGATCTGCTAAGCTGATAAATACCGCCACAGGCAAGGTGAGGATAAAAAACACCCAATGCCCAGAGACTTATGAATCATGTGCGGATGTAAATTAATATTCATAGGTTGATGATATAGACCCTGGGTAATATTTATAGAAAACAGTGTTTCTGTAACCCTGCTGTGTATAATCTATATTATAGGAGTCACTTTCTGTGTTTTTGTGTATAAGCATCCATATGTATGTATACAAACATTCATTAATGTGTGTGTGTGTGTGTGTCCAGATGGTGTGTGTGTTCTCCGTGGACGGGCTCAAGGGCATGCCGTCTGCCAGCCAGGAGGAGAGCAACTCGGTGGAGTCCGTGGGCTTCTGCAACATGTGAGTAGTACACGTGTGTGTGTGTGTGTGTGTTTAAACATGTCTAATCTATAGGGGGTATTTATTATGACATAGTAGGGTATGGACGAGTCATGTTTTAGTTCTATGGTCGCGTCTCGCAACAACTGGTAGAGCAAGGCATTAGTACTAGATATAATATTAGATAGTCCACAAAATGGCAATTCATTCTCAATTCAATATATTTAAAATGTTTCATTTATGTGATTCAATTTTTTTTATCTATTAATCAATTGGGTTTTTCGCCACAGTTTGTTCAACAGACAAGTTCAAATGTACGATGCGTTTATGTAACCGCAGCAACAACAAAAAAAACAGTAAAATAAAAGACATTGTTCTTTGTTCTCCGTGTGTTGACGTCCCACCCCTCGACGCGGACCACCGGTCCTCATAAAAATGCTCAGAACACACAGAGAACCACCGTTTTAAAACCCCCCCACACCTTACTGCAGTGTTGATTCAGCCAAGCGGTCTACAACTTTATAGATATCCAAACGGAGGCAGCGAGTCCAACGATGGGCGCGGGCGGGTCTCGGGATGAGAGGAGCGTCGTGTTCCTGGGCGGGATCTGTTTGCTGACATGAGGGACCGACCGGGGACGCCTCTCACCGAGCGTTGAATGACGAATAACAAATAACTGAAATCTGTAGAGGGGTGAAGTGAACTCGACCCAAACCTCCCTCAAGGGAACCCGACCCGAGCGCATGCAAATATTTGTAGGGTGTAGGGGAAAATGGTTCTGGCTTCAACCCCCATGTGGGCGTCCTTTCTGCCAAGAGGCAAGAGGCCCTGACACCAACTTAGTTTCAAGCATAAAAACTTTATTGTCCATATGCAGGCATACAGAAAGTTGCTTTGAGTAAAAGTGTGTGGTAAATAGTGAATGGTGTGTGCGTGTTGGAGAAAGAGCGAGAGGTGGTGTGCATTATGATCCACTCGCTTCCTGTTTAGAAGTTTCCGCTGTGTTTTTGCTCCGCCCCTTCCCCCCACTAGCCTGCCTCTGGTGGGCGTGGCCTATCTGGACGGAACGCTGGCGATCTATGACCTCGCAACCCAGGGCCTCCGACACCGGTGCCAGCATGAGGTGAGGGGCCGCACGCAGGCGCACACACGCATGCGTGCGTGTGCGTGCACACACGTAAAATAAAATAAAAAGTTTGTCTTCCTGAAGCATAACTCAAGTTTTTCATAGTCATCCAGCCGAGGGAAAACAACTTAAATAGAGGACATTTTACTAAAAAGTACGTCCTCGTAGACAGGACTCTGTTTCTGTATCTGTCTCTCTGTTTGTCTGTCATCCTTTACCCTCTCCCTATCTCTCTTAAATAGTTCCCTTTCTTTCATTTGTCGTCCTTCCTCTGTGAGAACAGGTTTAACGGGGATCAAGCTAGGGCTAGGCAATATATCGATATTATCGATATCGTGATATGGTTTATAGGCTGAAACTTAAAATGTAATTCAGTATACAAAAATAGGCTTTATCATGTTTATTTTATAAATATCGAGATATTAAATGATATCGGGATAGAAGATATCGAGATATTAAATGATATCGGGATAGAAGATTTCGTCCGTATCACCCGGCAGTGGATCAAGCTAATTACTCCCAAACTAGTTTTTCTTAACGCCCCCTCCTCCGCCCCTCCCCCCAGGCGGGGATAGTGCACATGCAGTGGGAGGAGTCTTCTTCGTTGGTGTCGACGTGCGGTCTGGACGGAGCGCTGCGCCAGTGGGACGCGCGCTCCGGTAACCTGGTGTCGGAGTACCGCGGACACGCCGCCGAGGTCCTCGCCTTCGCCCTCAACCGGTAACCATCAAATCAAACTTTATATACATACTTAACTATTTTAATGTTATTTACATATTCACAGAAGAGCCAATTTCAACTGATACTGGCACTGACGTAAATTAATTTATTTTAAGGTTGACTCATCCTGGTTCTCATCCCCTTTTCACATGAACTCTTCCAGTCGACTCATGTCACTGTTGAAACTCACTTAAAATAACTCCCGCTGTCTTCCAGCCAGAACGCAAATTTCCATCTTTTGTCTTTCCACATTAACGCGTGTGTGTGTGTGTGTGTGTGTGTGTGTGTGTGTGTGTGTGTGTGTGTGTGTGTGTGTGTGTGTGTGTGTGTGTGTGTGTGTGTGTGTGTGTGTGTGTGTGTGTGTGTGTGTGCGTGTGGCCTCCAGGGACGCATCCATGGCTGTGACGGCGTCCGGGGATAACCAGGCCAAGGTCTTCTGCCTCCAGAGACCCGACCGATAAAGAGGAAGTGCAAGGAGCTGGGGTATAGGGGGGGCGGGGGGGGACTGTCGGTTGAAGGGCCCCTACTTCACCAGCAGGTGGGATGTCGATCCGCCATTCAAATCTACCCATTAGTGACGTCACAAATGTGGAGTGTCCACCCAGATGTACGAAGGGTTAGCTCAACCCTACCAGTTGGTACAGTCCACTGGGGGTCTAGGCTGGTAGGTGTATCTATCTGTCCGCCAGACTTCTGGGTGGACACTCCCACGTTTGTGATGTCACTAATGGGAAGATTTTGAAATGGGTTGTAATGGATAAGCAATGTCACACCTAGTGGGGGAAAAAGGAGGCCTTGGGGAGCGGAGACTTTGGAGCGGATCCAAACGTCCCTGAAGAACAGAACCAGCCAGTGGACATTTTGGATCTTTCTGGCTCATCTTCCTATACTATATAAGACCTATACTGTTTTTTTCTTTTCTGGTCCCAGCAACATTGCGTCAAAACCGTTCAGGTTTTTTTTTTCATCTGTTTCACGGTAGTTTGACAATCTTATAAGAGAATGAGTTAAATGGCCCCTATGTTACCACCAGGTGGGATGTTGATTAGCCACGACAAGCTAGTCAAAATCTACCCTCTAGTGACATCACAAGTGGGAGTGTCCAACCAGATGTATGATGACTAGATCAGCCTACCAGCCTACCCAGTGGACTGTACCAACTGGTAGGCTGAACTATCCATCATACATCTGGGTGGACACTTCAACTTGTGATAGTGGGTAGATTTTGACATGACATGTCGTGGCTAATCAACGTCCCATCTGGTGGTAAAATAGGGGCCCTTTTAAGTGTTAACATTAAAATCCCTCAATATCCCCTCTGTGACACACATTTTTTGCTTATATTATTTTCCGCTCACTCTCAAATCAATTCATCCCCAAAACATTACATTTACATTCTTTCATTGAACGTCCCAAATATATGAACTATTCAACATTTCCAATGATCATTCAGCACAGATATCTTAAGACTTTACTCCCCCTTCAACTTCAGTGCAACCCCAATGTAAATATTGAATTTTGTCCTCTTTGCGAAGCAATTAAAATAGTTCCCCAAGACCAGCCGTCTTTGTCTTTATCTCTCCACGTCTCAACCCCAAGCAAAGATGAGCCTCCTGAGTCAAGGTTAGTTTGTCCTAAAGCCGTTTAGTCACTATTAATGGTTTTCTTCCATGAAAAACAATGTTAAAAGTGGATCTGTATTAACAGACAGAGGCCAGACATGATTGCATTTAGTCATGGGGACTGCTTTAGTCACCCGGATAAGTTGAAAGAGGAACAGAGAGGGATAGTGGGGTTGTTTAGTCTGCATATTTGCTCTGTTCTCTGTTCTTATGTACGTCTGGTTCTGTCTGGATTTGAAAGTTAAACCGGTTCAGTTGAACTATGGACCCAAACATACAACTTCTTTCTTACCGTTAATCTAATTGCATTATGACATTAGTCCATTTTAGGGCTAAATGCATTTTGAGTAGATTTAGCTGTTATGTTGGTATTTAGCACAATTTGGTGGGTCAGAAGCATGGGTCAGTTTAGTAGTATTATTAGTATTCATTAATTACTAAATGCCCTAAATTTACATAGAGCATTTAGCAGGCGCTTTTGTCCCAAAAGCAACATACAATAAGTACATTTGTCAGTAAAGTAAAACAATATATCTCTGTCGGTACAGCAAGGATGTCAACAGAACAAGTTTCTTAGTGCATCATAATTGCTAGGTTATATCCTCTCTGGTATACAGCATGGATAGCTAGGGTAAGATGCTATACCATGCTGAGAACTTTAATTGCAAGGATGTTCGAACATACAGTAAGTGTGTAAGTGTGAACGAATGTTTCATTGACTGCCTTGTAGTTCAGCACTCTTGTCTAAAATCTGATGCGAGCTACTGCAGGGAGCCAGTGGAGGTCATGGGAGAGGGGCGGTCACATGGGAGGACTCTGGCAGGTTGAACACGAGGCGGGCTGCGGCGTTCTGGATACGCTGCTACTACTGAAGTACTGGGATCCCAGAGTATTTTCATAGGATATTTAGGAGTACCATCACTTCATTGAATCTATCCATGTGTAAACCGTGTTCTCCAGCCCTCAGCATCACAACTTCATATCAGGAAATAATGGCTTAGTTATGTTTTTTGCAATGAACAAAACATCGCTCATGAGTTTTGTTATATGTTTTGCAACAACTAAAAATGAAAACTAATAACTAACTTAACTTTTAACCATTTATTAACTAAATATGAATGAGCAAACTGAATCCAATGCACAACAGTACGTCATTTAAACCGTTTCAGCTAGTGGTTTGCAGTTCAGAAAAAAAGGAGTTATTGCTCCCAAGTATTAGTCCACTATGCAGTTTTTACGCCCTTGAAATAGATTTGCACACACACACACACACACACACACACACACACACACACACACACACACACACACACACACACACACACACACACACAATACATCGCCGGAGGCCAGGGCTTGTTGCCAAGACAATGCTTTTAATTGGACTGAATTTCCAGTCGAGGGTAAAAGGTTTTACCCGTGTGTTTGTGTGTGTGTGCGTGTGTGTGTGTGTAGAATTTAGTGGAATCCAGCAGAACTTGGCAGAAAGGTAATATATTATTCATAAGTGTGTTTTAATTGGTGTATATGTTACGCCCTGAAAAGGGGCGATATCAATAAAGACGCTGGGACACAATGCTTCCTCTCTGGCAGCTTCATTAAGAATGGGGCCTCGTGGCCGAGAGCTCCCCTTCTGACCTCTGCAGGCACAACTAACCAATCACAAGCGTCATCTCTCGAAAAGGTTCAACAAGGAGATCATAGATTAATTAACTCCTCTGGCAGGTAGGCATCTTGTACTTTTTAAAAGTTTTTAACCCTGTTAACCTTTTTTAAATGTTTTAATCTTTTTCACAGGACTTAAAGGTTTTTAACCTTATGACCCATGTATAAATGTATTCCCTTTTTTATGTCCCTATGACTGTTTTTATTACCTATTGAACTTATGATCAGCTTTTTAATCAAATAAATCTATCACATATAATCCCATAAAAATAATAATCGCCGTGTTTCGTTACCTTAGAATGAGCCGTTTATGTCTACATGGGGAGCGGGTCCTCTTCCACGGAGGCCGCCATTTTGCACCGCCATGTTTCTACAGTAGCCCAGAACGGCCAAACGGCTGTAGAGGATGTGTTTTTTTATTATTTTTTTATCATCGCTTTCTTTCTTGTTTAGCTATGACCTATAGTTTCAGACTACAGACGTCCAGTTGGCTTCAATCTGCAACCTCACCACTAGACGCACTAGCGCCGTTGACCTGCACGTGTGTTTCCAAGTGGGCCGTTGCATGTGTTGCATGTGTTGCATGTGTTGCATGTGTTGCATGTGTTGCATGTGTTGCATGTGTCTGTGCATGCTTATGCTTGCTTATATAGCCTACCTAAAAAACATGTCGTGTGTGTGTGTGAGTGGCACGTTACCTCCTATTGCATGCAATTAAAGGCCTGTACCAATGATTCGCAACGAGACTGGATGCAACCACTTGCAAAAGAGTGACAAGACAACGTTGTGAAACTGGACCGTTAAGACCGTTATGCAGGAGAGACTATATTTCACCTGGAGAAAGACTCAATTAATGATAACGCTGCGCTTTCCAGCGACTGGTGAGAGGCGAAATATCAACACAGTGAGTTTACCACTGTCTTGTTACATTATTATAATGTCCCCTTTTTAAAATAAGTTTGTCCAACGCATAGGTTCAGAGTTAAGGTTATAACATACTTTTAATAAACACAGTAAACATGCAGTGGCAATTCTTTTTTCCCAGTCCCCGGTGTGGCCGTCCGTGTTACACTCACAACCAGAGAGGTCACATTACCGGTGCTGACTTTGTGTTTCTCCGTAAACAAGTAATTTATAATGTTGTTGTGGCCCTGTTATGGCCTGTGCTGTTTGCTGATTGGCTGAAGAGGAAATAGCTCCGACCTTCCGGTCTAAAACTGCACGCTGATTGGACGAGAGAGGTCTGTAGGAACCTCAGCGGCACCACATGCTCTGAACTGGTCTTAAGACAACCCCATTGGTCATGTTGGTAAATCATCTCACAAATGTATTGCAAAAAGTTTTTTTGTTTCTTGCTATAAGGCCCATGAGAACAGCTGTGTCGTCTATATACACTGCAGCTGGTAAACGTAATATCATTTATGGCGAGTCTTTATTACACAGCATGCAGTCTACTTGGGTTGCTGAATGAAGCGTAAGATAAGCAAAGGGATCTGCAAACACACCGTGTGTACTCTTGCTCTCTAACGCTGGCTTCACTAAGTATTTGTATAAACACAGTGGGACCTTTTTTCGGAGGGAAAAAAAAACAATGTCTCCCCATAATGAAAAATCATTTCACGATTAATTACTAAACAATGACCAAAAAAACCCTGATGTGGACACTCACATGTCGGACACCACTACACAGTAATAGTGTACTAAACTATATAAGGTAGAAGTGGATCAACACAAGCCGGGAGGAAGGACGACACAAAGTGGCTTTAGATACCTAGACAAGGCTGCGTTCTGGCTTTAGATACCGAGACAAGGCTGCGTTCTGGCTTTAGATACCTAGACAAGGCTGCGTTCTGGCTTTAGATACCTAGACAAGGCTGCATTCTGGCTTTAGATACCTAGACAAGGCTGCGTTCTGGCTTTAGATACCTAGACAAGGCTGCGTTCTGGCTTTAGATACCTAGACAAGGCTGCATTCTGGCTTTAGATACCTAGACAAGGCTGTGTTCTGGCTTTAGATACCGAGACAAGGCTGCGTTCTGGCTTTAGATACCTAGACAAGGCTGTGTTCTGGCTTTAGATACCGAGACAAGGCTGCGTTCTGGCTTTAGATACCTAGACAAGGCTGTGTTCTGGCTTTAGATACCGAGACAAGGCTGCGTTCTGGCTTTAGATACCTAGACAAGGCTGTGTTCTGGCTTTAGATACCGAGACAAGGCTGCGTTCTGGCTTTAGATACCTAGACAAGGCTGTGTTCTGGCTTTAGATACCTAGACAAGGCTGCGTTCTGGCTTTAGATACCTAGACAAGGCTGCGTTCACCTCGTCTGTCACAGTCAAATAAGGTCAGCGGGTGAAGCCACGCGCAGCCGTCGCCACATCCTGAACTCTGGTCGCGCTTATTGGTTCCACATTTACGACATTAAAGACCAGTGGAAATGAGAAACTTGTGTGTGAATTTATTTTAAATGTCGGAAAACGAATAACGCAAAAACATTTTCCCAGATAGGCTATATCATAAAATGCTCCACTGCTATGTTTTAGCTAATTTTCTTAGTAAAACCACTGGCTAAGAAACCAATTTAACTTCAGCAAAACTTTAGCCTTTTGAATTTAAAAGTGTACCTCTAACTCACTTTAGGTTACACCTCGATATGTCGATTACCAACGTAAATACCAAACGACAGCCAACGGTTAGCAAATGAATGCAAGGCTCCTGCTGTTGTTTCCAGACCTTTTAGTTCCACCATCCAGGTTGAACTTCCTGTGTATTGTCAGAGGAGGGCAGGTGGTGTGTGTGTGTGTGTGTGTGTGTTGTATATATAATGCTATCTAACTGGAACACGTCCATCTATCTCCCCCCCATTCCTAACTATCGCAGCGCCTGGACAACACAGAGCAGCCACCGTTACTGGTCGATCCGTCCGGTATGTTTAAATATCAGACATGTTTGACAACTGTTATGAATTTGTGTTTAGGTTGACGCGCACACACACGCACACACACACACACACACACACACACACACAGTGGACATGAAAAAACAAAAGGATAAATGTTTGTTTTACCAAATGGGATAGGAGCGAATGGAGTCGTCTCTCGGGGAATGTTGCGGCCACTTCTCTGATCAACGGTGATGATTTATCTCACTTAAGAGAAACGCAGCCTAGCGTCAACATTTTGTTAGAGGTCTCTTACGTTAAAAATACGTATGAAACGTTTACTTTCTCTGATGATACCTCACCTTTTTGTCTCTGTCGAAAGTGTTTGACTTTACAGTCAGGCAGAGACACTTTCTTTTTTTCACATTTTTAAATAATGTGCGTTATATGAACACCGTTATTATGGATGTAGATATACATACAACATATGTAGATATACATACATTATTATTATTATTATTATTATTAACAAGCTAGATTCTGGGTTCGAACCCCAATGTCCACAGTCTACCTGTATGCATCCTAGAGCAAGATGCCCCCTAACCCCTACCTGCTCCTTAATGACCTGTCTCTGTGTTGTCTAACCCCTACCTGCTCCTTCACCACATGTATCTGTACTGTCTAACCCCTACCTGCTCCTTAATGACCCGCCTCTGTACTGTCTAACCCCTACCTGCTCCTTAATGACCCGTCTCTGTACTGTCTAACCCCTACCTGCTCCTTAATGACCCGTCTCTGTACTGTCTAACCCCTACCTGCTCCTTAATGACCTGTCTCTGTATTGTCTAAACCCTACCTGCTCCTTAATGACCTGTCTCTGTACTGTCTAACCCCTACCTGCTCCTTAATGACCTGTCTCTGTACTGTCTAACCCCTACCTGCTCCTTCACCACATGTCTCTGTGTTGTCTAACCCCTACCTGCTCCTTAATGACCTGTCTCTGTACTGTCTAACCCCTACCTGCTCCTTTATACAGCTCAGCTATAAAGACCTAACATTCAGTATGTTAGGAGGGGTAGGAGTCAATGCTCTTATCCATGCCGGCTTTATCCCATGTGGATGAGAATCCTCCCTCTCCACTCCATCCACACCTTCTACATGGACGCGCACACACACGGAACAACCTACCTACTGTAACTATTTACTTTTGACTATTTTGTCATTTAGCAGACGCTGTTATCCTAAGGGACTTTGTTGACACAGTACATTAGCGAGGTAGGCTAGTGGTCAGGGTGTTCCACTCCCAGCCAAAAGGTCCTGGGTTTGATCCCCATAATGTCCACAGTCTAACCTATAGGCATATAGAGCAAGACAGTGTGTTCAGGCGCCTGGTAATCTGGCAGCCTTGTGTTTCCCAAAGCCTTTCCTTATTTAGACCTCCTCCAGCTCACCATGACATGTCTGCTTGACATGTCTGTGGACCTGAAAACAACATTGTTTCAGTCCCAACCACCTCTTCCTCATCCTCTAGTGTGCGCTTCCCCTTTAAGAGAGTCCATCCGCCAGGAAGTCTCTCTCTCTCTCTCTCTCTCTCTCTCTCTCTGATATGGTTATCCTCGTCTGGACAGTTAACCGGCTCTTTAGCCGAAAAGTTTAATTCTGCGACACACTGGTTTTCAAATGGGGACGGATGGACATTTTGAAACTTTCCTCTCAATTTTTCAATTTTTACTTAAAAGTTATATGGAGGAGGATTTCATCCCTTATAAGGTAAAGGATGTACTGGTTTGAATATAATACCAGTTGAATATAATAACAAAGGTGAAACTGAAGACAGTAACTGTGGTAGTGTATTTATGGTATCTTTTATATAGTTGAGTTTGTAGCTGGTTTGAATAACACTGGTTGGTTTAAAACTAAAAAATAAATCACGAGAGACAGCAAACAAGGCATGAGATTATAAAATGTTGATCAAATTAAACAGACAAGCATACAGAAATATATACAGTTTTATTGCATAATATTAAATTAAATTAAGAGCAACAGCAACAACTTTTGTTTTGCTATTCCTTCTACCAAGAATTAGTCTCTACTAAGTCTCTACTAATAGATGACCAACTATTATTTATGTCCATGGCCAGCCATGACTAAGGTGGCAGAAAGAACAAAAAAAAAATGAGCGAGCGATGCAGGGGAGAGAGAGAGAGAGAGAGAGAGAGAGAGAGAGAGAGAGAGAGAGAGAGAGAGAGAGAGAGAGAGAGAGAGAGAGAGAGAGAGAGAGAGAGAGAGAGAGAGAGAGAGAGAGAGAGAGATTAACGACAGGACGATGTGGGTGTGGGTGTGTGTGTGTGTGAATGGGAGGCTAGAGGTGGCGTGGGGTCTTGTCACAGAGATTTATCATGTGATTAATGGTGGAATGGTCATGATGTGCATAAACACTGCTGTGCGTAAACACTGCTGCTATATTTATTATGATTATGAATAATGCACTCGTTTCTGTGTGTATGTATCATGGGTGTCTGACATTACTGTGGCGTTGAGATTAATATATTATTAGTGAGCGTTCTGGGCCTATTGAAGCGAATGGGAACGTTCACCCATAAATTATCTCATCTTCTGACCACCATTCGGTGTAAAACTCCTCGTTTGCTTGTCCCATATCTAACCCCTGGTGACCACATTTCCCTTCCAAAGAAATGTGCTACATTTCGTAATATTTTTTAACATAATTTAGTATCTGCAATCTCTCGACTCTATCCCCTAAATTACACCACATCCGATGTTGCTTCATCAATTCACGATTTTTCTCATTGCCCAACAACTTGTGCTTAATGTGTTCGGCATCCAAAAGAAAAAAACAGTGGAGAGAGAGAGAGAGAGAGAGAGAGAGAGAGAGAGAGAGAGAGAGAGAGAGAGAGAGAGAGAGAGAGAGAGAGAGAGAGAGAGAGAGAGAGAGAGAGACAGAGAGAGAGAGACAGAGAGAGAGAGAGAGAACTATGTTTTGCCCACGTCTCACATGAGAAAACGATGTGGCAGTTTCAATCATAGCGATGTCTCCCTATAATGACAAATAATTTCACGATTAATTAATAAATGACCAAAAAAACCATTGCAATGTGATGTTGTGATGTAGAAGCCCTATTGTAGTTCTACGTGAAACACAGTGGTTCATAAAGGTTGGCATTTTAGTTAAAAGCATTGATGACCTTTTCCCTGATCGACTGTGATCTGGCCCCAACTCCATCCACTGAAAATAAAATAAATACAAAAACACAATGACATACATTTTATCAACTGCTCCCGGTTTCTCACTGTGTGTGCCACCTGTGTTGATCACTCATTCTGTTTACCTTCCTTGTTATTTCAGTTTGTTCACACAAGTATTCGGAGACATATGCGCAGCCAATAGAAAACCACCAGTCTGGAAAAGTAAGGAAGGAAGTAAAAAAAAAAATAGAAGACCCCTCGTATTTTACAGAGAATTTTTGGGTCCAAAAATAACCAATAAGTGTTCACACACACTTTGTGAGACTCAAACAGAACAGTTTTCAACAAACATGTATCCTTTAACCCTCTGAGGTCTATTTTGGGTTAGGGTCCCTTTTGCTATTTTCTAACTTGTCATGTTACCTTTATATTCCATATTTAAACATTTTAACCGATCATGTCTGTGCTTCCCTCCAGGTATCCAACACCTTCATGGCGAGACGCAGGGATTATCACTGAATGGGAAAACATTTCCCAGTCCCAGTCTGGGAACAATAACCTACCGTCTCATCCTGTCCTAAACGTGGCTAGGTGGAGGTCTCCGCCAGCATGGAGCCCAACCGCTCCTTCTCCTCCTCCTCCTCCTCCTCCTCCTCCTCCTCCTCCTCTGGTGCCCTTCTCTCCGGGGAGCAGCTCATCTACGCCATCACCATCCCCCTCTCCACCACCATCATCCTGGCCAACCTGCTCATCATCCTGGGCATCGTGTGGAACAGGCAGCTGCACAATACGCCCAACTACTTCTTCCTCAGCCTGCTGGTGGCCGACCTGTGCACGGGCGTGGCACTACCCTTCATCCCCTGGATGGGCCTCAACCGCCAGCTGAGCTTCAGCTCCTGCCTGGTGGCGCACGTCTTCCCCAACTTCCTGTTCCTGGCGTTCCTACTCAACCTTGTAATGGTGCACTATGAGCGCTACACCTGCATCGCCAGCCCGCTGCACTACAGCCGCCTGTGGGTGCACCGGAGGTTCCCCGTGGCCCTGCTGGTGGTGTGGGCCCCGCCCCTGCTCTACGCCGCGCTGCCCGCCTTCGGCTGGAACAACTGGTCGGCGCCCAACTGGGACCACTGCTGCCCCGCCGGCGTTGAGAGCGGGACAGAGACAGAGACGAGGGCGGCGCCATGTGCAGCCAACGCCACCTCCTCCCTGTGCTGCTCCTACCGCCGTGTGTTCCCCAATGCCTTCATCTACCTGGAGGTGTACGGCCTGGTGCTGCCCGCCATCCTGGCCATCGCCGGCATGACGGGCCGCGTGCTGTGGATCACGCGCGGTCAGCTGCGCGACATCTGCCGGCTGCACCGCTCGCTGGAGCGTGGCGGTGCGCAGGTGTCGGACCGCGAGCAGCGGCTGAACCTGCGGTACACGCGCTGCGTGGTGGCCGTGTCACTCACCTTTCTGGCGTGCTGGGTGCCCTACATCATCTACATGCACGTGTGCGTGGCGTTCCTGCTGAGCGAGACGCGGTGGAGCTCCACCACGCACATCGTGCTGTCGTGCACGGGCATCGGCAGCATGGCCGTGGTGCCGCTGGTGCTGGGGCTGGCAAACCGGCAGTACACGGAGCCGGCTGGCGCCATCCTGCGGAAGCTCTGGGACCGATGGAGGACAAGGCGGCCGCCGCCGCCCCAGCAGCACACTGAGGAGATTGCTCTCTAGCGGCCCCTGTTCCGTTGGCGTCCTCTGAGGTGCCGTTTGAAACTCATATCTGGGGTGGACTTGAGTGTGCCCCAGGTACTCCGGTCCTGCTCGCTAGCTGGGCCCGAAAGGCAAACCCTCCTGCCTCATCCCGGCTGTAGTGATGGGGGTGTAGTGACGCGCGGTACTACCTGGTTAGCTCAAACTGGTGTACACGTAGCGGAAAGCAACGCCATCTACCACACCGTCCAAAGTAATGGAAATGCAAATCTGGGTTGAGAAGCGATGTTGTGAACCTGGTTCTGGACGTCTTGGGTTCTGGCTGCGCTAATGGACAAGCGTCGTTGGAAACGGTCTTAACCTGTGTAATTTTTGGTCATTGCAGCTGTCACTTTTGTTCAGTGTTATTTGACCTGTTTTAAGATACTTAGAAAATATTTGTATATGTGCTTTTGGTGCCTTTATAGACAGGAATGTGGGTCGAGAGAAGGAATGACATTGCATTAGCATTGACGTAGCATTGGTACCCTTAAAAGAATCTAACCTGTGGTTGTTACGAGTGCGTTGAGATTGGGAGCCATTGCCATGGCTCCCAATTATGTACGACATGGCTGTTGTATTGTTTTCATCAGTGTTATGTACTAGATAGACTCCTTTCTTTTCCTCGTCACAGCACGGAATTAAAATTCTGTGCTGTTAACAAATGCTAATGGTAGGATTATTTATTTATTTTCTAATTTTGTATGTATTTTAGCCATTGAATTGATGTACATAATTAAAAGTGACTTAAAGGTCCTGTAGACAACTTTTTTTTTTAACGTATCAATATGAATTAAATGTTGATTGCAGTGTAATGGCTACAGAATAATGACACCATCTGTGTTTAGTTTGGTTCCCTTAGCTTCCCTATAAGCCTCGCTTTCACTATGCAGCTGTCTGCCACCAGAAGGTTTTGTTTGTAGAAATGGCGGATGGTGGAACAACAAGTAAAGCCAATCTGATGACACTACTTATATCTGCGTACGCTACGTTTTTGCATTGAGTATACTACCTGAATAAACCTTATGTCGTCAAGCTAACCCAGTTCACTTTTCTCAACACATACTAAAGAATTTGTATCTGCTTTCATGTCTCCATTATAGACTAAATGAAAAAACTCACCGTTTTCTTCCTAATGTTTTCTTCTGCTCCTCCACCCTCCTCCACCCCGACACCAACCCCTGCTGCCGATACTTGTTTGTGCAAAGCATTACTCCAACTATGGTATTACTAGCAATGCACATTATTACACTAGCTTTTGCCTGTTCCCAAATAAAATGATGCCAATTTCGCTTTACTTCTCAGTGAACAGCTTCTTTCTTTATTATTTCCAAGTGTTGATCGTTTCTTTCGAGGAAATTTCCAAACAAACGTGCGTCTTGTGTTGTTTGTGGTCGCTAGGCTCTGAGGAAACGGAAAGCGATTACGGTTTGTCTTTGCGACAGTGGCGCAAAAATAATACCACTTTGAAGCGATAGGGTGGGAAAAGTTGAAAAGTTGTCTACAGCCCCTTTAACAAGAACCATTAAATATGGGTCAAATATTTTTACTACCGGCCTGAACCCTAGAAGTGAACAGGGTTTGGGAGCGCCAATCTGAATGTGAATTTGAATCTGATGTATTGTCGCTGGATCATGTTAAAGTTAATTTAGTATACTTTAGTATGCTGTGTAGGCTATACCAGAATGGATAGCTAAACCTAGCAATTATGGTGCACTTAGAAACGTGTTATGTGGGTTGCTGTACCGATAGTGATATTGTTGTTTTACTTTCTACTGACAAATGGACTTATTGTAAGTTGCGTTGGCCAAAAGCCTACATACGTAGATGTAAAATGTACATTAAAATTTAGGCTAAATGTTAGGATCGGCGCCGTAAGGACCGTTACAGCGCCGGTGTCCCGATGACATTACGGGAGGTAACTGTGTTTGGTGCTGTGATTGGTGGATATGCCTAAAAGTTTGATTTGAGTTGTGTGTTTGATAACTTTACAACCGTGTGTGTGTGTGTGTGTGTGTGTTTGCCAGGGGATTTCGCTTGCACACAGAATGCAGTCAACGAAAGAAAACAAACCACAGGCAAAATATCCGAAATAAAAAGTAAATTTTTTATTTTGATCAGAGGCAATAGGAAATAGGCTGCGTCATAGCATTAAATATTATCTCGCTACCAGGAAAGTGATACGACAGTTGCGTTTGCCTTGAATAGATTACGCTTGGGATGTTTCTACTAAAGGTTTGTGTGGTTAAAACCTCCTGCCTCCACACGAAACAGACAAAATACATGTCCCCTTCACTCCCTGGACGTTTTTTAACGATAAGCGTCAAATATTGGCGCTAAATTTACATTTGGGTAAAGGTTAGGCCTATTTAAATATTGTGAATTTATTTTCCCGTCTGGAATTAAATAAAGCACCAATTTTTATGCAACGTTGATACAGCCGATAAATATGTTGTTGAAATACAAGTTAAAACTGGAATCAACTGGTACCATTCAACTTTAACTTGAGTTTATGAAGGTTTGTAGAAACCTTCCCTTTGATACTGGACGTAGGCTACATTCATAATACCTCATATGCAATATACCTTTCTGATAGGTACAGAAGACACCAGAGACAAGTCGTTTCACATTGAACGTTGATAACCAAATGTTCATCTTTTTATTAATCTCAAATTCCATTGAAAACATCCTTAAACACCTGTGTTCTTGTGTCACAAACAAGGACAGGATCCACTCACCTCACACACAGAAATAACCCATAAACTGACCCAAACAAACTAAAACAAACGCAGAATACAATAAAACTAAATTTAAAAAAGTGGTCACTTTGGTATGAGCTGTGGAACGTAAAACAAGGATTACAAATTAGTAAGTACTTTGAGATAGTGTGAGTGTGTTTCCATTTTACAGGAAGAATGGAAAAATTGCAACCGCTTGGTCATCGTACAGAAATTGGCTTGATAAAACATACAAAATAAGTTGTTTGAAGTAACATGTCTCACGGTTATTGCCAAATAGCTAATTGTACAGACTATAAGTTTAGACTTTATTTGGGTATTTGCAATGTTGAGGAAAAATGTTGACCAGCAGATCAGCTGTCAATTATCGGTGTAACAGGAAGTCTCTGACACGACTTTCCCCGCCTCCACGCGAATCAGCAGCAGCTTCAGGCAGGTGGGGCTTGTTTCCGTGGTGACCAGATTTTTAACAGGGGGCGTGCTGTCGTGACGACGTGTCTTTGTTGGCGGTGGACAAGCGTCTGCGTGTTCAAGTAAGTGTTGGGGATGGTTGGTTTGTTTTAGACATCTGAGCAACAAAAGAGAGGGCTGGTTTTAGTCGGATGCAGAGATGATAAATGAGGCAGTAGCAATACAGAAAAAAAACATCAACGCCAAGTCTTCCTTGTTGCAGAACAGAAAGGAAATTACAGACACTTTACTTTATCTTGTTCATTTATCTCAAAGTTTGGGTAAATATAAATTAATATTTTGAGGTACATTGATTGAAAACATTATTATTATTATTATTATTATTGTCAAAATAAAAGTCTTACCTGACTGCTGACACATATGGTCTTTCATTCTTTAAAGAAGATAAAGAAGAAACAATTCAGTTTAGTTAATTATTGAAATCTGACACAAACACACACACACACACACACACACACACACACACACACAGACACACACACACACACACACACACACACACACACACACACACACACACACACACACACACACACATTCCCCCCTCAAACACACACACACTTTCTCCTCACCTCTTCTCCTCCCCTTCCAGCAGCTGCCTGTAGGTGGCGATCTCGATGTCCAGGGCCAGCTTCAGGTTCATGAGCTCCTGGTAATCCCGAACATGCAGGGCCATGTCCTGCTTGGCGCACCACTTTGCCTCCTCCAGCTGGGCCAGGTTGTCCCAGGTCATCTTCAGACTTCTCTCACCCTCCGCGTCCATGGACTCTAGGTCCGCCTCCAGAGACTCTTTCTGTTGGAGAGGGAGAGGGAGGGAGAGAGAGAGATACAGTAAACAAAATAACGTCAATGCCAAGTCTTTCTTGTTACAGAACGGAAAGGAATTTACAGACACTTTACTTTACCTTGTTCATTTATCTCAAAATGTGGGCAAATATGAAGTAATATTTTGAGGTACATTGATTGAACATTGATTGAAAACGTAATTTTTCTTCCGGAGTGTATGCGTGTGTGTGTGTACCTTCTTCCTGAATGTGTTTGTGTGTGTGTGTACCTTCTTCCTGAGTGTGTCCAGGTCCATTCTGAGTCTCTGGATGAGTGTTATCATCTCCGTCACGTCCTTCTTCACCTCACGCACGTCCTGCTCATGGAGCCCTGCTGAGAGAACCATGGCATCCATCTACACACACACACGCACACAAGATGAGATGTACTTTATTTAACCCAGACACACACATGGTGTCTCTCACTCTTTAGCATGTGTGCGTGTCTCTGTGTGTTTAGTAGGTTTCCTGAACCTGCTTGTCTCCCTGGCTGTCTCTAGTACGTTTCCTGAGAGTTTTGCTCTTATTGAGTTATGCAGGTCTACAGAGGGATGGTAACAGAATTTCCCGCTTGCTTTCAGATGCTAAGTGGCTCCTGGTTTCCACCTCAGCTTTCCAAGCTATTCTGGGGATGTCGAGCCGAGAGGAGCAGACGTGTTTATCATTATTTACCGCACTTCTCCAGGTACCAGCAAGCCTATATACCATCTTCATAAGGTACCAGTTAGTAGGGCTGTGCAATTAATCGAATTTTGATCACGATTTCGATTCTTGGGTCAAACGATCTCCAAATTAATAAAATCGAGTTGGAACGATTCTTTTGGCATTTTCCGTTGTCTATGAGGTTTTCTGAAAGAGACGCGCATGCGCAATTCAGTCCCTCCCCCAGAGCATTCAACGTGGCCCTGCGAGCTGTGTGTGTGTGTGGTGACCTGCAGCACCAACATCTTAAATCCAAAACACACCGCCGCCGCAGCGCCCCTAGCACACATAGGAAGCAGGAATATTGTCGTCTCCGGAGCAGAAGAAAAAAAAAAGAAAAGAAAAAAGCGCCTTTTCGGCGGCACTTGATGCGCGGCGACGCTGTGAAATAGGACAGTGGCGTGAAGTGTAGCGGGGCGGCGCGCCTGCCACCACCGGTCTGGGGGTGTACATAGAAAATAATAGGGGCGGCTGTTTTGACGCGCGCTGTTCGGCGGCGGTGTGTTTTGGACTTTATTCAGAAAAAAATGCAGAATAAATGCATTTTATTTTCAAACTCAAAAAGAATCGTTTGCAGAATTGTGATTTCAATCATGACCAAAAAAATCATGATTCTCATTTTTTCCAAAATCGAGCAGCCCTACCAGCTAGCCTATATACAGTACCATCTTCATAAGGCAAGGCAAGGCAAGGCAACTTTATTTATATAGCGCATTTCATACACAATGGCAACTCAATGCGCTTTACATAGAACAATAAGAATTGAAATACAAATTAGAATAATAATAATAGTAATAAAAAGTAATAAAAAATACAAGAATAAAAGAATAGAAAGAAATAAAGTACTATAAGAGCAGCATAAAATCATGATTTAAAAGGACATAGTGCAATTAAATTTACAATTTAAAGTGCTTAGAACAAGCTCAATCATAAGCACAGGAGAAGAGAAGTGTTTTTAACTTGGATTTAAAAATGCTCACAGTTGGGGCTGATTTCAGTTCAGCTGGTAGTTTGTTCCAGTTTTGTGCAGCATAACAGCTAAAAGCTGCTTCACCATGTTTAGTTTGAACTCTGGGTTTCACTATCTGACCTAAGTCAGTAGATCTCAGAGCCCTACTGGGTATTCTACTAAGATGTCATTCATGTATTCTGGACCTAAACCATTCAGTGATTTGTAGACCAGTAGCAGAACTTCTATTCTATTCAAATCTATTCTATAGCTGACTGGGAGCCAGTGTAAAGACTTTAGAACTGGAGTAATGTGCTCTGATCTCTTTGTTCTGGTTAAAACTCGAGCTGCAGCATTCTGAATGAGCTGCAGCTGTTTAATGCTTTTTTGTGGGAGTCCAGTCAGAAGACCGTTACAGTAGTCGAGTCTACTGGAGATAAAAGCATGAATCAACTTCTCCTGGTCTGTTTGAGACATAAAAAGGTACCAGCTAACCTATATGCCATCTTCTTAAGGTACCAGGTAGCCTATATATCATCTTTATATGGTACCAGCTAGCCTATATACTATCTTCATAAGGTACCAGCTAGCCTATATACCAGCTTCATAAGGTACCAGCTAGCCTATATACCAGCTTCATAAGGTACCAGCTAGCCCAGCGGTTTTCAAAGTGTGAGGCGCGCCTCCCCAGGGGGGCGCCAGGGAGTTTCAGGGGAGGCGTGGCGTGAGAAAAAATACACCGGAAGAAAAATGAAAAAGAGTGAATCATAATGGATGTTTAGTAGCTCAGGTGAACATGAGAGTGGACACAGAGGCCAGGAGAAAACGGAGGAAGTATGACCCTGATTATTTAAAGTTTGCAGTATGCGACCATGGAAACTCTTGATAGGAAGCTTAATGAATTGCGGTCACAGAAGAAAACCATCCAGACATTTGGTACTGTAAATACATATAAATACATATAAGTAAATACCAAGGCAACCGAGGCACCATACCACGTAGCGTTACGCATTGGGAAGGCGGGAAAACCCGAGCAAAATAAGGTGGCGAGATTTGCAATCGGTTAATTATTATATTAAGTATTTACGCACGAGGGGAGATCATTTTCAGTGTTCATGGGGAATAACGTCAGACGAGTGAACGTTTAAAAAATCAGTTGATAAGTTCTTTTTTTTTTTTTTTAAGTGAAGATGTTTTTTAACAAAAATATGTTTAAATGTATTCAAAATGTTTAAAAACACACAAAGGTGTTAACATGTGTTAAAAAGATGTTAAAAACAGGATGTAAAAATGTGTTTTAAAAAGATGTTAAAAACATAACCAAAGATTGTGTTTACAAAAATATTTGAGCACATACACAGATAAAGATGTTTACAATGTTTTAGAAATATGTTTAAGAACATACAAACATGTTTAAGATGTTTAGAAAAATAAAGATGTGTTGTTTTTTTTTAAGCCTGCGTGGAACATACAAAGCAACATCAATAACACTAATAAAAGTAATAATAATGGGGGGGGGGGGGCGGCTGCTTTTGAGTTCTCTCAGGGGAGGCCCACTATCCCACACTTTGAAAACCCCTGAGCTCGCCTATATACCATCTTCATAAGGTACCAGCTAGCCTATATACCATCTTCGTAAGGTACCAGCTAGCCTAGCCTTTGAGCTAATCCATTATATTAAGTTTTACCTTTTTCTGGTTCCACTGCTCCGCCTCCTCGCGGGTGCGAGTGGCCATGTTTTGGTACTGCGCCTTGACGCTGGCGATGATCTCGTCCATGTCCAGTGCCCGCTTGCTGTTGTCGTGCAACACCACCGTCTCTTTCTGCACCTGCGACTCCAGCTCCTTGATCTCCTAGGAACCAAAACAAACAAAAAAACGTAAAAAAAAAGAATAAATGAAGCAAACTTGACTTAATTAACTAAACAGAATGTTTCCCTGTGTAGCTCAGAATGTTTCCCTGTGTAGCTCTATGTTAAAGGTGTTGTATATATGTATGTGATTTAGGGACAGAGGAATAAACTGGAGTTTGTCGTTATCGCGGACGTGCAGTTAATGTCTGGACATCTTTTCGAGTGCCAACATTGCCCCCTGCTGTCACAAGTCAGTAAGTAGGCTAGCATAATGCTGACCACAATTTTAATGTAAAAATAAAAAAATCTATTTTTTAAAACTGCCATGAATTTGTGACACAAACCAAGTCTATCAATCTAATATTCTCAATTGTCCATGAGTCATGATTTCCCACCATTAGAAAAAGGATGAATTTGATTGGTTCTTATGCCTACTTCTTGGTATCCCAGTCGTAGGAACTTCAGCTCCCCCATGGAGTCCTCCAGGTCCAGAGCCAGGTTCACCGTGGAGAGGTGACCGTCATCCACGTCCTGACACACACGCACACACACACACACACACACACACACACACACACACACACACACACACACACACACACACACACACAGGCACACACACACACACACAGCACAGTATATATATATACTATATATATATATATATATATATATATATATATATATATATATATATATATATATATATATACACACAAACACACACGCAGGCACGCATATACACACACTGCCAGGGTTAGGGGTTCTATATCCTAGCTCAACTGGTAGAGCAAGACATCAACACTGTCAGGGTTAGGGTTTACACCACAAAATATTCAAGTAAACACTCCTGCTCTGCCCATAAGCAAGGCAAGGGCACTACATCTGGAGTTGGTTACCAGGCGCTACCCTGTGTGGCTGCACACTGCGCTTAGCTCCTTATGAAACAAGAGGGGGGGGGGTCTCCTCACCTTCTTGGTGACCACAAATTCGTTCTTCAGATCTGTCTTCTTCAGGAATGCCACCTCGTACCTGAAACACACGAACAACCAGGGACTTCAGTTCAGAAACACACGAACCGGGGTGGGCTAATGTGTGCTGGTGCAGAGGAGGTGAGAAGAGGGAACGGTGTTTGTAACTGGAGACAGATTACAGGAACCATCGGGCAGCATGAAGAATCGGTCCGTTCTGGTTTCACTTAGCGGGAAACGCTAAAGGGAGGGGGGGGGGGCAGAAGGGTGCGTGTCTAAATCACATGGATGTGGATGTGGAGGTGTATATTATCTGTGTGCATGCGACAGCACGGCACACCGTTCTAAGCCAGGAAAGCCACCTCTCAAACATCTGAACTATGGAATCAATCAAAATATCGAATAGAACTATCAAATCAAAGCATCAAATAAAACTATCAAATTAAACTGTTGAATCGAAATGCCGGTGTGGGTGTTCAAAATATTGAATAAACTATTGTAGCGAAATGTCGAATTGGGCTATCGAATCAAAATATTGAATCCAAATATCGAAAGGAACTATGGAATCGGTGTGGGCGTTTTGGTAGTTTGTATGACATCGATTCGATAGTTCATTTCGATAGTTCAATTCAAAAGACCAATTTGATAGTGAAGAAAAAAATAGGGAGCGCTGCAATGTGTCAAAAACAATACTGTTGAAGAAAGAAATCAGGTGCTCTACAAGGATAGGGCCTTATACTCTGATGAAGACTCTCTGAGTGGGAACGCCTCCGTCCTTATACCCTGATGAAGACTCTCTGAGTGGGCCTCAGTTGATCCCTGACACCAAACAAACATGATGGACTTCCATCAACAGTAAGCTGGACAGTTTTTTTTCTTCTTTTTAGACCAATTCAAGAGTTAAATTCAAATGTTTGATTCGAAAGTTTGATTCGACTCGACACCCACTGCCCCCCCCTCCAGGTACCCACTTGTGCCTGCTGTTCTCCACCTCCTCCTGGTTCTTGTCCAGCTCTGCCTTCAGCTTGAGGCTGTCACGAGTCAGGTTCTCCACCTGCCTCAGGAGGTCCGCCTCTATGTGCCGCACCACCTGGTCGATCTTCCCCTTGTAGTCCTCCTGACCTTGCAAGATGCTCAGCCTCATCTCCAGCAACTTCTTCTGCACCTCCAGGTGCTTCACCTGCGAGGAGAGGGGAGGGACGAGAGACATAGAGAGGGATAGAGATAGAGGAGTGTGGGGGAGCGAGAGAGAGAGAGAGAGAGAGAGAGAGAGAGAGAGAGAGAGAGAGAAAGAGAGACAGATAGAGCGAGAGTGTGTATACGTACCTATATTCATTTCACATAATTGATATGTGCATGGCTGACATTGCATGTATTAAAACATTTATACAGTTTATACAGAGAGAGTTGACTTTAACCGAGTTTAATTGGATAGTACTAGACAGAGTGGTGTTCCTCTGGCCACCAGTAGATGGCGCCACAATCCCTCCCCCACCAACTGGGCCAATCACCCAGCTGAGCCCAACAGCCAATCAGGACAGAGTGTCTTTATCCTGATATGTACAATATTATTACTAGATAATCAAATATTTTTACAATGCTATCCTACTATTAGTAGGACTACCCTACTATTAGTAGTTGCTATATATAAATTGTTCTGTTCACATCAACACATGTATTTCCGTCTTTGGATTAATAATGAATAAAGTGAGAGAGAGAGAGAGAGAGAGAGAGAGAGAGAGAGAGAGAGAGAGAGAGAGAGAGAGAGAGAGAGAGAGTGAGAGAGAGAGTGAGAGTGTGTACGTATCTATATTCATTTCACATAATTGATATGCGCATGGCTGACATCGCATGTATTAAAACATTTATACAATTTCTAGCTTCTGTCTGAGGTCATCCTAGACCCTCACCACCACATGGAATTCATAATTAATCTAAATTGATTTCCAATATTTGAATTCAATTAAAAACAATTCGTTTTGATGGTCCTTCAAAGGTCGTTTCTATAGATATTATGTTGGAGGCCTTGAACACGTTTTTTTATTTAATGGTTGAGATTTAATTTGCATAATTGACCGTGACGTTGACATCTCAATAAGTAGCCTTAAACGGTTTAGTTTTTTCAACCCACATTGACAAACGCAAAATAGGGCCGTAATATTGTTGCATCAGTTTGGGAACTCAAACCCACATTTAAGTATAATGACTTGTTTTTCGTTGTTTCGTTTTTTTAGAATAATGAAATAACCATATAACAATAATGATATAACCATACCAGCTGTATGAAAACTCCCCAAACGTCTTACGTTTGCTGTGGAGGCAAATGAAGGCAACGCGGACGAAGCAAACCATCCCAAAAGCGTGGCGAAGAGCAGGAGGAGTGGTAATCCCCAAGAAAAGAATGCCTCAAACATCGATCAATTCCTGCAGATCAACCTGTTGAATGTGGAAGGGAAGGTCTTCTTTAGCATTGTTGCTAAAAGGATGACAACGTACCTGAAGCAAAACAACTTGACACATCTGTGCAGAAAGCCGGTATACCTGGTTTCTCAGGATGCGTGGAGCATACAAGCATAATATGGCACCAAATCCAATGTGCCAAAAGGGAAGGAAGAGACCTGCACGTCTTATTCCTCAACGCTTTTGGATCCGTCCCCCATTCTCTCATCTGGACAGCCTTCAACTTCTTCCACATCCCAAATACCATCACAAACCTGGTAAGAAACTTCCATGATCTGCAATTCTGTATCCAAACAACAGAATACACAACATCATGGCAATCTGTGGAAGTGGGAATAATGGCTGGATGTACCATCTCCCCACTAGCCTTCACCATGGCAATGGAAGTGATCATTTGAGCTTCCAAGTGGGTTGTGGGAGGAGAACGTCTGCAATCTGGATAGCGTCTACCTCCTATTCGTGCCTACATGGATGACATGACCACCTTGACCTCAACCATCGCATGCACCAAACATCTACTGGGAAGCCTTCAGGCCAACATTACATGGGCACGGATGAAGTTCAAACCCAGTAAATCCAGGAGCATATCGTGAAAGGAAAACTTGTGGACCAGAGGTTCCACATCAAGGACACACCAATTCCTTTGGTGTCAGAGCTGCCAGTCAAGAGCCTAGGGCGCTGGTACAACGCGAGCCTCAAAGTCTCAGACCAGTGTGATCAGCTGAGGGAAGAAACCATCAAAGGCCTTGTCAGCATAGACAAACAATGACCCAGAGGAGAAAGCTGGTGGTTGCTCAGGTGCAGCAACAAGAGGAGGCAGACAGATGCGCAAAGGCAGTCTCGCAGTCCAAACAGGGTCAATGGACTAGCTGGGAAAACCTGGAGCATTGTAAGCTCACATGGAAGAATCTTTGGGAGATGGAAGGAAGCCAAATCAGCTTCATCATCAGAGCCACCTATGATGTTCTTCCCACACCCAAGAACCTAAACCAATGGTTTGGAGAAGATCCTTCTTGTGCGCTGTGTCAAACCCCCGCAACACTGGGGCACATCCTCACTGGCTGCAAAACCAGTCTGTCCCAAGGCCGCTATACCTGGAGACACAACCAGGTCCTACGGCAGCTGGCGATCACCCTAGAAGGAAGAAGAACTACCAACAACGCCTTCCTTCCCCCAATGCCTAGACACTCAAACACTACCCCTTTTGTAAGAGCAGGACAACTCCCAGCAAAGCCATCTGCAAGAGTGGAAGCAACCCTCTTAGACACTGCCTGGGACTGGAGAATGCAGGTTGACTTAGACCAGAGACTCATCTTTCCGCCTGAGATCATGACAACTAACATCAGGCCAGACCTGGTCTTGTGGTCAACCTCTCAGAAGTTGCTATTCATTGTTGAACTAACTGTACCATGGGAGGCTGCAGTTGGTGAAGCATATGAGCGTAAACGACTGAAGTACTCTGACATAGCAACCGAGGCAGAACAACGTGCTTGGCGTGCCCAGGTGCTTCCGGTTGAGGTTGGGTGTATTGGATTTGTTGCCACGTCCACAACCAAGCTTCTTAAGGGAATGGGAGTGCGAGGACAGGCCTTCCGACAAGCTGTTAAATCACTGTCAGATGCTGCCGAACGAAGCAGCAGCTGGCTATGGATCAAGAGAAAGGACCCCAACTGGGCTGCAAAATGACCATCGAGGGGTAAAAGCAGAGGGGGGCACACCTGGGATGCCAGGTGTCGCCTTTGAGCCCTTTGGAGGTGTTGTGGGCCTTTCAACGAAACACCAATGAAGGAGGGTGCCCACCTGAAGACCCCAGTGAAGCGTTTTCCCCTTTACCCCTACCTAGTCCTATAAGCTCAACACAATAACGAGCCATCCATCGGTTGTTTGATTATTCCGGCTTGCACATGCAAAGATTGAGAAGACACCATTAATAGAGGCCTAGAATGACTTGGGAATAAGATGGAGACATGGTGTGTCTTTTGTATGAATCAGGGCATTAAACTACTGAAATTATGAATTTGGAGGATCTAGCCCAACAGGAAGTGACCGAATAATCTGTCTACACTGCCACCAAGTGGGCAAAAAAATGAAGCAAACACAATACACAACCCGGTATCGCTGTTTCGTGCTGGCCAATCAGCTTTCCTTCACGTGTGATTCCAAAATGCGTGTTAACACGTCAAGTTTGGTCGTGTTAACGCATAATATTTTAACGCGTTAACACAACAAAAATGGACCGTTAACACGTCGGGTAGATTTTCTAACCTTAAAGGGGCTATAGATGATATCCTGAACATTAATATAGCAGCAAACAACTATTGGCTATGTAGAGATATAGTGGAGTAATGGCGTCCTCACCAGAGAATGAAGGCACCCTCCCTCTAGTTAAGAAGGTAAAGAACACTCCCAATTGTTGTTGTTTGAGATGCTGGTGCGACATCTTGTGGCTAAATATATCGTCTATAGCCTCTTTAAGACGTCTCATTTTGGCGCGTTAACAAGCAAATACCTGTCACCGCCAACGGGTTGTTCCATTATGTCTAATAAGAGTGTTAGAAGGAACAACGGGTTGTTCCATTATGTCTAATAAGGGTGTTAGAAGGAACAATGGGTTGTTCCATTATGTCTAATAGGGGTGTTAGAAGGAACAATGGGTTGTTCCATTCTTGTCTAATAAGGGTGGACAAAAGGGAAAAGGAAAAGCTCCGGGAACAGTTTGGACTGGCTTCTGAATACAGTGGAAAAGGAAATTGAAAGTCTTAAAGAAATGGTTTGATATTAACAAGTTGTCATTGAATTTAAGTAAAATAAAGTTTAGAATATTTGGTAATCGGCAAATCAATAATCAAGTAAAAAGTATGATCATTGATGTTGAAATAGAAAGAGTGAATGAAAATACATTTCGGGGTGTGATAATTGATTATCATTATATATATTATAAATTATGTTGAAAACCACACAAAAACAACAAAAATGTCTAAAACCATTGCAATATTGTATAAAACTAAAGATATCTTGAATTATAACGCGCTATAGGCCTACTGTATTGTTCTCTCATAGGTCCATACATGACCTACTGTGTGTAGGCATGGGGAAACGCATACAAAACTAGCACTAATGCCAATTCCAATTCTAGTTGATAGTTTATCAAACTGAACAGATAATGTACAAAGCACAAAATAATTGACTTCCTAAATGTATTCAGAGGTTGTTTGAAATTAGAGAGAGCCAGTATGAACTTAGGGGAATAGGTATAGGCTATGTTTAAAAAAAATAAAACATACTTACCGGTATGTATCCCTTGCCAGACGCCATTAAAATGAAAAGGCTGTTGCTGGGGTGGACATACGTATAGTAGTGCACACTGAGGTCATTTCATTTTCAATAAATATAGGCTATATGATGGGACGAAAACCTAGAAAATGGAAAGTACATTTATTGTGAACAGTATTGTGTGACAGTTTTGTGTTTTTTGTAGGCTTGGGACACTGGTTCTCTACAGATGGTTCCTCTATGAGAACGTTTGGGCTATTGCACTACAACCATGACACACTTGATTACTGAAGGCATAAACCTAGGCCACTGACCCACTCTGGCAGGGCTTCCCGTGCCGGTTGGTCCCCAGCTCACCATCCACTATAGAGTTGGTCAGTAAAGTCAGTACCTAGCGTAAGACTTATAGGAGAAGGAGCTGTGGATACCTGGATGACAGTGGCCTTGTAGCCCAAGCTCATAGGTTGTCAGACACACCACAGGCTCAAAGGCCACATTGTGCCTCATGGCATACACCACTCACATATTTTCAATTCATTCTTGAGACCTCACATCATAGCAGCATCATGAGCTATTTCTCCAAATGTGGTTTAAAGTTGGTCCAGTGGCATTGGCCTACCATTTCCAACAGAACAGGCATAGGCTACTACTAGGCTACGGGCAATGGATTTTGATGCCAGGTTAATATAACATGTTTTTATTATGTTTAATTACTATTAACAAGTATGATATTAGACATATCATCTGATATGGCAAAAATATAGACGTCAACATCAGTAATTTCTACATGGCGTCAGCAGTTTCTGCACACCGCGCTCCCTTGCATTGGTGTTGAACATCATGGACGCAACCCTCCTCATGAACATGACTGCCTTGATTCAAGGTCCCTCATTGGCCACAACCAGAAAATGCATGTTAACGTGTCAATTTTTGTTTTGTTAACATGACCAAACTGGACGTGTTAACACGCATTTTAATGTCGTGTTTACACAACATTTCTGAGACGTTCTTTGCTCTAATGGCCTTCCATACAGCAGCACGTCATTGCGACACATTATGTGCCACCACTACGTAATGCGGTGTTAAGAGGTCGTGGTCAGGGTTCTCCAGGTGTAAAAAGTCACTGTGCCTCTGTCAGTGGTGTGTCTATGCAAACTGCTAAGTTATTAGCCCACATCTGACCTCAACTTGCTCACTATGTCGCTTCAATGCACTTCATTAAAACAGAAAAAGTTGAGAGTTGAAAGTCTTAAGTAATAGTAAGAGAGGGTTTCTTGGACAGGTGTGATTGTCTGACTTTTTCAACTGAAACCGTCTGGCCCCTTGGCCTTGTGTGCATTGGCATGTTTAAACAAACACTAAAGCACTCTCTCTCTCTCTCTCTCTCTCCCCCCCCCATTAGCATTATTTCATTATTCCAAAATAATAGCAACGAAAACCTAGCATTTTCTCATAATCTGGTTCTGACATCCAAGATTAAATGGCTCGTTATATCACTATTGTTATATGGTTATTGTTTATTCCAAAAAAAGAAACAACGAAAAACAAGCCGTTATACTTAAATGTGGGTTTGAGTTCCCAAACAAAATTTGCGTTTTCAATGTGGGTTGAAACAACTAAACCCAAATGGCCGCCAGGTACACGGACCCGTCTGTAAGGCCTGTAAGGAGGGATCACTTTCGAGGAACTGTTTCTCTCCCGTTTTTAATACAACAAACAAGTAGCCTATAGTATATGGAGTCAGAATAGTGTCATAATTCAAACCTGAAAAAAAAGGTTTCAAAGGCTTGTAAGTCTGTGTTTGAAAACTCAACACCTTGTAAAAAAGGTTTTGCACCACTGAAAAAAGAGATTATAGCCTGAAAAAAAAAAGTCAAACATCTGCAAACATGATTTTGTGTTCTATTTTATCTTCTTCATCATTTTCACCAACACATTTTCAAAGCTAAAATGTTTTCACAAACACATTTTCAAAGTTTAAAAATGTTCACCAGCGCATTTGCAGAGTTTCAAATCTGACACTGTTCTAACAGTGTATTACTTTGTTTCCCGGTTTCGAAACCTTGTAAATGGGATTCTGCAAACAGCTGTTCAAACATTGAGAAATACGTTTTGAAAGGTTGAATATTTATTTTTAAAAACTTGTAAAGGTGTAAATTTACACCATTGCAATGTATTTTTTCAGAACTTAATTTTCAGCACTGACTTTTCAGAGATTTGACCACACGGGCGCAAGCTTGCGAGTCACGTGATTATTGACACTGTTCTGACGCCGTTTCGTTTTGAAACTCCTTTAGCGTCAAAGGTCTGAAAACGTGGTTCTGAAAAAAAGGAAAAAAAACCTTCCTGGGGGCGGGACCATCTTGCTCTAAACCTATTGGTTGCTCTCTGCTGAGGCACAGTCCAATCACATGCGCCGTTGACCGGGCTGTGCGGGATTGACAGTGCTCTGCCGATGACAAGAATAACAAGCGACTTGCGTGGTTGATTTTGTTGTCTATTTTCTGGAACCATGGCTGGTAGACAGGCGAGCAATTTTATTCTATATTGTTTGCGTTCTAACCACCCGCGAGCCTCCTGCGGCTCGCCAAGCTGTAATTTGCAACACGTTCTCATCCCAACTCGTAATATACCGACGGTTTGTCACGCCCCTAGACGTGATACTGACGCAAAATGTACCCTCCCGCATCTGTGTGAAACGATCTGTGTGAAACAATCTCATAAACCCGTTCGCGGTGGTAAGAGACGAGCAGAGTCTACAGCGTCCGCTCGCAGAGCAGAGTCTACAGCGTCTGCAGTCTACTGTGAAACAATTCACTCCAAAAAGGGTTATGGTTAGGGTTATGGTTAGCGTAATCTATCACCGTGACCGGGATATTATTGGAGTGAATGGACGCTGTAGACTAATTTGTGGCTCGCATGGCATAAATAATAGCAGAGAATGTCTAATAAGGAGAGAAGTTCCACTCTCGGTTTACTTCCGGGTTCTGGACTGTTGCAGTTCCCCTCTGGTTCCATGTGAGGGCGCTCACATGGTGAGTGCAGAATGAATGGCGGTCTATGGAGCTATACCCCTCAAACTCCACTTTTCTCAGGATATAATTTTTTGTCTAGTAATTTGAATGTTGCTTTCGAAAGGGGATGCAAAGAAATTACACATTGCTGGGTGTTAGATTTTTTAGAGTCACTTATTTGCTTTAAAAAAGTATTTTAAAATGTCAATGACGTCATACTCATCTTACGACCAGAGATACTGCTTTACGGCAAGCCTCTCCCATTCCCTCAAGGCATCGATCACACAGCAGTACAAACATAACGATACGCAGATAAAAGTGCCAGCAACCAAAAGAAGTTGCTGTGTTAAAAAAAAAAAGAACTTGGGCGAAATTGTCCACCATAACGTTCTGGTCCCGCTTCGGATGCCAAGATGCCATCAAGCAGATCTCTGGTCGTAATCAGTCCTTCACTGACCAATCAGCGTTCATTAGCAGAATGCTAGCGTGTTATGGGCAATAACAACACGTCCTGTAAGAAATCGAAAGGACATAAGTACTCGTTCATTCAACTTTCGATCTATAACCTATGTTGAACTTGTAAGAACTACAATCAAATCGGAGTTTTTTCAATGAGAATCCGGTGAAAGAGACACATTTAGCCGTGTAGCTCCATCTGCTCCCATTCATTCTGCACTCACAGGCGATCGCCCCCAGTGGAGCTCTGGTGGAACTGCAACCAGAATTCGGTACAATGGGACTTAATAGGGAGTGGACAGGCTCTCCGTAGACGGGCTCTGATAATAGTCATACTTTGCGGTCACGTGACTACCATGGATACCTGGAGGGCAACAAACGCTGGCAAAATGGCGACGAACAACGGCCAACCAGGGGAATTGCAGCCTTGCAGATTTCCGATACTTAAATAAATCAACTATTTAGACCATTTGTCACAAAATGTTAAAATTAGATATGAAGAGAAGATAAACATACTCGGAACTTGTGATCCATACACAGCACCCGCTGATGTAGGTTATTCATTGCTTTGAAGCTGGCAAAGACTCAGATCGTGAAACGATCTGGGTTCTCAAACCCGTTGGCGGTGGTAAGAGACCAGCAGAGTCTACAGAGTCCATTCACTCCACGCTAATCCTAACCCTAACCATAACCCTTTTTGGAGTGAATTGTTTCACAGTAGACTGCGGACGCTGTAGACTCTGCTCTGCGAGCGGACGCTGTAGACTCTGCTCGTCTCTTACCACCGCGAACGGGTTTATGAGATTGTTCCACACAGATCGTTTCACACAGACGCGGGAGGGTACATTTTGCGTCAGTATCACGTCTAGGGGCGTGACAAACCGTCGGTATATTACGAGTTGGGATGAGAACGTGTTGCAAATTACAGCTTGGCGAGCCGCAGCGCTCGCGGGTGGTTAGAACGCAAACAATATAGAATAAAATTGCTCGCCTGTCTACCAGCCATGGTTCCAGAAAATAGACAACAAAATCAACCACGCAAGTCGCTTGTTATTCTTGTCATCGGCAGAGCACTGTCAATCCCGCACAGCCCGGTCAACGGCGCATGTGATTGGACTGTGCCTCAGCAGAGAGCAACCAATAGGTTTAGAGCAAGATGGTCCCGCCCCCAGGAAGGTTTTTTTTCCTTTTTTTCAGAACCACGTTTTTAGACCTTTGACGCTAAAGGAGTTTCAAAACGAACGGCGTCAGAACAGTGTCAATAATCACGTGACTCGCAAGCTTGCGCCCATGTGGTCAAATCTCTGAAAAGTCAGTGCTGAAAATTAAGTTCTGAAAAAATACATTGCAATGGTGTAAATTTACACCTTTACAAGTTTTTAAAAATAAATATTCAACCTTTCAAAACGTATTTCTCAATGTTTGAACAGCTGTTTGCAGAATCCCATTTACAAGGTTTCGAAACCGGGAAACAAAGTAATACACTGTTAGAACAGTGTCAGATTTGAAACTCTGCAAATGCGCTGGTGAACATTTTTAAACTTTGAAAATGTGTTTGTGAAAACATTTTAGCTTTGAAAATGTGTTGGTGAAAATGATGAAGAAGATAAAATAGAACACAAAATCATGTTTGCAGATGTTTGACTTTTTTTTTCAGGCTATAATCTCTTTTTTCAGTGGTGCAAAACCTTTTTTACAAGGTGTTGAGTTTTCAAACACAGACTTACAAGCCTTTGAAACCTTTTTTTTCAGGTTTGAATTATGACACTATTCTGACTCCATAATAGTAGGCCTACAATCATTATCCTATGTCCATAATAATCTCCTATCTGTAAAACTACTCTTCTATGTTAGGCTTTATGTGAAAACCAAAGTGAATGGATCCCCTTAATAGAAAGGCCGAGCCTATTTGTAGCAAACAAACAAACAAACAAACAAACAACAACAACAACAACTCGCCCCAGACCTTGTCGATGAACGCCACGAACTTGTCATTGAGTCCGACCATCTGGTCCTTCTCCTTGGTCTTGTCCGACTGGTCCTTGGGGTCCAGCTTGGGGCTCCTGGGGGCCCCGGACCGGCTGGCCGGGGAGTGCGACTGGCTGCTGTACGACATGACGACGGTATGGAGAGAGAGAAGAGCCTCAATGAAGTTGAAGGCGAACGACCTCCACCCGGTAGGTTACACTTGCTTTTAAGGTGGACCAGGACCCCCCCCCCCCCCCCCCCCTCACAGTCCCACCTCGCCCGAGATGACCGGCCAATCAAGAGCAACCTGCAGGTGCCGCACTTGAAAAGGAAACGTGAAATATTTGACATGAAATTTCGTGTATTTCAACCTTCAATCCTGTTTGATCAGGTGGTGTGGTGTGCGCGCACGGGCAACCAATGGCACCGTTTGGGGGACAGGTCCAAACATAGACGAAGCCTAAGGGGTATAAAAAAAGGTCCCCTCCTTATCGTAATACTTGCACTGAGGTGAGGAGTCGAGACAGACGCACACCCCCATCCGCCCATCCACCTCTTTCGTCGTCAGCTGCCGCCATGCCCAGAAACAGCGCAGGGAGTAAAGGCACCAGCAGGGTGTCCATCACCAGCCTGGAGGGGCTGCGCTGCGTGCTGCGTAAAGACCCCGAAAGGACCGCCGCCGCCGTGGTCGCGGACGACAAGAAGACCATGCAGGGGTTGAACGAGCGGCTGTCCGGGTTTCTGGACCGGGTCCGGCGGCTGGAGGAGGACAACCAAGAGGTCCAGGGTCACATCGACGAGACCTTGGCGAGGAGAGGCGAGCCGGACGGCCGCGGCTGGGACGACATCGAGAAACCGCTGGCCGACCTCAGGAGGAAGGCGAGGCTCATGATGGCAGAATATCACTCAATGTAGAAACTGGGTGAACTTCACACTTTAGTTTTGAACTCACTCTCCCGAAGTCTAGGGCCTGCATTGTGCTTACTTTTACGCACGGATTACGCACAGATTGGGCGCGTAGATGGTTATGATATAACGTTATTTAAATCGTAAATGTAATGTGTCGCAGGCTAAATGAGATAAATGAAACACCGTTTGATGTCACCCCCCCCCCCCCCAGGTCAAGGAGATAACCAAGCACAACGCCGAGCTGCTGCTGCTGATCCACAACACCAAGCTGGCGAACGACGACATACAAAACAAGTCAGGGACCTTTATTTATTTAATCAACTCAATACCGTGATAATCTATAGTAGCCTAAACAAGCCTAAACAACGCTCATAGCATATCGCAATTAAGCATTAGGCCTACCTATCATTTCTGAATTGTGTGTTTTAGTTAGTTAGTAAGTTAGTTAGTTCACTGGTGAGTTAGTTTGCACTGGTGTGGTGATATAGATGGATTGCTTCCTGAGAGTTTTAACTTATATTCTTTATAAGTAGGATATTATTATTATTATTATTATTAATAATAATATTAATATTGGTATTGGTTTTTATTATTATTTATTATCATTGTAATTATTGTTATTTATTATTATTGTTATTTATGATTATTATTACAATATATTATATTCAGTATTAAATCATAATTTTAAATGTTTTTACAGTAATACGAAATCGATCATTTGGCTGAACCGTCTCGCTACCGCTAAAACGCAAAAAACGGCGGCCCATATGTGTGTACGCAGTTTAATAACGAACTCTCTCTGGCGGCGCGCGCAGCTTGGAGGCGGAGAACCTCTCGTGCCGCTCGGCGGAGCGCGATCTGATTGGTCTAAAGAAGACCATCGAAGATACGCAGCTGCATCGCCTGCAGCTCGAGAGCCAAGTGGAGTCCGTGAAGGAGGAGCTGGCCGTGCTGAAGAAAGACCACCAGGACGTGAGAACGCACACACACACACACACACACACACACACACACACACGACCACTATGACCACTAGTTTGAATGAAAGTATGAGGTATGAAGCCCTGACCTCCATGTTGCATGTTGTTCTGCTGCTCCTCCCAGGAGGTGGAGGCGCTGCGCCAGAAGATCAGGGACTCTAATGTCGAGGTGGAGGTGGACTCTCAGGAGACCAACCTGGCCGAGACCCTCAGCAAGATCCGGGAACAGTATGAGAACCTGGCCAAGAATAACCAGGAGGAGGCAGATAACTGGTACCAGAGCAAGGTATGTACCCACTCATCCGGTCGCTCGGACGCTCGTATGATTGTTCGTACGTTTGTTCGTACGATTGTTCGTAGGTTTGTTCGTACGTTTGTTCGTACCTAAGTTCATTCATACATTTGTTCGTTCGGTTATTAATTAATCTATTAATTTGTTCAATTCATCAGTTCATCAATGCATTTGTTCATTTGCCCATCCATTTATTCACGTGATTATCACATTTTTATTTTATTTTTTTCCATTTCCATTTTTCGACCGGATAACCGTTTGTTTGTTTATTATTTTCCAACTCTGTCAACTTATCATTTGACGGCCCCCCTTCCCCCTTCCCTCTCCCCTCCCCCTCTCTCCCCCTCTAGTTTGAGAACATTAAGGTGGAGGAGGCCCAGAACACGGGGGCACTGCAGTCCGGGAAGTTGAAGCTCAAGGACCTGCACAGACAGAAACAGCTGCTGGAGATAGACAACCAGTCTATGTTGAGCATGGTACACACACACACACACACACACACACACACACACACACACACACACACACACACAAACATGATGACAAGACCTGGAACCTTCATCATCAACACACAGCGAAGACCGTTAAAGAAGTGTGTGTGTGTGTGTGTGTGTGTGTGTGTGGGGGGGGGGGGGGGGGGGAAGGTTGGGGAGAAAAAGGTGCAGCAGTAAAAAAAAAAAATTTTTTTTACGGACACTGTTTGTGTTTTTTTTTTTTAACAAATCGCTCAATTATTGATCTATTTATATTATTTATTCATCTATCCCCCCCTCTCTCTCCTGGTGTCTCTCTACCCCCTGTCCGCCTCTTTCTCCCTCTCTCTCTCCCCTCAGATCCGCTCCCTGGAGGAGACCCTGAATGACACAGAGGAGCGGTACAGCAGCGAGCTCTCTCGCCTCCGCTGCATCCTGATAGACCTGGAGGTGGAACTGTGCCAGCTGCGTGGGCGGGTGGAGCGACAGGTGGACGCCCACCAGGACCTGCTCCACGTCAAGCTGAGGCTGGAGGCCGAGATCGAGAACTACCGGCAGCTCTTGCACAGCATCGCCTCCGACGAGGACAGGTTCGTCCACGCCGTTATTGTTGATGTTGATGTGAAATGCGTCTTAACGTTTTGGTCGTTTTTACCAACTAATTGGTTGGAAATCGGTCTTTGGATCTACACTGACGAGGACAAATTGAGGAAGTGAATTTTGTGTGTATGATTGTATGACACACACACACACACACACACAGATTGTCAGTGTGCCTCTGTGCTCTTCTTCATCCACAGCTCGGAGTTTGAATTACAACAAGCGCTGAACAGTGGTGAGTTCTCACTCTCTCCCCAGAGTGTGTTTGTTTTTTGTTATTTATCAGAAAGGGCTAATATCATTCATAAGCCAATCACTTTGCTCTCTTACCTTGATCACACCCAGCCTTGGTCAAGTGCAAAATGGACGTGGCTTGCATAGGCGTAGATTACGGGGGGGACGGGGGGGGACATGTCCCCACCACTATTTATAATTTGAATTTTGTCCCCACCACTTTTAAAAATGTGCAAACCAATTGCGACCGAAAAAATCCCCACATACTCAACCGAAACCGTCAAGTCTAAATCATGCGATAGGCACGATGACATCCTCACAGCATGCACACCGGCTGTGTGTGGACTCGGGTCTTGTTGTAATGCAGTCTGAGTCCCCCCCCCCCCCCCCGTTGACAATCGCGCCGAATTTTGTTCTCACTCCAGCCCTGGTCCCCACCACTTCTAAAACCAAACTGACGCCCTTGGTGGCTTGCACCTTTTTTTAACAAGCCTACCTAATTAACAGAATGTAAATGGCATGTAAATGTAAATTGCGTCAAATTTTAATCACTATTATTATTCACTATCTTGACCTGATGTGAATAATCACACAGAAGCAAAATCTTTCTCTCTCTCTGTCTGTCTGTCTGTCTTTCTCTCTCTCTCTCTCTCTCTCTCTCTCTCTCTCTCTCTCTGTCTACCAGTCTCAGTTGCATGGTTCTGATTATGATCTTGTATTCTTCTGTCCGTCTGAAGAACAAGCACAGCCTGACCAGGAGGGAGGAGGAGGAGAAGGGAGGGGTGCAGACAAGCAGGAAGCAACCTTGACCAATCAAGCCCCTCCCCTGGCCACCGATGATGGCAAAAAACCAGATGACGTCACCTTAAAGTTAGAGTTTTCGGCGGAGCCGGACAACGCACTGATGGAAACCTCTTTCTCCAAGAAGGAGAACGAGAAAAACGGCCAATCGGCTTAAAACAAAGCCAAACCAGATGTCTTGAGCACCTCTATGATTGGCTGTCTGTATTTGTAGTCATTTGAGTTAAAAAACAAGTAAAATGCCGTAGCTTTGAACCTGCTACAGAAATGTGTGTGTGTAGCCTACCTAGTTTTTGTGAGTGAAATAAATACATTTGGGGTCTAAAAACGTGTTGATTCATGGTTCCTATTAGTTTTGACACAATGGAAATATAACTAATTATATTCATACTATACACCACATCTTTGGCTCAATTTGTATTATTTCCTGAGCAATATCCTCAGTATTTGGCTCTTGTTAGTTTTGTGTTCGTGAACTGCAGTTATAGACCCTTTTCAGAGGCAGGAGTGTATCTCATAACATTAATGATGGGTCTGCTATTTCTATGAACCAGGGCACGGGTAGTAGACTGAACTAGTGAAGATAACACACATTTACCAGTGCTGGTGTTGACACATAAATGTGTCAAAGCACATGTTTGCCCGGCTATGACAGCTCTGTGAAAGAGTCCATCGTCAGTGTGTTACCTTCACTAGTTTAGTCTGCTACCCGTGTCCTGGTGCATGTAAGCGGCAATTAATTAGTGTTATGAGCAACACTTCTGTTTGCTCTACGATGACGCCTCTGTGAAGGGACTATTACGTCTATACCCAAATCATCGCTGTCAACTTTGGGATTTGAAAATAAGGGACATTTTCCGGCGCCACGCCCCTACCACTGTCCACATACCCCATACGTTAAGACAAGGGTACAGGACTGTCCCACCACCCCTACCACTGTCCACATACCCAGTGGCGCCGTCAAGGGGGAGACACGGCCCCCCTGGTGAGTCGCAGTGGCATATGCATAATATGCTACATACCAGTAAAGTGCTTCTACTGTATCTGATATTTTACATTAGGTACTATTCATTTAACTCAATAAAGTATATATTTTTTATAAATAGTATAGTACTATTTTATTATTGTATATATACAATAATAAAAAAAACAATTGCAGCCAGCTAGCCGCCATCAGTAAATGTGTTCATAGAATCAATGTTCAAATTAAAGGTGTATATCTATATCTATCTTTTTAAGGAAAAGGGCAACTAGCCTATTTAAAGAACAATGAATCGCTTAACACATGTATACAAATACAGAACACATTCAAACAGTTTTGTTGTGGAACTCAAAATGTTAACTGTACTGTATCTGTATATGCACATTAGATAATTAGACATAATTATATATATAACATTTACTGTAAAATAAGAAACCAAAGTATATCAGTATGCGATTCCTTAACTCTCATATTGACATGTATACATTTAGTCTATATACTACAACAGCATAAAAGAATTCCTGAAATGTAGTTATGGCTTTTGGTTTTGGTGCCACCCTGAGATTTTCAGTGGCCCCATCTGGCCACCGCTGTGAACAATGTCTGGGGGCGCCACTGCACATACCCCTTACATTTAGACAAGGGAACAGGACTGTCCCTCCACCCCTACCACTGTCCACACCCCCCTTACATTTAGACAAGGGTACAGGACCGTCCCACCACCCCTACCACTGTCCACATACCCCTTACATTTAGACAAGGGTACACACAGTGAATCCTAAAATCACCACTTGGCAACCACTTGCTTTAAAACATCAGTGTTGAGAGGTATGACGCAAATATCTCTTATTTATATTAAATATCATTTTTAAATGTGTTACATTTCATATTAAATATATTATACAGAGTATACACCTAAGTGTACCCTTCCCAATATCATGCAATTAACTGTATACATATGGAAGTCCACAAAGCATAACTGGAACAAAAAACATTTAAAGATATTTTTTTAAGAACTCAAAATGTAGACGTACATCTCTCACATGAACACGAATTCGACAACTTAAGAAACAACTGGGCCAAAGCACACGTTTTCTTAGCAAATCCACGTCACACACAGGCATACCACACCGGAAAGATGTTTTTTTGTAAGTGATTTAATTTTTTTTTTCTCCCAATGACAATGGTACAGACGGCACACACACACACACACACAGAGAGGAAAGGCAGTGATTTTTGACGTCGTGTGCCTGGGTAATACTTAAGGGGGCGGGTGGAGAAACATTGGGGGCGTTTGGGTGGGGGTTCGAGAGGAGAGGAAGGGGTCAGGCAAGGCAAGAGTACCAAATGGAGTAAAAGATACCGTATCAAAAATGTCTCTTTTTTTTCATATATATATATTTATATAGGACTAGTAATTCTCATTAACTATGCAAAGCAAGGAACGACGAATGCCCGTTTTTGTATCTCGTCTTCCCTCCCCCCCCCCCCATCATCATAATTTTAAGCATCAGCGTCCCCAAGAGGAGCCATCTTGATTCAAATTCGAGACAACTTTATTGTTCCCAAAAAAAACACAACAACAATGGGAAAAAAACAAAAAAACAAACAAACATCAGCCTGGACATTTTCTGTGTGTGTGTGTGTGTGTGTGTGTGTGTGTGTGTGTGTGTGTGTGTGTGTGTGTGTGTGTGTGTGTGTGCGTGTGCATGTGCGTGCGGGGGGGGGAGGGGAGGGGGGCGGGCATCCTGAAGTCCTGTCCAATGGGGCGTTTGCGTCTGGCGCATTGTGGGCGTGTCCAGTTTGTTGCTCTGATTGGTTGTCGTGGGGTGGTGAAGGGGCCGGGGCGGTTGCCCTCAGCGTGAGAACGTCTTGCCCCTAGAAACAAACAAAATATAAGTAAACAAATATATATGAATACAAATATAAATAAAACAAATACAACTACAAAAAAAAAATGTACAAAATAAAAAACAGATACAAATAAATTCAACAATAAATAAAAATTCAACAATGGAATAATTGTCTTCTTTACATGAATAACCATTTACTATTTTCGTTCTTTAGCAAACGGTCTTAACCAAAAGTGACTTTTTGCCACATGTAATTTCACATTTACGAACAAGTTATGGGTCCAGGATGCCTACAGGTACTTCGATTGGGGATCAAACCCAGAACCTTCCGGCTGATAGTCGAAGCACATTAACAGCCCGAAAAACCACAGCCAGATGTGGATGATAAGAGTGAGTAAGAGAGTGAGTGAGTCATGAGTCATATCAGTTATACATTAACTACAGAAGAACGCCACAATGTTTTGAAGAAAAAAAACAAACGCTGGGTTGAACAGATTTCTGTCTGTAGAATGGTAAGGAACTGTGTGTGGCTAACGTTAACTAGGCTGTAGTAAAGACATCTGAGAAGATGGTGAAGAGGAGGAAGAGATAAAGATGATGAAGAGGAGGAAGAGGTGAAGGAGGAGGAGATGATGAAGATGAGAAAGAGGATGAGGAAGAGGAGGAGGAAGGGGGGGGTGTTGAAGAGGAGGAGGAGGAGAAGGCGGCTCTACTTACGTGATGGTCTTCATCTCCTTCTTCTCAGCGTCGGGGCGGGCCCGGTTCAGCACCTTCAGGAAGTCGGATGTCTTAGCCCTCATGCGTGTGTGGATGTAGGCCTGAGGAAACAAAATGGCCTCTTTAAAACTGCAACTGTGCATTTGTTGAACACAGTGTAAACCTTTGTTAAAAGTATTTCTAAAGATATTTTTTCAAGAACACCAGTGTGTCCTTTCTATGGTGTGCGTGTTTGCCGTCTTTGTTGTGTAGTGATTGAAAACGTTAATTTTAAAACGTAATTGTGGACACTTGAGATCGTCTTTCAAACAATTTTGACATGTTTCAATATAAGATCATAAAAAATATATTAAATACAGAGTAAATTAGCTATATCGAAAGTTATGTATTAAATGTTGAATTCAATAAATGAAAAATATGAAAATAAATATTGTATTAAATAAAGTCCATCAATCTAAATCACTGAAGCCATGACATTAAATTATCCTTACATTGCAAACTACAAGTGCCTAAATAATTTTGCCTTGAATCTAAACGGCCATGATTTGTTTAGATCCACAATGTCATATCTCAGGAGCAGAATGAGTACAACGGCCGACTAAAATTCAAATAATGTGAAAAATGAGCAATGATGTTGATGGGTTAATTGGGTTTCTAAACATTCTTCTGCACCAAATGGCTACACCCACCCACACACCTTTAAACCCCAATTAGGTGGCCCTTTTTACTTTGACGCCACAGGACTTTCTAGAACCGTCAAGCATCTTCAAGGTGGAGGACATTATCTGAACCCCAAGGCATACCATTACCTAATATGACTCTTAAAATACCAGAATGCATGTTTTGAAGGGGGAGAGGCAATTTTCCCTTTCCATTGTTGGACGTCATTCTTGGTTCTACATCATCTGAGATGACGTAGAACCCGTAAATATTGCGCTACGATATTCCGACTTTATCTTATGTGAGGTTTTTACTCGCCATGAGAAATAGACATGAGTGGACGTGTTGGACCAGACCAGAACATAGTGGATTGACCCTCGTCCGTCTCACTACAGAGCCTCTCTAGCTGGGTGGTACCGGTCATTCGCTTCCACTGAGAGGACTCGCATTGATTGTAAGAGTTCACATTGGCTTTGTCCGAAGAGGGGTGGGGTGGGGGAGGCGACACTCGGGAAAGCAACCGTGCACTGACCTTGGAGCACTTTATGTGGTAGTGCAGGTAGTCCCTGAAGGTGTGGATGAGGTTGATGGTATTGTCCCGGGCGTTGGTGCTGGTGTGACGGGGGAACAGCACTGCAAAGGGCCATAGAAGAACCACACCATAACAGTATGTTAGTGGTGAGCAGGCTAACAGTATGTTCATGGTAAGCAGACTAACAGTATGTTAGCGGTGAGCAGGCTAACGGCTAACAGACCGAAGGTGATGTATCCAATGTTGTCCCCGACGGCTGCGTCCGTGTCCTTCAGCTCCAGGGGTGGCTCCCTGTGGCTGAACAGAACCTGGGGGGCCGTGTGGCTGGCCCTCCGGCCCTCCTTAAACTCCTACACACACACACAACACACACGCACACGCGCACACGCGCACGCACACACAAAAAAATCAATGGGTGCCTGTTTAACCTCTTCATCACTAGGCCTATTTCTCAGGTTGTTGCCGAAAATAACATACCCAAACTGAACAGACTATATCTCCTCAACTACAAGGGCTTGTAAGTTAATCTTGGTAACAAAGGAAAGTGAAATAATCAATGTGGATGCTACTAGATCAGAGTGAATAAAGCTAGAACACAGAATAAATGGAAGATTTCATTTCCGCCAATATTTTAGTGTGAATAACACCTAGTGCATTATCCGTTAGTAGCGCTATAGCACTATAAGGCCATAGCACAACATATGATGAGGGCTTGGGTCAGGATTTGATGCAAGTGAAGTAGAGCAAAGAAAGAGGTTTTAGTAGAGATAGGTTTAGGTTTGACCAATGCAAAAATGACATTACAAACATGATCAGACACAGACAGGTGAATGACAGGCAGCTGACCTATTTCATGTGAAACCCTCTCTTACTATACGTGATTGGAAACATGGGAGGGTTCAAACGTTGCCCAGACACTGGATTATCTGTTCATGGTGGCTTTAAGTGATCAAACACAACTTTGATGACAAAGCCATTAAAAGGTAGGACATAATTTATGATTGTTACTAGAAAAAGAGTCTTGTCTCCAAGTTCAGTGAGTTTTAGTCCCAGAGTGATATGGTTTGGAATATTTGTTATATATAGTTAGATAACATGTCAGGAAAAAGATCGCTATTGCTGTGCATGTGCACATGCACAGTTATGAAATACATAACTCTTGTTGTTACTTGCTCATTCTTTTGTTTGGGGTTGTAATTGTGTTTCATTTAGCTAAACATATTATAATTAAATTATAACATTTAATAGACTAAAAGCTGAGTTTCTTATCGTTGTAGGGGTGTATGACATGACTGCTTTCTCACATGTTTAAATGCCTTACGAAGTCTGTGATTTCGGGAGGGGATGTGTCTGCCCATATACGGGCGGGGATGAAGAGGTTGAACGCAAATACAAAAGTTATGAACAAATAAGAATTTAGCTTTAAATCCTGTTTTAAGAGGTTAACATTAACATACAAAATGTAAAAACGACCTTTCAACCCTTTCCACGTGATGGCAAAGAACAATCAAAACCAAGCTTTTAAATGAATGTTTTGCGGTCGACTGGAGGAAGACGACCTCCACCAGGTCAAAACGCTAGCTTGCATCTCTTTTGGTTTTTCTCCCCCACCTGCATGAAGACCTTTCCGATGATGACATCATCGTCGTCTTTGAACACGGTGCTGAACACGACGGTGACACGGTCCTTCTTGGCCTCCACGTACCTGCGGGCGGACGCCATTAAAAAACAACGATTAAGTCAATGAAATGAAACACTGACGTAAGCTGCATTTCAAATAGCTGATGCCTGGGAGGATTTAAATACATATAATAAAATAATAATAATAATAAAATATAACAGTAAATGATAGTTGAATTGCATCAATCTACTGTTCCAATAGCTAAAAATAAATAAAATACTAACACTTCATGAATCTGTATTTCTTAATGGCCAATGGCAAGAGTTTGTTGGAAAACAACTAAACAAAAAAAACTTGAGAAACTTGAGAGATGAGAAACAATGTTTCTCATCTCAATATCATTTACTATTTTAAGTACTTAGTTAATATGGAAGATGCTTTCATCCTAAGCATCTTGCAGTGATCGATGTTCTAGATACATTAAGCAGCAGGTAGAGGTTAGACAGTACAGAGACAGGTCATTAAGGAGCAGGTAGGGGGTAGACAGTACAGAGACAGGTAATTATAGAGCAGGTAAGGGTGCATCTTGCTCAAGGATGCCTACAAGTAAGGACATTTGGGGTTCGAACCCAGAACCATTTGGCTGGCCACGATTGCAAAGTGTTTGAGTGTTTAGAAAAGCACTATGTCAATAAAACTAATGAATATTATTACATGGACTCGTCGTCCCTGTAGTGGACCACAGCTCTGGACTCGCCCTCCTTGCCCTCCTCCTGGAACTTGAAGTACTTCTCGAACACGGAGGCGAAGCAGTTCCTCTTCAGCATGCCCGCCTGTCGGATCATTTCATCCTTGTCGGTCGGGACCACATCCAGGTCATAGAGCAGGGACACGTTGTAGCCTGGGAACACACAGGCAGCCAAACAGAGAGAGCACAAGAGGGGGGTGGCCAATTAGAGAGGGCACAATACATGGAGGTGGCCAATCATAGATGGCACAAGAGAGGGAGGTGGGAGATTATTTTCAATGTTTTTGGCATCATTTTTTGTAGACATTTTCGCAAAATGGGAAATATTTTAATATTCATTCCGAGGGGAAAACAAACACAAGAAGCCTAAAACACAACCAATCAGAAAGAGCATAAGAGAGGAAGACGACCAATCAGACAAAGCATAATACAGGAAGTCGGGAGATGATTTTCAATGTTTTTTAGCACTGTTTTTTTGTTGATACTTTCGCAAAATGTATTCTTTGTTTGAGGGAAAAACAATTTTTTTCGATTTTCAATTTAGCTTTTCTTTATTATAATATCTTTTTGCAAAATGCTTTTGTTCTCGGGACAAAAAAAAGACGAGGCATAGCTAGTGATGCTATTAAAGTTATGTAGACATGCTTTTATTTTGATGAATGTATCGGGATTACATGACCAAAGAATTCTTCCAAAACACACACACCACCCTGAACAAATCCTGTCATTAACCCTGCAACAATGTGCCTTTGGTAAGAGACGCAAAGAACTGATAAGGTTTCAGCCATCAGGACTTGAGTCACGTTTTGTGACCTTTACTGTGAAATAAACGTTGGGTTCAACGATTTGTAAACACAGGAAGGAGACGTAAAGCAGAACCTACCAGATTCTGGCGCCACCAAGTATTTCTCATATATTCGCTTCAGCAGCTGCAGAGAAAGAAAAAAAAAAGATACAAATGTATTTGTATAGCGACACACACAAAAATTAAAAATAAACAACAGGAAGTTATAAAAGAGTCTATATAGACAGACTGCATTTCATTTCCGATTTTTATTTGTATGCACAATAATAAACCTACATGGAACATACTTTGATAAGCAATAACTTCCCCAGAGTGCCACACCGGGGACTTCCTCTTAAAAGGACACTTACACAGACCTGGGGTTTTACTTAGGGCTAGGACCATGTACTGCGAGTTTTTAAGTATTGCGATTAATGCAATACTTTTTTAAAACACTAGACCATGGGGAAAAGCTGAATCACACACTTCTAGAGACTGTATATCATGATGAAAACAATGCACATCCACATGTCACTCAGTCTTTCTGACTTTTATTTCAGCAGCATCATTGTTATTTTTTTTCTAATACTCTCATGTCAGTCTTCATATGTAAATTACATTAAGGCACATAGGGCTGAACGATTAATTGCATTTGCGATAATATCGCGATATGACAAAACGCGATTTTCTAACCGCAAAGGCTGCGATTTGATTGGTCACGTGACTTGCGAGTGAGCCGAGCGGAGCAAAGTAGAGCAGGCAGGGAGAGACGCTGCGCTTTAACCTGCTGCACAATGGCCTCAGGCTCGTCAGAAGAGCGCACAGCTGAAAGTTGTTTTTGTTTTTTTAAATGTATTTTATTTATTAATCCGCACTTCCAGACCGTCACCGGGGCTTCAGAGTAATGTGTCCGAGGAGAGTAACCCTCTCCCGGACACACGCTAGCTTTTACCGCTGTTTTATTTTCAACTTTCAGCTTTATTTTTTTTATATTTATATCTGACTGTATATTTTATTCATTTATTTATAGACTGTCCTGTTAAGTTCAGACAGTGTTTAAGAAGTGCAGTCCACGTTTACATATCATGTTTCATGAAACGTGAAAAGTTAGACATGTTGAAGAGGTAAAGCCACAGATTTGTTTGCTTTATTGTTTGTAATCTGCGCTTTAAATAAATCTGATATTGTTTATTATGAAACAGATTGATTTATTGCTTGTGTTCGTTGAAAAATACATGAGAAGAGGACCTTGAAAAAATAATCGCATATTAAATCGCAATCGCAATATTGAGGGGAAAAAAATCGCAATTCGATTATTTTCCAAAATCGTTCAGCCCTAAAGGCACATGTGTCAAACACAAGGCCCGGGGGCCAAAATCACGCCCTCGGCCAAATTCTATCCGGCCCCCGCAATCACCCAGCCATGTGCGGCACTACAAGTCCCAGCAAGCATTGCAAATGTGTTCCTACACGCGGGTGCTGTGTGCGCAATTGCCACACCACCTTCCTCCTCATGCCCAAAAGAAAGTGTATGTTATATCCAAGGATGCATACTAACCCTAACCCATACAAACCATAACCCTACACTAAATCCAAGGATGCATACTTAGAGTATCAGGACCACTAACTGGTTCAGCACGACAAACCTACCTCCTGCTAATTGCCATGCAAACAACTAACAAACAATGACTGAGGAAATGCACCTCAGGCTACTAAATGGCACATTTAGTTTTAAAAAGCGGACTCTGGGAGATAAGAAAATTGTATGCACAAAGCAGCTGGTCTAAAGAAAGGAGATTGGATTAAGTGGTTGGAGTCCAGTCCACACACTGACTCAAATATTGATCTCTAGCTGATAAAAAAAGTATTTTATTTATTTTTATATATATATATATATATATATATATATATATATATATATATAGTCCTCAAAGCTGTTTTTGGATGTGGCCCCTGCATAGATTGATTTTGACACCCCTGCATTAAGGGCATATAGTCTCATCATAATTAATCCCAAATAAAAACCATCATCATTATTAAATGACTACAATACAGACGACAACCTTCAAGCATTACCCAAAACAAAACAAAAAAATTGAATGACTTGAATAAACTGATTGTGGGATGTGTAGTCCATTTGATGGGAGAATGCCGACGGGGCATGTATACACTCGCAACCCTCAACACAACTACATTCCTCACCAGTCCAAATCCAACACGGCCTCCGTCGACATTCTCTTTCACTGCAGCGACTCCCTTCATGTTTCACTACATGGACTCTGCAATGGTTGCTTCTCTCAGGCCAAGCTAATCAACCAAGATACAATTTCTCACATGCCAAACTAATCAACCATGATACGACTTCACACAGGCCAAACTAATCAAACATGATACAGCAGAATCATATTTCCCAGTGATCTGCCTCTTGCATATAAAGACGAGTAGTTGGGGGGGCGGGGGGGTAGAAAAAGACAAAAACAGAAAAATGCCGAGAGATGTTGGAAGGCAGCCAAGAAACACACGCACACGCACACACACACACACACACACACACACACACACACACACACACACACACACACACACACATCGGTGCTGGTCACAGTCAGTACTTCCTGCCCTGGGGTGAGTCACAGAGCTCACTTCCTGTTTCTACGAGGGGCCCTTGCAGCTTTCTACCATACATGGAGAGAGAGGCTGCCTCGTCCTGGGCTCAGCTCTCAAGTTTAAAACCACAGCCATGCATATGGAGACCGAGGCTTTAGAAGGAACCTGTGATATATGAATATGAATTGATTGATTCGAACTGATCGTATATTTAAATACTCATAATAACAATAATTAAGTAGGAATCCATTTATTCATTCATATTCTTTATCCATGTGTGTGTGTGTGTGTGTGTGTACCTCGTCTGCGCCATGCTCCTGCAGCTCCTTGTAGAACTTGAGGGAGATGCTGACCATCACCTTGGTCTTCTCTCCGTTGGGGTTGGAGATGTGGTATAGTACGCCATCGAAGTCTGGGGGGCGGGGGAGAGAGGGAGGGAGAGGGAGGGAGAGAGGCCGTTTAGCTCTATGGGTTTTCCATCACTGCCTCTCTCCCTCAATAAACTGCTGATCAGCTTTTCTATTTACTACCATCAAGTAATTTAGCATGGCCATTTTTCTCCACCAAATGGACTTTTAGATACATGTCATTAAGCAGCAGGTAAGGGTTAAGGCATCAAGTGCAGGGTTCAAGCCAAAAGACTTTGGACTAGGGCTGAACAAAACAATTATATTTAAACAATCGAAGTGCAATATCCAAATCGCAGGAGCTGCAATTTTTTGATACGGGTAAAATGTATCAATGTAAATCTAAAATACCATTATAATTGAAGTACTAAAATGCTGCAGAGAATATGATTTTTCCATTCAGTCCTACTTTGGACCAAACCAACTTGCAGTGAATACCAATGCGACGGGTTAGGCTGTGGCCACTGGGGATCGAACCCAGAACCTTAGTTAGTTCACCCAGCCCACCCCCCCCCCCCCCCCCGCCCCACCTTCTCCTTGATGACGTAATGCATAGGACACTCGAGGGGAACAATACACATCCTTACAGGAAGTGAGGTCATTTATGGATGATGATGATGATGATAAGGGAAGTGTGTTGTTATGGTAGCAGACTTTGTCGGCTTTGGAGAAACCAATTCTCAAAAAGGTTCTGTTGAAACTCAGACGGTTTCACCGCCACATTTGGTGTTGATGTTGTTCATACAGTGTTCGTACAGAAATGTAACTGACATTTGCTGAACACGTCAATGTGCACAGCTGTACTTGGAGCCAATTGAAATAAATGCAAACTGGTTGGTTGAGACTAAGCTAGATTAAAACGGGGGTACGGTGCAGAAAAACAGTTTGAAGCATCCAAACATGATTTGAACAGCCACAAAACTCCACCTGCAAAGGTCACCTCCACCGCCTCAGGTTTGGTTCTGAAATGAGAAAAAAAAGTTTGGCGTGTCATTAGTCAAGCAATATGTTAGAAGCAGCTTTTAAATCGCAGAGTGCTCAGTGTAAAACAGCCCCAAAATACGTTTTAAAACCTTTAAAATGTCGAAGTTTCAACTGTCAGAGTGGAAATCTAATGACCAGGCCATTGTTTTAATGTGTAACCCTGAATTTTTGTACCTGCCAAATGGTAAAATCTATTAGCCATTGGCTGGTGGCAGGTGTTGATTTTGGACCCTGATAACTTTATTAAAAACTATTTTAATTATCTGATCATGAATAAGATAAGATGTACTTTATGAGGGAAAATACAGGGAATAATACATTTGAATTCTCCCATTAATTATTCTGCATTTCTTGGTAAATGTTGTATTCGTTGGATTACATATAGACCATGCACTGTACTACACACCGTGGACCTGGCAAGAAGCACTGTGTGCACATACAGAGCTGCTGGCGCTGCAGAGACTTGACCAGACTGGAGCAAGGAATGCGGAAGTGTGTGAAAGGGCGATGGCTTGCAGGATCCTAGCCTTCACACGATACTTCTACAATACGCTATTTATCCATCTCTTGCTCAACGGTCAGACTTGGACACCATCCACGGTGTTCAAGCTCACCCACGTACAGTGGCATTAAGCGGCAATTATATGAATGAACAAACAAAAAAATCATCTCCCGTTGTCACGCACCGGGTGCGCTTCGTGTTGCCTTTGCGTAGCTCGGACTCAATGTGTGTATCCGCTGCACGGTTTGAACGGTGCTGTAGCTAAGCGGCTAGTTAGCAGACACACCCCACCAGCACCACCAGCACCGCCGCTCGTCCCGATCGCGAAGAAATAGCGGCGAGAAAAGCCCGACGTTAGCCTGTTAGCCCTGGGCGACAAAAGATAACGACTCTCACCCGTTGGCTGCGCCGTCAAACTTCAGCGTCAGTGTCTCTTCTATGATCCGGTTGTTGATCTCCAGCAGAATCATGGCAGCGGGCGCCGGGGTGCGGGACGCGGGTCGCGGTGTGAAACGGGGTCGCTTGGTTGGGGGTCCGAGGAAATTTGGTCGGATTCTGCGATTTTTCTGACAGTTTTCCCTTCCTTCCTTCCTTACGGGCTTCCGTCTTTCGCTTCCGCGTACCCGCCGCTCAGGACCCCGCCACACGAGGCTGTCCGCTGCGTGCCTGTACTAAGTGATGCATTTTAAAGAATGTCATTACAGTGCATCGCTGCATGTTTGAAACAATTGAAAAACTTAAAACGTTAAAAGGATTGTCTGATTCTAACAAATATATAAAACGTATTTTAAATATATGTTTTTAATATTAAAATATGATGATGATTATTATTATTAGCCTATTAATCAGTGAAATAATAATATGAATGTAATGATGGCTTTTGAATGACACATCTGCTTGTTAAGCCAAATAAAAATAAACCAGATTTCAGTCGGAAATACAGGTGAGATTTTTTTCCAGCTTATAACCATTAATACAATGTACAATTTAATTTAATTTATACAAGGTATAAATGACATGTATGCATTTACATAACGTAGAAATTAAATAAATAGATATAGATCATGTCAATTCATGTATTAAACTACATTTACATAATATATGTGGATTTTAAAAAGTGAATTGTGGTATGTTTTGATTAGAACATTTTAGATGAAAAGTGCCATCATTATTCTCTGGGAGTCTGTTAAAACAGTGTGCACCAGAAGACAGAAACCAGCAAACCTGACTGCTTCCTCAATAACATGTTTGAATCACCTTGTTGTCTGACATTACACTCAGTCGCTTTGATCCACACACACGCATGCACGCACGCACACACACACACACACACACACACACACACACACACACACACACACACACACACACACACACACACACACACACACACGCACAAACGCACAAACACACGGGGGGGTGGGGTTACAACTCTTCATGTCCGTCTCTTTACTCAATACAAATACTCGCCCTGGGTTATTATAGTGTGAGGGTTTTTGTGAAGGCTCGTTCTGTGTTATGATGTGTGCTGAGTGGCGGCATGCTTGTGACTCGCCAGTGACCAACAAAGCGAGGAATGGCCCCATGCATTCTAGTCTAGCAGGAGAAATAGGTTCCCATGTACCCGCATACCATTTTTTTGTAACCTGTTTTTATTAGGACCCTAAATGGCCCATGGTGTTTGTTTTGTCAAATTGCAGGAGCAGCTGGAGGGCTACACATGCGTGATGTACAGTCAAGCACGTGAGACATCAATCAACCTCTCCTGCATTGCCAGGAGCAATGCTCAATAAGATTGTGGAAGATGAGACCCTCAGCAGCAAGTCTAGAGTCAATTTTGCTCGCCTGCCCACCTGCCAAGATACACTAATCCCCCACATCCAGCGGGTGAACTATAGAGTGGCCTGTTACAAGCGGGCAGCTGAGCCGATCTTCTGGAGGCCTAAACCATATGATGAGGGTCAGGGGTGGTAGAAGACAGAGGGAGAGATTTTGGAGCCTGTCTGGTCTTGTGGACCAATTCTGCCCCCATGGTTTTGATGACTTTTGCTTTCAATTAGCTAGTAGTGAGACATACCCCCCAGGGGCACCCTCTCGGGCGCCCCTGGGGGTATGTCTCGATACGATTTTCTGGAAACCACCCCTGCAAATGGACAGTTGACTACGAGTGCAGTCTGCAAATGTGGCAAGGTCTGCAAAAACCCGATGGGTCTAAAGATACATCAGACCAAGATGGGCTGCCTAAGGAAACCTGTGGCGCAACGCACAGTGCCAGTACCCTGTACGGCACCTGATGAGACGGAGGAGGATCCAGGCCCGGACGCTCCCCACAGTGCCCAGAACCTCCAAGCACCACAGGCGCAACCCCAAAGCAGACCGTCAGAGCATCGTCGGATATTGTGGCCCGCTGCCAACAAGGAGTCAGAGTGGCAACAGTTTGATGAAGATGTTGATACAGCCCTGGAAGCAACAGCCAATGGTGATGTGGACCAAAGGCTCAAGACAATGAGCACGTTCATAATAAGCATTGCATCAGACAGGTTTGGCATCAAGGAACAACGCGCCACCAAGACTACAACTGCAGCACCAATTCCAAATCGGCGAGAGATCAAGATTTCCCAACTCAGACAAGAGCTGAGGGTACTCAGGAGCCAGTACAGGAAGGCGAGCGATGATGAGAAGGCAGCCTTGGCAGAACTGAGGGGTGTGGTAAGGGAAAGGCTACTTACCCTTCGACGTGCCGAGTGGCACAGGAAGAAAGGCAAGGAGAAGGCCCGCAAGTGCAGCGCCTTCATTGCAAATCCATTTGTATTCACAAAGAAGCTGCTGGGAGAGAAACGCAGTGGTCAGATCTCATGTCCGGAGGACATCAACCGCCACATCAGGAACACCTACAGCGACGGCATGAGAGAGCAAGACCTCGGCCACTGCGCAGCCTCATATGCCCACCAGAACCCTGCACCCTGTTTAACATCAGTGAACCCACCCTGAAGGAAGTTAAAGAGGTCATCAAATCTCCCCGAACAGCATCAGCACCAGGCCCAAGTGGAGTTCCTTACAAGGTCTTCAAACAGTGTCCCCGCCTGTTGGAGTGTCTTTGGAAGATCTTCAGAGTGATCTGGAAAAGAGGGAAGGTACCTCAGCAGTGGAAGTACGCAGAGGGAGTATGGATTCCCAAGGAGGAGAACGCAAGGAACATCGAGCAGTTCAGGACAATCTCCCTCCTTAGTGTTGAGTGCAAGACCTTCTTCAAGATTGTTTCCAATCGCCTCATGGGATTTCTCCTGAAGAACACCTATATTGACACCTCGGTGCAGAAGGGAGAAGTCCCAGGAGTTCCAGGGTGTATCGAACACACTGGCGTGGTAACACAGCTGATCTGTGAGGTGTGAGAGAGCAGAGGCGATTTGGCAGTACAGTGGCTGGACCTCGCCAATGCTTACGGATTGATTCCACACAAGCTGGTGGAATTGCCCCTGAGCAGATACCACGTCCCAGAGAAGGCCCGCAATCTCATCCTCGACTACTACAACAATTTTAGTCTGAGGGTGTCCTCTGCACTTCAACATCAGATTGGCATCGTCTGGAAAAAGGCATCACTACAGGCTGCACAATCTATGTGTCCCTGTTTGCACTGGCCATGAATATGCTCGTGAAGTCTGCGGAAGTAGAGTGCAGAGACCCTTTGTCCAGATCCGGCTCCCGGCAACCCCCGATTAGAACATTTATGGATGATCTCACGGTAACCACAATATCAGTGCCTGGATGCAGATGGCTCCTTCAAGGCCTTGATCGACTCATTAGTTGGGCATGAGAGAATGAGTTTCAAGCCTGCTAAGTCCAGGTCCTTACTCTTGAAGAAAGGAAAGGTAAACGACCACTTCCGCTTCAGTCTGGGAGACACCAAAATTCCAACTGTATCAGAAAAGCCAGTGAAGAGTCTGGGCAAGCTCTTCACCAGCGATCTGAAGGATACCGCTGCACGTCAAGCTACCAGCGATAACCTCAACACGTGGCTCTCAGCTGTGGACAAGTCAGGACTTCCTGGGAAGTTCAAGGCCTGGATCTATCACCATGGCATCCTGCCTCATCTCCTCTGGCCGCTGCTGATGTATGAATTCCCAATGACCACCGTGGAGGCTTTTGAGAGGAAGATCAGCTCCTCCCTGCACAGGTGGCTGGGCCTGCCACGGAGCCTAAGCAGCATTGCTTTGTTTGGGCACAACACCAGGTGTGGAGGTCAGAACAGGAAGAAAGTGGCGTGCCCAGGATGCAGTAGAGCAGGCAGAGGCGAGGCTGCGGCACAGCACCCTGGTGGGAACCGTGGCTACTTGTCGGTCTGGGCTGGGTAGCAACCCAAAACCATGTTACAGCAGAGCCAGAGGAAAGGAAAGGCGAAAGCTTATCCAGGAGGAGGTTCGCGCCGAGGTGGAGGAGGCTTGCTTCAGCAGATCGGTGGGCATGAGCAAGCAGGGAGTCTGGACCAAGTGGGAGCACATAGCTGGCCGTAAGATCACCTGGACCGAACTCTGGAAGGCAGAGCCACACCAGTAAGCGGCAACACCCAACCAAGAGCTCGATCACCTTTGTCCGAGCAGGGGAGAAATGTCAACCCTCCAAGAAGACCCAGGGGGGCCTGCTCACAACAGTAAGGGACTGGCAGCTCTTGGTTGACCTAGGGAGGCAGTTGCGATTCCCAGACATCATCGCAACCACGACACTCCGGCCAGACATGGTCTTGATGTCCAGAGCCAGCAAGCAGGTGGTGCTCCTTGAGCTAACTGTCCCCTGGGAAGACAGAATGGAGGAAGCGCAGGAGAGGAAGAGGGCGAAGTACGTCGACCTTGTGGCTGAGTGCCGGAGGAATGGGTGGAAGGCCCGATGCAAGCCTATTGAGGTGGGCTGCAGGGGTTTTGCAGGCAAGTCCTTACACCGTGTCCTGGGGCTCCTTGGGATTTGTGGACTGCACAGGAGAAGAGCCATCAAAAACATCCTGGAAGCATCTGAGAAGGCTTCATGTTGGCTCTGGTTGAAAAGGGGGGAGGCGGCGGCGTAGTGCGCTACCTGGACACAAGTCGGGGGACTGATCACCCCCGGCTGGGTCGCCTGGGTGAGGGTGTCTGATGAAGACCCGAAACACCCTATGACCCCCGGAGCATCACTGACCATCACTATGAGGTGTATTACAGTACTACGTATTATCAGATTGCCATCTATGTCAGTTAGCGTGATTGCCATCCATTTAATAACCTTGCAATTGATATAAGAAAATAAACTAGTTCCATTTGGCAAAATATATATTGTTATGAGCCTAAAATGTGTTATTTGCCTGTTTTTCACCAATAAAGAGTGGTTGTACCATGTCAATGACCTTTCCATTTGATTCCTAGTGTCAAAATTATATTTGTCTTTGTATGTTGTCTGGTTCAGTAGTTATGAAAATCTGCGTTTTTCGCCACTGGCGTGGACTGCAATTCAAGGTGGCCGCCAAACGAACCCCATTAGTTGACCTTGGCAACATGAAGAATTCTAAACTAGACAACTTTAGGGTCCTAAAAAAACGGTTACAAAAAAATGGGAACCTATTTCTCCTGCCAGACTATTCCTGTGTGTCTGTTGTGGTCATGCTTCACACACTCTGACCTGACCTGTTGTGACTACATTACTACTCCGATAGTGTTTGATCAGCAAACGCATATCGGATGTGTCTTGCTATTTACTATTTTGTCATTTAGCACCATGGTTCTCAAAGTGGGGTCCGGGGACCCCTGGGGGTCCATGGCATATGGCCAAGGGGTCCACAAAATAATTCATAAAACTCCTACATCTTTTGTAATAATAGAAAATGTAAAAATAAAACAAGAGTACCTTTGAGATAATTACTCATGGTGTCAATTTTTTCAAGGGGGACATAACTTGAAAGGTCACTGAGCCAGTAGCGGAGCACAAGATTTCCAATGCATGTTATTAATACATTTCCTGGCAAGTAATACAAGGACAATATATTTTTTCAGGTACTTTCAATGGCTTAGATTCAGGTTACAAAATATAACAATGACATATCCTTATAGATATGTATCTGTTCTAAGGGGCCCCTGGCTTGAAAAAGATTGAGAACCACTGATTTAGCAGACGCCTTCATCCAAAGCAACTTACAGTAAATTAGGTTGTTTTTATGTTTTTGTGTGGATAAAAGCATCTGCTAAATGACTAAATAGTAATTGTTAAAGGGGGCCGTAGACAACTTTTCAACTAGTATCATCAGATTGGCTTTACTTTGGTTGTTCCACCATCCGCCATTTCCATCACTGGCGATAGCTAATGGGGATAGCTACTGGGGATAGCTAATGGGGATAGCTACCGATAGCTACCGGGTAAACAACAGCGCTATTCCTTCTGGTTTGGTTGCACGCGCAATGGTTGACGCGTTTTCTTTGTGCCGTAAAGTGAGCCTTAATTTTTCCCGGGAGATCGTACCCGGTGGCAGACAGAGCTGCATAGTGAAAGCGAGGCTTATAGGGAACCAATCTAAATGATTCCGATGGCGTCATTATTCTGTAGCCATTACACTGTAGCCATTACACTGTGCAATCAACATTTACTTCATATTGATATGTTAAAGCAAAAAAGTTGTCTACAGGACCTTTAATAGTAATGATCTTTAATGTTAAGATCTGTGTTTCATTTGACTCATCGAAACACTGTCATATTGCATTTGTAACTTACAAATATATGAAATACGAAAAAGGGAAAGTCAAAGGATATCATGCCTGATGTCCCAGAATAGTTCTGGACTGATACAGAAATCTTAATGAGAAATGTGTACTCTGATTCCTGAACGAGGGAGGCACACTACTGTTTAGCACAACACCTTGCCTCAGAGTAAACGGCTTCACGGCTTGCCAAACAGGGGAAAGACTGCAATGGTGTAACCCAATCTCTTTCACCAGAGCAGGTGAAAATATGAAACAAAAAAACACAAAAACCAAAAACTTCTTATACCAACGTAACTAACATATACAGCATACGTCTGTGTCTTTTGGTTGCAAGATAAGCTTTTTTCTTTTTCTTTATTTTGTTTGCACTTTTCAGAACAGCACAGATACAAATATCATGGCAAAGCTAAAATGAGGCCATTTACTCATTTAATAAATACATGTGACCAGACCTGTTTGTAAATGTGAAACTAATTATTTCCTGAAAGGTTGGTCTCTTCACCCTTTCTGCTGCTATTGCAGATTAGAGAAGAAAATTCCATTAGTATTAGTATAATTGCGTCATTAGTCAAGCTACCTATTGGCTAACGCTAGACGTTGAGACAATCCAGTGAAGAAAAGGGTGTTGTCTGAATCGTGATCATTACAAGATCTCTGGACATCTGCAAAGCCTGTGCCAAAATCTCAGGGGTGAGTTTAATTTAATGAACTTTCAGCTTTCAGAAAAAAACAGCTTTTTTTTGATGATCTATGAACTAGAATACTTCTGTCTGAATTATGTAGGATATAAGCCTACCGATCACTGTGTAGGGATTGATTTGACACTATATACCTGTCCACTCCACAGCCATGTCTTTTAGCCTTGACAACTTTGGGGCCTATTATGATGAGCTGTACAATACCACCACCAATGTCACGACCACCTTCACCGTGGACACCGACACGTTGGTCTGCGAGAGTCTAAAGTCTCCCACCATGGCCAGGCTATTGTGTTTCACATACATTGCTATTTTCCATATGGCGGTACCAGGTAATGTGTTGGTAGGGTGGGTGATCTGTGAAAATTGGCGTGCCCTGACTCCATCTGACATATACCTGTTTCACCTCACCATTGCCGACTTTCTGCTGGCCCTCACCCTGCCCTTCTGGGCCTCTAAAGCCTGGTTCCAGAGTTGGATTTTCGGGGACTTCATGTGCAAGTTTGTCAGCCTCATCAGGGAGGCCAACTTCTACACCAGCATCCTGTTCCTGGTGTGCATCAGCATCGACCGCTACCTCGCAATCGTATGCGCCGCCAGGTCCCGCAGAGACCGCCAGCGGTTCTGCAGTCGGCTCACGTGCGGGTCCATATGGGTCCTCGGGGTGGCGTTGGCGCTGCCCGCACTTTTCAATGAAGCGTTCACGGAGGGGGACTTGACGACCCTCGTCAAGTCCCCCTCCGTGAACGCGTCATATGGACCCGTCATTTGCGCCGAGCGCTACGACCTTGGCAACGCCATGTTGTGGCGGCAAGCCACGCGAGGGCTGCGCCATGTGCTGGGCTTCCTGCTGCCGCTGATCATCATGGTGACGTGCTACAGCATCACTGTCGCCAGGCTGCTGCGCACGCGTGGCTTCCGGAAGCACCGCGCCATGCGGGTCATCATGGCGGTGGTGGCGGCATTCCTGCTCTGTTGGATGCCGTACCACCTGGCGCTGATCACGGACACCATCATGCGGGTGGGGGTGGATCTGGTGGAGTTCAGCTGCGCGGCAAGGAGGTCGGCGGACGTGGCGCAGCTGGTCACACAATCGCTGGCGCTGTTCCACTGCTGCATCAACCCCGTGCTGTACGCCATCGTGGGGGAAAAGTTCCGGGGCAACCTGGGAACGCTCAAGAGCCGCCGAGACGTGGTGTCACGTCCCAGTTTCAGCAGGTCTACATCAGGGAACGGGATGGTCCTCTGAAACAACTCAGCCAAAACCCGCCCATTTGAAAGGAACGGGGTGACCATACATGTCAACTCTCCCGTTTTCCCCAGGAATCTCCTGTATTTTACCCTTCTGTCCCGCTGTCCGCCCGTTTAAATATGTGCCCGTAAATCTCCCGTATTTTTGCCAATTTGTGTTTTCATTTATATAACGCAGGGATGTTCACAGCATTTCACTGCCATCCAGATATCTGATTCTGACCACTTTGTTGCAAAGCGGTGATTTCTGGATTCACTGTGTACCTTTGTCTAAATGTAAGGGGTATGTGGACAGTTGTAGGGGATGGCGGGACTGCCTGGGGCGGGGAGCCGGAAAATTGGTTAACCCTTATTTTCAAATCCCAATGTTGACAGCGATGACCCCTGTCACAGCACACATATGCAGCAGTACTCTCTTATATTAGAAAATAGCCAAGCGTGATGGTTCCCCTTTAACAAACCATGTATAAATAGCCAAGCTTTTATATTATATATATTATATTTTATACTCTATTACCATTTAGAAGACATGAACGTTGACCTGAACTAAAAAGTTGTTCCTTACCTTTTAATAATTGGTCTGTTACAGCAATAGTGAAAGTTAGTTAGTTAAAAATTACTTGATACAAACTGTCGATGGTGGTGTTAATAAATTAACCAGTGCCCTGATGAGCATTCGAATCTGTATTTAAAACCTGTGTAGTTTGTTTTAGTTTAATTGCATTTTCTTGAATGTTATTTGCTTGCTGTGAAGCCTAGTTACTGCTTTCTGCATTCATTGCATCAGCTGTCACTGTTCATAAAATATTACAGCAGACCCGAAATCTCCACTGAATGTCCCTTTTTCCCTCAAGTGAATGACATTGGGGGGAGGGAGCTCATAAATATTGCAATTCATAAAGTGAAACGCTGCCATCTATTGGTTTTAAAGATTGTCGCATACATTGGCCTATCAATGAAACAGTCCTAGTTGGTTCACTTAAAGCTCCACTGTGTAGAATTTCTTGGCATCTAGTGGAACGGCCTATTGAATATAATATTCATAAGCAGTGTTGGTAATAACGGCGTTAGAGTATAACGGCGTTACTAACGGCGTTACTTTTTTCAGTAACGAGTAATCGAATTAATTACTTTTCCCTCGTTGCAACGCCGTTACCGTTACTGAGAATGTGAAGTGGCGCGTTACTTAGGGTGGCCATTCGTCCGGCTTTAGGCCGGACAGTCCCAGTTACTTTGCTGAGTAACTAATTACTCTTACAATTAGGTAACTGAATTACTAACTGAATTACTTTTTGGGAGGAGTAATTTGTAACTGTAACTAATTACTTTTTTTAAGTAAGATGACCAACACTGTTCATAAGTATGTTTTAATTGGTGTATAATGACCTGCAAATAATAATCGTGTTTTCGTTACCTTGGAAAGAGCTGTTTATATCTACATGAGGAGCGGGTCGCCTTCCACGGAGGTCACCATGTTGCACCATAGACATATATACATAGACGCCTCATAGACTGACGCTGCCCGTTAGAGCTGACGTAGCAGCGCGGCCGCCATCTTGTATGGGTCCCCAGTGCGCCCCCAGTGCATTCATTTCTATGGAGGAAGGTGTATCCCCAACTACAATAATAAGCATAACTCCCCGAATTTTCACACGGTTTGGTTTGTTACAAATGGCAGAGATTTATTTATGATACAGGACAAATTAATTTTTTTGTAATTTTTTTTTTAAATAATAAGAATTATTGTTCAATCTTACTTGTGAAAGGTAATCCCACGCGATCTGGTGTCAATACTGCGCCGTAAGCTGCACAAAATACTGCATAGCTTGCTCTCCCGTTGACTCCTATGCTAGACTAGAGTGAGGAGACCCAATCAATATGGCGGCGAAGCTGGGTTACGTTCCAGCACGTCATGAGGCGTCTATGTATATATGTCTATGTGTTGCACTCTATATTTCTACAGTAGCCCAGAACGGACAAACGGCTGTAGAGAAATAAAGCCTTCGCCGTTGCATATTGTTGTTGAGACTAAAATAGGTTAGTTCGCCAACGTAGCTGGCCCGGGGGGCGGAGTTACCCCACATTAGATACGTTTTACAATAATGTCCGCCCGCCAGGTAGCCTGGCTCCGCCCGCCTACGTACTTCTGCTCAATTTTCATTTCACTTCAGTACTAGGTCTGGCCGTGCTGTATGTTAGAACCACTGGCGTAACTATCGACGGTGCAACCGGTGCATTGCACCGGGGCCCAGACGCCGGGGGGGCCCCATGAAGACGCCGGGGGGCCCCATGAAGACGCCGGGGGGGCCTACCCCGTCAACAACCGCGCAGCAACCCCCCCCCCCCCCCCCCCCCCCGTCAACAACCGCGCAGCACCCTCCCCGTCAACAATCGCGCAGCACCCCCCCCCCCCCCCCCCCCCCCCGGTCAACAATCGCGGGGGCCCTAAAATATTATTTGCACCGGGGCCCATCATCACGTGGTTACGCCAGTGGTTAGAACGATTTCTTTTCCCTCAAATGTGCCTTCCGGTACGGAGGCGGGCGGAACCAGGCTAATGCTAATGCTCACTGCATCTGCCGTTTGTATACTGCGCGCAACGTGGTTTCTGGCGCATGAAATACGTCACGACCAAACGTTAGCGATTGGTTAAGGCAGATCCAGAGTGGCACTGGGCAGAGCCAATAGGTTTTAAACTTCAACAGCACCCGCCTTCAAGTGAGAAATCCACTTGAAGGCGGGGCCGCGCCTCCTGTTCGCTGATTGGAAGGCACATTTGAGGGAAAAGACATCAAATTATGGCAGACAGGTAAACAGTCTGAAATAATGTGTTTCCCCCCCCCATATCTTTGGCTAGAAGAGAAGAAAGTTGTTCATAATCCCAGAGGTTATAGAGTAGTATGTGAAGTATACATAAAATAAATCATTTGATGGTCAAGCTTCATCTGTCCATTTTGAGGGGGGGGATACAAATTATGGCAGACAGGTAAACAGTCTGAAATAATGTGTTCCCCCCCATATCTTTGGCTAGAAGAGAAGAAAGTTGTTCATAATCCCAGAGGTTATAGAGTAGTATGTGAAGTATACATAAAATAAATCATTTGATGGTCAAGCTTCATCTGTCCATTTTGAGGGGGGGGGGGGGGGGGGGGGGGGATACAAATTATGGCAGACAGGTTGACAGTCTGAAATAATGTGTCCCCCCCCCCCCCCCCCATATCTTTGGCTAGAAGAGAAGAAAGTTGTTAAAATAAATCATTTGATGGTCAGGCTTCATCTGTCTATTATAGTACATTTCGAGTGAAGTAGATTTAATAGACGTAATTGAAGCCAGAAAACAACAAAGCCAGAAAAAAACAGCGATCTTGATTTTGGATATCGACGTTTATTTTGTTCGACAAATTCCATACCAGGACTTGAATTACAGCGTGTCATAAATGTCAAATCACATGAAGAAATTATTGCCTTGGTTTTTCCGTTCAGTACGTAGTACGACATTACGACGTAGGCTACAAAAGAATAAAAGTATTTATTTTTGCAAAACCTCGTAGATAATGACAACACCAGAACATTGAATTAAACAATGCAATTGTTGTTAGTTTTAATTCACTTGGGTGAAAGCAAGCGCACCACTGTTTCTCCGCCTTCGCTGAATGAATGCGCGCTCCCGCGGCCAGGGGATACATTTTCTGTCGGGGATACCTACATTGGCATGACACCTGTCCGCTCCCCCCACACACACTCCCCCCCTCCTTCCTCCGACATGTCACACTTGGCAGCAGAGTAGACCCCCCCCCACACACACACACACACACCTCTCACGGTCTACCACTGACCCATATCTGTTGCAGGTTATATCCCAGATAGCACACAACAAGCTCGCTGTCACATGACCCACACGCCGCTCCACTGTCTGATCCTGACACAACAACAACAACAACAATGGTGGTTGAGGATGGTTCCGGACCTGTGGACCAACTGGCAGAATATTTGGCTCTAAAGGAACCAATGGCTGAAGACCCAGGAGGAGAAGGTGGGGATGTTGAGGCAGAGATGGTTGCTCCTGCTGTTGGTTCTGAAGCTGGCCCCACCACGCAGACTTCCCCCCAGTCATGGAAGTGGTCGGTGATCTACCTGTGTGTGTACGGCTTCATGGCATCAATTAAACCCGGAGAACCGTTCATCACCCCTAACCTTCTCAGCCATGAGAAGAACTTCACCAGCGAGCAGGTCTGTGTGTGTGTGTGTGTGTGTGTGTGTGTGTAATATTTCTGATCTAGTTTGGAGGACTTAGTTGAGGAGATTCCCATACATGTTATCATCTTCACATTATAAATGTCACCAGATGTTGCTAAAATTGTGTGAATTTTTTCAACTATTTGATGGAGAAGCATGATTTAGGCTTAAGTCAATATTTCACCCATTTTGCACACACTCACCAACCATCAAAGAATTTAAAAGTGGATAACTTCACAACAGAGGGCCATCTGTGTGTATGTGTTGTTAATGTTGGGTAAGTAGATATTAAGCCAAACGAGTGAAATATTGCTTTAAACTAGAATTTGGTTGATTTACAACGGCTGGACTCATGGGCTCATTGTATTGGTCTTGTTCAAGTGAGCGACTGACTGAGGAAAGCGGGATTATTTTTTTCTTGGACTGAAGGCACAGAACTCATTAGCCAGCAGATTAATGAGCGCCTAGCAACTCGTGACTGCTGTTCAGTTCAAGGTTCAAATTCCTATCAAACGAAGAAGTGAGAATCCACGTGAAATCCAAGTTAATAATGTCACGTTGTCGAACCCAAAACCCATCTGTGGGTGACCCATAATAATAATTGAACGTGTGTGTGTGTGTGTGTGTGTGTGTGTGTCCGTTGTAGATTCAACACACATTTTACATACTATTTCGTAAAACATACAGATGATACAAGTAACCTTGATCTAGGGCTGGGCAATAATTCACTACCACTTATCATCTTTGAAAGGTGGTGTATCTTCATGAAATGAAGATGTCGACTTATCGTGATAGCCAGTGATGGTGTAAATGAATTACGATTAGGAGATATGCCCTTAATGATCAAATATGAGGTTTTAAACGTCAGTGAGAAAGGAAAACTAGTTTTAGTCCGATACCATTCTTTCCATTTCCATGTACTTCAATGTAATGACCCTCAGTCAGACTGTTAAGAATGTGTTTTGAATTCATGAGCATATCGTGATATTCATCATCATCGTGTCAAATTCCCCATAATTACAGTGACAATACATTGATCTTTCCATGCCGCCCAGCCCCATCTGACTCTTGTCTCCCACCACCAGCAGCAGCGCCAGCAGCACCTGAGGGAGCTGGCAGCGGACAACGCCACCAAGGTAGGGCTGTAACCACTGGCGTAACTATGGCCCAGACGCCGGGGGGGGGGGCCCATGAAGACGCTGTCAACAATCGCGTAGCACCCCCCCACCCCCTCTGTCAACAATCGCGTAGCACCCCCCCCCCCCCTCCCCCTCCCCCCCCCCCGGCCGTCAACAAATGCGGGGGCCCTAAAATATTATTTGCACCGGGGCCCATCATCACGTTGTTACGCCAGTGGCTGTAACTAACGGTTATTTTCATATTCGATTAATCTAACAATAATTTAGTTGATGAATCGATGAATCATTTAGCCTATAAAATATCATACACAATTGCAAATGCCAACATAAGTTACCAGAGTTCAAAGTGATGTCTTAAAGTGGCTTGCTTTAACTGACAAGCAGCCAAGAAAACCTAAAGTAGTCATTTTATAATGATCCACAAACCAAACATTTGAATTTGGGAAGCATCAAGCAGCAAATCTTGATAAATGACCTAAACGATTCATACATTTTATAAAAATTAGACTTGATACGTTTTCTGCTGGGATTGACCAACCGACTCATCGTCGCAGCCCAGGCGGAGCGGGACTCGATGAACCCCAGGGAGGGCAAGCCTGCAACGGGGTCGGGCTCCCCGTCCCCCTGGCACTTGTGCACCCTCTCCTGGCGGGAGTCGGTGTTTGTTCAGATGCTGATGGAGGTGAGGGGCATGGGCGTCACCATAATATAATTGGGGGGGGACACGTCCCCCCCACCCTTGCGAAAAAGTCGTTTGGACCCCCCCACATTTGCCATAAAAAATATTAGTGCATGACTGGTCTACTAGTCCAGCGTTCTTTCCATTGCTTCACAATCAAATCCGTTCCACTTTATCAGTAGGGGGAATACCCATATAAATAGAAATCCACTCCGCGTTCTCCAGTTTTTTTTAACACACAAAGCAGCATCACGCACGCATTCAAAACACGCACCGAAGCAAGCCTATGTTGAGAGTCGGATCAACGACAGCTAGGGTGACCAGATGAGATTGGCTGAAATTCGGGACGTTTTTTTTTGTGTGTGTGTGTGTGTGTGGGGGGGTGTAGGCAGTGACGGACTGGTATCAAAGTTCGGCCCTATCAATTTTCTCCGGGGGGGGTTTGCGCGATTGTCGACGGGGGGGGGGGGGGGGGGGGGGGTGATTGTCGACGGGAGGGGGGGGGGGTGCGATTGTCGACGGGGGGCTGCCGTCGGGGACTGCAGTCGACTCAACCTCTCTATGGACGGAGTATGGACAGTTTTTAATGTTTATCAGAAAATAACTACTCAGTATTCTGAGTATCATTTTCGGGACAATTAGGGCTGGATTCAGGATTCGGGACAAACGCTTAGATTTCGGGACTGTCCCGAATTTCTCAGGACGTCTGGTCACCCTAACGACAGCGATAGACTTCAGAAACACAGACTGAACGCTGAACACAGTCACTTCAGTCCTCTGTGTATTAGTGTTGTCAGGATACCAAAATTATCGCTTCGATACCGATACCAAGTTGAGAATTGCGATTTCGATACTTTTCCTGGACAAGGAGAAACACTCTTGAATAACATTGTTGTGCTTTACCGTGGCGCTGTGGCAGCAGTGTGAAGTGCAAAACACACTGGCGCCGCAGCCAGGGCTGGACTGGCCATCGGCCCACCGGGCGATGCACATCTTTGGGCCGGCCCAGGACTGTCATAATAATTTATTTTTTTAAACAGTCATTTGTCCTAACCGGAGGCGGTGTGTTACGATCGCCCCCCCGCCCCCCCCACCGGTCGTAGGTCCGGGTGGGTTACGATCGCGACGCGCCCCCCCCCCCCCCCCCCCCCCCCCCCACCCCCCGAGAATCGCGGTACTTTTGAAGTATTGGTGCGCCGTGCAACATGTGTTTTACACCAGAACATAGTAGTAGTCAGTAATTGCAGACCTTGCCAGCTCCAAGGAAAATCAATGAAAGAGGGAGATCATTTTAAATCTGAAAACATGGTAAAATGCACCAGAATGCGGGAAATTGCATCTACTTCTTTCAAATTTCTCAGGGGGAGGACCCCCAAACCCCCCGTCAAAATATGTCCCTCCCACTTTCAAAATGCTGGTGACGCCCTTGGTGAGGGGGGTGGTGAGGGGGGTGGTGAGGGTTCCCAACCTGAGGCTGTGGTGCCTGTGGTGGGTGTTTAACTCCACTGGATACTACCTAGTGCTGTTCTACACGCCAGTCCTGTGGAACAAGGTTTACCCGGCCACGGAGAACAAGCACATGTACAATGGGGCCGTCGAGGCTGTGTCCACCCTGCTGGGTGAAAAAAATATTTACATAATATTATTATGTATATATATAAATACATTTGAGATACATCAGCCGAAAGGTTCTGGGTTCAAACCCCAATGTCCGCTGCCTGAGCGGACATTGGGGTTTTAACCCAGAACCTTTTTTTGGGTTTGCCATGAGCAAGATGCCCCCCAACCCCTACCTGCTCATTAAAGGGTAAGTTAACCCCGTTTTAGCAGGAGAACATCCGTCGACTTGTTTGAAAAAATGCGATCGAAGTAGGCGTGACCATCATAAAGGCTTTTGAAAAAATACTGAACCATTGGGTTCCATAGGAGAAAGTGTGAGGGGTGTTGTCAAAACCCACGTCACACTCACTACTCAAGCTAGGGTACGCAGCCAATAGAATTCCACCTCTGGAAAAGTTTTTACCGAGGATTTCCTCTGTTTAACAACTATTAGTATTAATTTTATTATTAAGCTTCAAGCACCACACTGGTTGAACTTTTTGTCCATATTGTCATCGTCGTCATCCAGGTGCGATGACGTCCTTCCTGACGGGTTTCGTGAAGATCCGCTGGAACCTCTGGTCCGAGCTGGTCATCGGGGTGATCACGGCCTTGTAAGAGGTCCTCCTGCTCCTCATGGGCTCCACCAACAACATCTGGGTCTGCTACGTCGCCTACGCCTTTTTCAGGCTTCTACCAGTTCCTGGTGCCTATCGCCATGTGAGTTGATGGGCTTTTACTCACCAACCTAGCGTTACTTCATCATCACACCGCTGTTTTGTGTTGTATTCGCCGCTCGAGAAGAAGCACCATCAATGCGCATGATCTTCTGTGGTGTTTGACATACAGTTTTATCGCCATCTACTGGTATGGCATGTCTATGTCAGCGTTTTAAATTGTTTTTGCGTTCGCTTGTGGACAGAGATATTTTCTATAACACCGTTGGTATGGACAGGACTTTTTTTGAAAACAGACAAGGAAAAAAATACATTTTCAGTGAAAAACAAACAGGTAAGCCGCCTCCGAGCCTTCAGCCATGGTGACAGGCTTAGGATTTTGAAGTGACTGGAAAGATGCAGGCTCCCCTTTGTAGCAAATTCAAAATACATCAGGAAATCATCAGTGAAGTCAAGTCAGTTTATGGGCCTTATTCACCTAGTGGCCATCTTAGTTCTAAATGCTAGCTGTGTGGGGGAACTGAATTCGGCATTCAGTTCCACCACCCAGCTAGCGAACCAAGATGGCCGCTAGGTTAATAAGGCCCATAACCCCCTTAATCGCAGTTCCAGTCTCAAAGGGCTTCACAGTTCCCCACATTACACAACACCCCCGAACACTTAGCCCTCTAAAGGGCTTATAGCAAAAATTCCCCCAAGTTGTCGAGGAAGAAACTTTGAGAAGGAACACAGAAGAGGGCTCCCTCCTTCCAGGGACGGTGAGGAAGGCAATGGGTGCCAAATAGGTACATATAACTCTTCTTTATGTGATACGTCCCACTAGTTTTGCGTAGTAAAACGTAAAACAGGTTTTAGGTTTGTATCCACTGTGTTGTGAGGGATACCTTTTGGTTACTTTTTGTTGGGGCACATTTCCCTGAACACTGTTGATATACAAGAATGAAGGTTGTAAAAATGTTTGACCTGATTTAATTCCTGCAAGTGCTCGAGCACTGCGTCTTCCTTTGTGTCTAAATCCAAAATGGTGAAAACAAAGTGGTGGTGTTTTGGGTGAGGAGAAATTGGGAATAAAATCCATAGTAGTGGAGACCGACACAATTCTTTTTTTAACCTAGATGTTTGTCGTAGGAAATATCTAGCAAACCATGTAAAAGTAGTTCTGATTTCCACTAAATAATTTCTTTAGTGTTGAACATAGTGCTTCTACTAAGCTATCGTGGTATGCTAACAGATCCTAATGTTGTTCCATCATTTAAGCTTGAGCTTGACTTCAGACAGTTAAACGCACGTCACCTTGTCAACATTTTTGTTTTTTTCTTTCCCCCCACAGTTTCTCGTCTACTTCTTTTACTTTGCACTTCTCACTGTCGTCTACATTGTCGGCGCCATTGTAGTCATCAAACGTCACTTTAGAGAGCAGTCGAGGGGCGGGGCCAGCGGCGACCGAGCCACACCCACTGAGCTGAGCCCGACAGTGAAGCTCAGAAGCTCACTGATGTGGAGCCTCTTTCAAACGGCAAGACCACCTCTGCGTAATGACCCCCTGGCCACAAAACACCTGGCACTACACGCCTTGTCTTCTACCTGTAAGCTCTAGAAGGGCACACAACCTCTAAAAAAAACGATGCCATCGATTTCAACAACAGTACTCTCACCGCCCAACCCCATTCTGTATGGACCAACGGCACCCAGCTATAACTCCCTAGCACCGAGTGCCACTTGTTGCCTCCATATATCGTTGTTAAATATATATATTAAACACCCCAAAAAGACCAAAAGATGTGAAAACATGTCCTATGTGCCTTGTCTTGTCTTCTGTTTTCACTACTGACAGAACGCAAAGCGAATAATATATCTGTTTTGCTGAGGAAGAGATTCTGTGAATCTTTATTGTCTGGCCTGAGTCAGACTGATTAGACTCTGGGGCTGGGTGGGGCTGCACACCTGTGGTGCAGAGCAACCATGGCACCCAGGATAAACCAGCTATCACCACACACACTCGGGAGAGAGCCTCTGTCATGGCAGCATGTACCATCTGCTCAGGATATACCATCATGCCATCTCAAATAAATGCCTCTTCAAACGCAACCTCAACCTGTGTCCTGTGTCGGAGGGCCCCAGCAAAAGCCGCTGATGTGGCGTGTGTGCATCGTTGAAGAAGATGCCTAACCCCTTCCTGCTCCTAAATGCCCTGTCTTTGTATGTGTCTTACGTTGTGTTGACAAAAATTGTCTTTAAGACCACAAAAATAAGTGGACAGCGTTCACTGTTCAATATTCTCGTTTTGGTAATGGCTGCCGCAGCAACCTCGCCACGCACAGTTTTGTTTATTCCAAATGAAATTACAAAAGAAACAAGACGAGGCAACTTGAGTACAGTGCACGAACAAACACGTTTCAACGTTAGTTGCTTCATTGATATCGGCACATATTTTTTCTCAATGCCGAGTAAACTAAAATTATATCACTGCTAAAATGGACAGCCACCCAGCTAGCGTTTAGAACCGAGATGGACCCAAGATGGCCGCGAGGTGAAGAAGGCCCATTAGGAGATTATTTGAGTGTCTACTGACAGAATCTGATCTTTGACCTGAACTTGATTATTGGTTTATTGGCTTTTATTGTTTAGTCAGCTGCAGTAGGCCAAGCTAGCAAACATAGTGTGTGTGGTAAAAGTTATTATGTTGTTTTTTGATTTGGCTTCTTATTTGACCAGCTGTACACAGCGGTAAAGCAGACCTCCCTTGAAGCTGACCAAAGTTGTTCATGTCAATATGTTTTCACGAGTTTTAGACAGATACAAAACTGCTAAAGAATGGTGATTTTGCAACGTATGTATTCTGTAGTCTGTATTTTGAAGCGTGTGTGAGCATTGTTTGTGTGTGCATGTGTGCATATTGTGTCGCCTGTGTGTGTGTGCGGAGGAATTCTAACTACGTGTGTAGGTATGGTTAATGTGTGTCTGTACAGTATGTATTTGTGTGTATGCTTGCATGTGTACAATGTTATGACTGTGTATGTGTGTAGGCTATGCATTGTTTTTATGTGTATGTATGATCGCATGTGTACGATGGAATGACTGTGTATATGAATGTGTATAAATGTACCTGTCCTATGTCCATGTTTGTGTACTGTGTTTTATTCATTTGTGTGTGTATGCATATACACATAAGCCATTCTCCGGTATGGGCATGTGTACGTGAATTGTGCATGTGTGTGTGTGATTACATGTGTACCATGGCATGACCTTGTGTGTAAGTGTACGTGTCCATGTATGTGTATGACTGCATGTTTTATTCTGTAGCGGTACGGCCCGCACCAGACTGTTTATTATGGTCTGTAGCGGTAGGGCCCGCACCAGACTGTTTATCATGGTCTGTAGCGGTACGGCCCGCACCAGACTGTTTATTATGGTCTGTAGCGGTAGGGCCCGCACCAGACTGTTTATCATGGTCTGTAGCGGTAGGGCCCGCACCAGACTGTTTATTATGGTCTGTAGCGGTAGGGCCCGCACCAGACTGTTTATAATGGTCTGTAGCGGTAGGGCCCCCCGCACCAGACTGTTTATTATGGTCTGTAGTGGTAGGGCCTGCACCAGACTGTTTATTATGGTCTGTAGCGGTAGGGCCCGATCCAGACTGTTTATTATGGTCTGTAGCGGTAGGACCCGCACCAGACTGTTTATTATGGTCTGTAGCGGTAGGACCCGCACCAGACTGTTTATTATGGTCTGTAGCGGTAGGGCCCGCACCAGACTGTTTATTATGGTCTGTAGCGGTAGGGCCTGCACCAGACTGTTTATTATGGTCTGTAGCGGTAGGGCCCGCACCAGACTGGTTATAATGGTCTGTAGCGGTAGGGCCCGCACCAGACTGTTTATAATGGTCTGTAGCGGTAGGGCCCGCACCAGACTGTTTATCATGGTCTGTAGCGGTAGGGCCCGCACCAGACTGTTTGTCATGGTCTGTAGCGGTAGGGCCCAATCCAGACTGTTTAAAGGTACACTGTGTAGAATTTTGTGGCATCTAGTGGAACAGACTTCGTAGAAATTGAATATAATATTCATCAGTATGTTTTTATTAGTTTTCATAATGACCTGAAAATAATAATAGTTGGCTGTGTCCCAAACGGCTAAAATGCTGCCTATTCAGCCAGCATTCAGAGGCAAGGAGGCATCAAGGTCATGTCTCTGAGGAGCCTGTGACCAGGCGGGTTTTGGAGGCAGCGTCCTTCGTTGGTCCAGATATCCCACAATGCAGTGCGTCCACTCCACCGCTCCGACCAGAAGACAAACAATGGCGAGCAACAGCCCCGAGTTCAAATCCAAATAAAAGTTATAGTTACTTTTTAAACCTCAGATTCGACAGTTTAGTCAGTGAATATCCGTTCTGTTTAGATGTATCATTCTTTTTAAAGAAATTTGTCCCGACTTTACTTCTGCAATGACCGACTCAGATTTTGTTTATTTGCCGATAGTTTAACACATCGACAATCAATAATCGATTCATAATTAATAAGATACAAAAGGCACATGTTTTTCTCAGTTAAAGTTTTATTTAAACGGCACATTAGTGAATTTAAACAAACAGAATATGACACGATGGTTTGTTGAGGACGGTGATCCACCTTCGACTTGCACTGCAGCCGTCGGTGCTGACTGGTGGTCCAACACTGACGTGGTACTGGAGCTGGATTTTAAGACGGTGGCAATATTTACATTTAGCATGGTCCTCTTGTCATGAATGTAATGAGTGAACATTATATTCATATTTTAATTCATTAATTGCATGCATCTGGGCGACCAACCACGTGCCCCTCTCCATGTGGTTCTGATTGGCAGCTGCTGCGGTGCGGGCGTGGCCGCCGACGCTGACGTCACCACCATGATGATGTCATCCAACTCCGAGCTGCATGCGCTCAACACCGGCAGACCCCCCCCTGGTCGCCATGGTTACCAGGCAGCTCAGACAGATGCTCTTCAGGTGTGTGGGTTCTTCTTGTTGTGATCTGCTCTCATAACCTGGAGCTAATCTGAGTGAGTGAGTGAGTGAGTGTGTGTGTGTGTGTGTGTGTGTGTGTACCAGTTTTGCCAGTTATCACCCAAATAACCCAGCACCAAATAACCCAGCAATGTTGTAGCTACATGGTTGATTTGGTTACAGTGAGCCAGCCTTTATGTCAATATAGTTTTGTTAGACTCAGAAATAATGTTACACCTCTATGGCTTGCCAACAGTGAGTCTTTTACTCTGAATTGGCAAACGCTTCTACCCAAAAATAGTTATGACCAGACCAAATTAAATTGGGCTTATTGGAACCACAAGAGCCTCACCTTTTACAACTGTGCCCAGTTGATATCATGTATGTTAGGGCAATGCAGTGTTGTATAGAGATGTGATTTCCGTAACAAGAGTTTTTGGATGCGTCGATACTTGATACTTTTACTTGGGCTGTACGGCACCGCACATCTAACCCAGTCACCCACTTGAGTGTAATGGGGGTAAGATGTGCGTTCTATGAGTTAAAATGGTCTATCTGGTCTATGGTTGGACCCAATGACTGTATGGGTTCTTCGATTCAGACAGGGAAAGGTAGGCCTATAGCCCTAGTTCATCAAGAAACATACTGGGAATAATAACTTTACAGTAAAGATCTAATAATCCACGTATGTTATCCATGTGCTTATCCAGGCGCCTCCTGATATGTCGCCGTGATGTTGCCTAGATTTACATTGGTGTGTGTGTGTGTGTGTGTGTAGGAACCAGGGCCACCTGGGGACCTCTCTGATCGTGGGGGGGGTGGATGTGGATGGGGTCCACCTCTACAGCATCTTCCCCCACGGGTCCTATGACCGCCGTTCCTCACCATGGGTAACACACACGCGCATACACACGTGCACACACACGCACACACACACGTGTGTACACACACAAACACTCTTAATATGTTATGACCAGGTTCTGGTGCTGCAGCAGCCGTCTCCGTGTTTGAAGACAGATTTAAAGCCAACATGGAGGTACTGTCAAACCCCTACCTGCTCCTTAATGACCTGTCTCTGTACTGTCTAACCCCTACCTGCTCCTTAATGACCTGTCTCTGCACTGTCTAACCCCTACCTGCTCCTTAATGACCTGTCTCTGTACTGTCTAACCCCTACCTGCTCCTTAATGAAAAGTCTCTGTACTGTCTAACCCCTACCTGCTCCTTAATGACCTGTCTGTACTGTCTAACCCCTACCTGCTCCTTAATGACCTGTCTCTGTACTGTCTAACCCCTATATATAACTATATAACTATATATAACTATAACTATAACTATAACTATATATATATATATATATATATATATATATATATATATATATATAACTATATATATACACATATAGTTTTATATATATATAGTTTATATATATATATATATATATATATATATATATATACTGTATATATATATAGTTTTTATATATATATATATATATATATATATATATATATATATATATAGTTTTATATAGTTATATATATAGTTATATAGTTATATATAGTTATATATATGGCCATGTTGTTGGTTGTTTCTTGTAACGTGTGCTTCTGTGTCGTTGCAGAGGGGGTCAGTACCGGTACCCACCAGGGACCACCGCTGTGCTCACCAAGACTGTGACGCCGCTCCCAGTGGACCTGGTCGATGAATCTGTTCAAGTCATGCAGTGACCATAATGTGGTCAACCTTTTCACCTCCTCAGTAGTAGTTGTAGTATTAATAATAATAATAATGCCAGGCGGCTTTTTGACCCAAATGTAAAACTAAAGCCTTACTGCTACTTGTTAATGCCATCACTACAGCTCCAATATCATTCCTAGAAATGTGCGACGTGAAGCATTTTAATAAAACCCTTTGCTTTGTCTTCTTCTTTGGCTGTTTTTGGTTTTGTTATTTTGGTGTATGCAAAATAATATTTTTTTGCTGCGTATAAATTGATGATTGTGTTAGAGTATACATATATATATTTTATAATGCTAGTGTATACATTTGTACAATGTTAATGTACACACTTTTACAATGTAAAAGTATATACTTTTGCAATGTTAAAGTATATACTTTTACAATGTTAAAGTATATACTTTTACAATGTTGGAGTATACACTTTTACAATGTTGGTTATACACTTTGACAATTATACAAAGCGTTAACATTTAAATAGAAAAGTACATTTAAAGGCCGTGGTGCAGGTTAAACACCACTGTCGATTAATGGGTACATAAAGCACTCAATATATGTATATAAAGTTAGAAATGTCTCCAAAATGGTGTTAAAGTCCAGTTTTTGTAGTTTTTGGTAGTAACGGTTCTTTTTAACGCAATTCGGCGATGACGTCACGTGAGGGAGACGTGGTGGAAGTTAGTCTCAGCCTTGTACTAGAACTACGGCGTCTTTGTTAGAAAATTAAACCTGCACCACGGCCTTTAACTTAAAAAAACACTATCAAAATACATCTGCTATTGAAATTATTTTAATACACCACCACAGTAGCGCTATGCTGCTATAAATGTAATTTTCAGTTTTGATGTCGGGACGTCCCTGGCGGGCGGACATTATTGTTTAACACATTGAACGTGGGGTAACCCACGTAACTCATTTCCCCCGCAATGTAACCCAGGTAACTCCTTTCATGGGAAATGAGTTACCATCATGGGAAATGAGAATCAATCCCAAACTGCTAAAATAGTAGCTACTTTTTCGTATTATATTACGTTTTGTGATACCCAACAACATCAAATACAATGAATAACAGTTTGTATGTTTATTACCAACAAGCAAATGCGCAAATTCGTTAGAAAATTAAACCTGCACCACGGCCTTTAATGTATTTAGTTAAAAAATGTCAGCTGGTGCCCAATCCGAGTGAAATCAAAGCGCCCAGCGCGCGCTCAGAGGTTCTAAATCGAGCGCTCCCACACTGCTAGCCATGCCCACCTACGTCTACTCTGATGGGCGGAGACGGCGTCGTTTGAATTTTCAGCCTAACGTGTCTTCAGAAGCTGAACCTTCTCCACGACGGTAGGTGTGTGTTCGTACGTCCTCACGGTGTTTGGTCCCGACCGCATGGCTTGCTGCTTGTCTGGCGTCGTGTGTTGTTGTACGGTGAGATGTTTGCACACTGAGGACGCCTACCGTCCAAGCGGTTGATGGCCACCGCTTTGGAGGTCGTGAACAAGACCCCAAGGTACTTGAACTCCTCCACTTGGGGCAGGATTTCATCCCCGACCCGGAGAGTGCACTCCACCCTTTTCCGGTTGAGGACCATGGACTCGGATTAGGAGGTGCTGATTCTCATCCCGGCCGCTTCACACTCGGCTGCGAACGTGTCCAGCGAGAGTTGGAGGTCACGGTCTGATGAAGCCATCAGGACCACATCGTCCGCAAAAAGCAGAGACCCAATCCTGAGGTCACCAAACCGGACCCCCTCAACGCCCTGGCTGTGCCTAGAAATCCTGTCCATAAAAATTATGAACAGGATCGGTGACAAAGGGCAGCCCTGGCGGAGTCCAACCCTCACTGGAAACAAGTCCGACTTATTACCGGCAATGCGGACCAAGCTCTGACACCGGTCATACAGGGAACGGACAGCCTGTATTAGGGGGTCCGATAGCCCCGTACTCCCAGAGAACCCCCCACAGGACTCCCCGAGGGACACGGTCGAATGCCTTCTCCAAGTCCACAAAGCACATGTGGACTGGTTGGGCAAACTACCATGCACCCTCAAGGATCCTGCAGAGGGTGTAGAGCTGGTCCACTGTTCCACGGCCTGGACGAAAACCACATTGCTCCTCCTGAATCCGAGGTTCGACTATCTGATGGACCCTCCTCTCCAGCACCCCTGAATAGACCTTACCAGGGAGGCTGAGGAGTGTGATCCCCCTATAGTTGGAACACACCCTCCGGTCCCCCTTCTTAAAAAGAGGGACCACCACCCCAGTCTGCCAATCCAGGGGCACTGCCCCCGATGTCCACGCGATGCTGCAGTCGTGTCAACCAACATCCAGGGCCTTAAGGAACTCCGGGCGGACCTCATCCACCCCCGGGGCCCTGCCACCGAGGAGCTTCCTGACCACCTCGGCAACCTCAGCCCCAGAGATAGGAGAACCCACACCCGAGTCCCCAGGCCCTGCTTCCTTATATCGAAATTTTAATAATGCCTCTAAGCCTAATAGTTAACATTGCCCCTAGTTCTAACAGTTTAACCACTAGCTGTAGAGTTAGAGTAGGGACGCTTAAAAAATGTCACACCTCTGGTTGTGTTACCAAGAATCTAGACGTAGACGGATCCACAAATAGATGCAGTACCAAGAATATAGACGCATCTCTAAAGTTCATACAGGTGACAGACAGTTTGAGCAGGATGTTTGATTCGTATGTCTGAGTTGGTGCCGTTGGCCTCAGGAAGCACCTGGACGCCTAGATGGCACAAACCAATCATACACCAGTATTGTTGTCTCCAAGGCTCGCAGGCAGAAAAGACACCTTTATGTAGTATAAAGCCCTTATACTTCCTGTTATCTCCATCCTATCTCTCACCAGACTCCTGTAGTGAACTCTCGTTCGCGAGACGCAGCTACGGAACCATCTATCGAGAAATAGGTCCAGTACTGTTAGGGACTAGGGACTTAGGCTGTATTCTCTGTTCTGTATCATTAACTGAATAAAGATAATTGCTTATATTATTAATCATCGAATCCGACAATCCTTATTCCGATTCTTAGTTTAGTGTGGAAACCTCTGAATCTATCACAAAATATTCCAACACTTACCGGAAGGCGTGTCGGTGGGATTGAGGAGGTCTTCGAAGTATTCCTTCCACCGATCCACAACGTCCCGAGTCGAGGTCAGCAGCGCACCGTCTCCACCATACACAGTGTTGACAATGCACTGCTTCCCCCTCCTGAGACGCCGGATGGTGGTCCAGAACCTCTTCGAAGCCGTCCGGAAGTCGTTCTCCATGGCCTCACCGAACTTCTCCCATGTCCGGGTTTTTGCCTCAGTAACCGCCACAGCTGCGCTCCGCTTGGCCTGCCGGTACCTGCCTGCTGCCTCCGGAGTCCCACAGGCCAAAAAGGTCCTATAGGACTCCTTCTTCAGTTTGACGGCATCCCTCACCGCCGGTGTCCACCAGCGGGTTCGGGAATTGCCGCCACGGCAGGCACCGACCACCTTGCGGCCACAGCTCTGGTCGGCCGCCTTAACAATGGAGGCGCGGAACATGTCCCACTCGGACTCAATGTCCCCCGCCTCCCCCGGTACATGGTCAAAGCTCTCCCGGAGGTGGGAGTTGAAGCTCTCTCTGACAGGAGACTCTGCCAGACGTTCCCAGCAGACCCTCACAATACGTTTGGGTCTGCCAGGTCTGACTGGCATTCTCCCCCACCATCGCAGCCAACTCACCACCAGGTGGTGATCAGTTGAAAGCTCGCGCACCAGCTCAGGCTCCTTCCCCACCAGAGAGGTGACGTTCCACGTCCCTAGAGCTAGCTTCTGCAGCCGAGGATTGGACCGCCAAGGTCCCCGCCTTCGGCCGCTGCCCAGCTCGCATTGCACCCGACCCCTTTGGCCCCTCCTGCTGGTGGTGAGCCGGCAGGAAGGGGGTCCCACGTCATCGTTTCGGGCTTTGCCCGGCCGGGCCCCGTGGGTATAGGCCCGGCCACCAGGCGCTCGCCCCCGAGCCCCACCCCCAGGCCTGGCTCCAGGGGGGGGCCCCGGTGACCCACATCCGGGTGAGGGACACGCAAGACCATTTATTGTGCTCATCATAAGGGGTCTTTTGAGCTACCCTTTGTAGCTAAAAAAAACCCTCTTTCATTCAGTCAAAAATCATTTAAAAAATCAGTCAGTAGGCTATGTCAAAAGTCCATTAGGCACAGTAGGAGGCGACTTTTTTCACGAACATGGCATGTCCTTTTGACAACGATCCCGTGGATGAAGGTGCAGCATTACTGCGCAGAGAGTTAAATATTCGTCGGGAGAGGGTTATCAGACTGTGCATAGATGTAGCATTTCCAGACAATTATCATTTCCAGACAATTATCTTTTTGAGCGGTACCGTTTCACGTCACAGTCCATCATTTACATACACACAACCTAATCCGTCCTTACATTTGCAACATTACCAACCGTAGTCATGCTCTCACATCCCAGCAGATATTGTGTGTTGCACTGCGTTTCTTTGCAAATGGAAGTTTTTTGTACAATGTCGGAGATGCAGAGCACTTGAGCGGTGGACTCAGAGGATGAGCTCCCTCCAGGGATTCCCTCAGCCACTGGCTGTTGCACTTCTTTCTAAAAACGTGTTGAAACTCGCCATATGAGCGCATTAGGATTTCCAATTCGAGGTTGGTGAAAAACATAGCCCTCCTCTTCACCGTTGCCATGGTGACTCATCGAATCGGGGCTCCATTGATGCTGGCTTTTTATAGTTGTGGTGCACGCGCTTAACTCTAGGTGAAACTACTCTGAGTTGATTAAATTAACTCAAATCCGCTGTTCTGGAACTGAAAACTCAGAGTTTTATATCTCAGAGTAGATCAACTCAGCGTTTAGGATTAGACTCAGCGTTTGTTGAACCTGCTTTCTGGAATACCCCCCAGGTCTAAACCAGCAGAGATTAGATCTGAACCAGACCTGGTCTAAACCAGCAGAGATTAGATCTGTGAACCAGACCGGGTCTAAACCAGTGGATTCTCAACCAGCGGGTCTAAACTAGCAAAGCTCAGTTCAGTTCATCAGGGAGTGTGTTCCTGTGGCTGTGGGAGTAGGATTATGTTATTAGTACATCTATGTAAATGTTGTCATGTTGTTATTAGTATATATGTATGTATCTATATGTAAATAAAGTTGTGTTTGACAGAACTGCCTGCCCCCCCTAAGAAGAAGAGGGGGTTCCGGCCGGGGACCAAGGCTCTCATGGAGATCAGGAAATACCAGAAGAGCCACAAGCTGCTTCTGAGGAAAGCACCGTTCGCCCGCCTGGTGGGGTTACCTAGAAACCTTCATTATGAGTACTTGACTAATCTGGGACCGAGCAGTCCTACTATGTTATAGCAGAACTACTGATCCAGCGGTCCTACTATGTTATATCAGAACTACTGATCCAGCGGTCCTACTATGTTATAGCAGAACTACTGATCCAGTCCTACTATGTTATTGCAGAACTACTGATCCAGCGGTCCTACTATGTTATAGCAGAACTACTGATCCAGCGGTCCTACTATGTTATAGCAGAACTACTGATCCAGCGGTCCTACTATGTTATAGCAGAACTACTGATCCAGTCCTACTATGTTATAGCAGAACTACTGACCCAGCGGTCCTACTATGTTATAGCAGAACTACTGACCCAGCGGTCCTACTGTTATAGCAGAACTACTGACCCAGCGGTCCTACTATGTTATAGCAGGACTACTAATCCAGCGGTCCTACTATGTTATAGCAGGACTAGTGATCCAGTGGTTCTACTATGTTATATCAGAACTACTGATCCAGCGGTCCTACTATGTTATAGCAGAACTACTGATCCAGTCCTACTATGTTATAGCAGAACTACTGACCCAGCGGTCCTACTATGTTATAGCAGGACTACTGATCCAGCGGTCCTACTATGTTATAGCAGGACTAGTGATCCAGTGGTTCTATGTTATAGCAGAACTACTGAGGGGAGACAGCACAGGTCCTGGGCCGGAAACCAAAGACTGCAAGGGGGCGGATATTCTACCTATATCTGCCTCCAGCAACATGATTGGTGGAAACAAACATGAAGTGAAACGCCCGGTTCCCCCGGATTTGAGCTCACCTGCCATCAGACTTAAGATATTAATCTAAAGTCTGATTTGTGTGACCAGTACTTGACTAACTACAGTTGCATCATCCACTATGCTAATTTGTCTGCTAGTTAGTGATCTGGATGTGGAGACAGTCATTCCAGGTGTACAATCTGGGGCTCCATTACTATATAGTATAATATATTGGTACATTAACACTAGTAGTATTATACTGTACTATTTAATAGTATAGTTGTACATGTTGTCTTCATTTGAACTTCGATGGTGATGTTTATGTTGCTGTGGTTACGAAGGATGGGTTTGATGTGTTTGACCCCAGGTGAGGGAGGTGTGCCAGGCCTACTCCATGAAAGAACTTCGCTGGCAGGTCTACGCCCTCACGGCTCTACAGGAGGTACGGACACCCCTCCTGCTCCTCTCCCCTCCCTCCTGCTCCTCTCCCCTCCCTCCTGCTCCTCACCCCCCCGCTCGCTCCCCCCTCAGACCAACTCGTCCAACTTCATTATATATTATTGTATATATTATCAACAATATCTTGGTGTAGTTTGAAGTACAGCGGAGCCTGAGAGAGTGAATGTTAAGGAAGTCTTCTCTGTGGTCCTCAGGCAGCGGAGGCCTTCCTGGTGATGGTGTTCTCCAACGCCAACCTGTGTGCGATCCACGCCAAGCGGGTCACACTGTTCCCCCGAGATGTGCAGCTGGCTCGCCGCCTCCGCGGTGTAGACAGCATGTGACCCAACATCATGTTCAAGGGTTTTATTGTTGTGTTGTTGCCATGCGATGTACAGGCTGGCATGTTATAGTATGTTGCATTTTAATATGACAATGTGAATATAGGAAATGTGTTCCTGCTGCGTTTGTTTTTTTTAATAAAGTGCTGAAGGAACTGCGGCTGCGCTCCATTTATTAGTTGTTGAAGTAACTAGTAGTTCATGTTTAACTAACTAGTAGTTAATGTGTTTCACTGGTAGTTAATGTGGTTGTTTAAGTAACTATTATTAGAGATGCTATGAGAGGGAGGTGCTAGAGAAGGGAGGAGGAGGAAGGAGATGCCATAGAGGAGGAGCAGGAGGTGGTGGTTATATCTTTGTGTCCCAGAAGTCCTCTTCAACACCTGTTCTCTAATTGGTCCCTGGGGTGCGGTCATGTCACAACCTTCTTGCTCCCAGCCAATTGGAGGCCTTGGCAGCCATATGCCAAGGCCTGGGGTTCTTGTTTCCAGGCGTGTCGAGATGTCGCCCAGGGCAACCATAGAGCCACGCCCCCCTGGTCCCAGGTGCAAGGTGACAGTGGATGATACACCTGTCTTCAGGTAGCAAAGGACCACACAGACCAGAGGAGGAGAGGTAGGGACATGCTTACTGTTCTCTTCTAACTATCCTGTTAACCAGCTATCTACTAACTATCCTGTCAACCAGTTATTTACTAACTATCCTGTTTTTTTTCAGTTATCTACTAACTATCCTGTTTGATCAGTTATCCAGTTATCCTAGTCTTCCGGGTAAATGTGCTTGTTGGGATCTTTGAATCCTGAACCCTTTTAGCTCCACCTGTCAGACAAACGTTCCTTTGTGTGTGGTGTGGCACTGCTAGTTGTCAGGGAGGCTTGTGTCCGTGTGTGGTGTGGTACTGCTAGTTGTCAGGGAGGTTTGTCTGTGTGTGGTGTGGTACCAGGGAGGTTTGTGTCTGTGTGGTGTGGTACCACTAGTTGTATGTATGTTTTTATGTTGAAAGAAAATGACGAAAATGACGAAGACAGAAAAGACAGTTGTGATGCCAGGGTTGTATATCGTATCACTGACCAGGCTTCGTCGCTCATGATGTCCCTGCCGTCATGATGTCCCTGCCGTCAAAGGAGTATACGAGTACGTCTTTCATTTAGCTGTCGTTGAAGATTGATTCCCAGCTGTCAAACAGAACCTCATCCTGTACCAGGAAAGACACACAAGTCAGTTCATGTGCTTCGGTTATGGTTCTTTTTCACAACCTTTTCATGAAAAAGGTTGTGTATTGTGGGTCACCTTTCAAAGAAAGGTGACCCACAATAGAGCCCTGATGTGTACCTACCTTAAGGTTGACTATGGGCAGGTGGTCCTGGTCGCTCCGGTGGACGATGCTGTGCAGGTCCTGGAGCTTGGAGGAGAGGAAGGCCCTGAACGTGCCCTTCATGCTGATGGCATGGGCCTGGGTGAAGCCCATCTGAGGGCTGTTTAGGGCAATGAGGTGAAGCTGTGTGCATAAGGGGAAGACATTAGGGCTCTGATTGTCCACTAGGGAAGGATGAACGGGAGGATGGGTTGTGACTGGTGGTTTTGGTTGGGTTGCGAGGGTTGCCTGTGATTGGGGATTTGGTAGTCATGTTGCGAGGGCTGCCTGTGATCCGGGTGATGGGGGCTGTGGTAATCAGGTTGCGAGGGTTGCCTGTGATCGGGGGGGTGGTGGTGGTCAGGTCGAGGGTGGTGCCGATGGTCTGGTTGCGACTTTAATTTTTTGCTACTTTTTTTTTCTGGCAACTTTTTGATATAAGAATACTGTTTCAAGTCGGCATCTCAGAAAAGTCCCAGGAACCTTTGACGTCATTGGTCGGATTTGGAGAATGCAAACAAGCGTTGAAAAAAGTTGAACAAGCAGTTTTTGAAACAGTTTTGAAAATATTTGTTTCTGTATTCCGTAATTTTTCTGTCATTTGTGCCGTCGCTGTGTCAGTTTGTGTTCACGGTGGATAAAGGGGGCATTTTATATACCTGGATTTGACGGACTCCGTCTTTGACTCTCAGGTAGAGGTCGGTCTGGTCCAAGATGTACACCAGCGTGCCCTCAACCTGTCTCCTGGCTGTGGACCTCATGGTGTCAAATGACCATAACACCATCACCTGCACACACATATACACGTTGTTCTCACGGGTCAGGATATGTCTGGGAATGAAAATGTCAGGGAATTTTGAAAAGCATTCCAGACGGGGAAAGTCAGGGAATTTGCAACATTTTTGGTACAAGTCATAGAATGTTGTGACATTTTGTCTGCTACAATCCAAAAAACATAATCAAATATCTAATATGTATTTTTTCCCCCACCTGACCGGAAACTTGTCAGAGACGTTATATGATGACGTTATTAATACATTTTCACTGACGAAAATGCCATGTTACGTTTAAAGAGAGTAGAAAATGGTTTCATCAGGGAAAAGTCTGAATTTTACAATTGACAGTGAATGGGGACCCTGCATACAGTTGAGGGGGAAGGAAAGTGTACCGGTTGGGGTGGACAATTTTCAAACCCCAATGTCCGCAAGCTCCTTGTTTGCATCCTTAGGCAAGATGCCCTAACCTCCACCTACTCCTATGTATCTTCATTGACTTCACTTTAACAGCTTTACATCTAACTCACCCCTGAGACGGCAGACGGCACCCGGTGCAGCGGGGTTGCTCAGCGGAGGGGAAATGCTGAGGTTTCCCTCATCGACAGCCGAGGACAGCGACGCAAGGCGATGCTGAGAGGCGCTTTGTACGTACCGTCGTACCCCCAGAGCATCTTCTCAGTGAAGGCGGCGACTACGAGTGGTGCTACGGTTGTTTTTAAAGAAGGTAAAGATGCCCTGATAACCAGAGACGGTAACAGATTTAAAATTCATGTGTATGGCAAACTGTATTATTTGCATACTGAAACTGAATCTAATGATAAGTGTAATGCATTTCACGACATACAGACATGGCATGAGATATTAGGCCACTGTAACTACGACGATGTTCTCAAGTTGCAGAATGTTGTTGTTGGTATGCATTGACCTTTTAAGGACTATTAAGGGATGGACTTGGGAGGAGCAGAGCGCTTGTGCACGCACGCCAAATTAGACGCACGTTGGTATTTATAACGAGAAGAGTGCGTACAGGTGTGCGCAGCAAGGTTTTATAAATCGGAATGTTTTTGTGCGTACGCACATTCTGAGGTTTGGGCGTACACAATGTTCTAGGGAGGGTTTCACGCAGAGTTTTATAAATGAGGCCCCTGATCATAGTGTCAAAGTACAATTTTGCTGACTCAAGAGTTAGATTTTTTCTAATAAACCAAGGACAAGTTGGACAAGTTGAACTTAATTTTATTCACAATGTTTTTTATCTGTCGTTTGAAAAGAAGTTGTGAGTCAAGAGTGATTCCTAAGTATTTAAACTCTTGTACCACCTCAATTGTTTTACCTTGCACAGAAACGTTAGGATCACTGTCGGTATTTGCTCTTTTTGACCAGTACATACAAACAGTCTTGGATATGTTCAAGTATAGTTGGGATTTCTCAAGCCAGTTATACACATTTGTCATAGCATCTGTCAATTCTTGCACAACGTGTTTTTTATCCTTTGCATGGACATACAGAACAGCATCATCGGCACACATTTGGCAGGTGACATTCAAAGGAGAACAGCTTGGCAGATCATTTATAAACAAACTGAAAAGCAGTGGGCCTAGTACTGACCCCTGTGGTACCCCAAGATTGTTGTTACGGGATGTTGACTTCATGTTCTGTATCCTAACACACTGTGATCTTGCAGATATGTATGATTCAATCCAATTCAGAGTACTTGGGGAGAAGTTAAAACGAGACAGTTTGGTCAACAGTATCTGGTGGTTAATGGTGTCAAACGCTTTTCTAAGATCAATGAAAACAGCACCAATGATGACATAATCATTAACTGAACAGGATGATTAATAAGTGCTATGTTACAAGCCATGTCATTTGACATGGCTTGTAATGGCATCAATGGCATGTAAACAACATCACACCTGGTGGTTAAAGGTACACTGTGTAGAATTTAGTGGTATCTAGTGGTGAGGTTGCAGATTACAACTGAATACCCGCCGTCCCGCCCCCCCCCTCCCTTTCCAATGAGAAGCTACGGCAGCCTGTACTGGCCTGTAAGGTGTCTCTCCGAATTAAAAACCTGGTTCACCTCAAACTTCCTTCAATTAAACTGCAATAAAACTGAATTCCTCCTCCTCGGCACTAAATCCTCACTAGCTGAAGTCAATACCTTCTCTCTCACCATCGATAGCTCCTCAGTTTCCCCCTCCCCCCAGGTTAAGAGCTTGGGTGTCATCCTCGATAGCACACTTTCCTTCCACTCTCACATCAACACCATTACCCGCACTGCATACTTCCATCTCCGCAACATCAACAGACTCCGCCCCTCCCTCACCCCCCACACCACCGCCATCCTTGTTCACAGCCTCGTCACCTCCCGTCTGGACTACTGCAATTCTCTCCTCTTCGGCCTCCCCCAAAAGTCCCTCCGTAAACTACAACTGGTCCAAAACTCTGCCGCTTGCATCATCACTAAGACCCCTTCATACCACCACATCACCCCTGTCCTCCAGCAGCTCCACTGGCTCCCCGTAACTCACCGCATTAACTACAAACTCCTCCTGTTTACATACATGGCCATCCACAACCTCGCCCCTCCCTACCTGTCTGACCTCCTGCACATCAACATCCCCACCCGTTCCCTTCGATCCTCCTCCTCCATCCACCTCTCTGTGCCCCCTGCCCGCCTCAGCACTATGGGGGGCAGAGCCTTCAGTCGCTCTGCGCCCCACGCTCTACCTCCCGACCTCCGGAACTGTGACTCTCTCCCCCTTTTCAAATCAAGACTCAAAACCCACCTGTTCTGGACTGCATACTCACTCTGATTCTCTGTCAAAATAATCCATACTGTCATACTGCCATACTTGCCCTATTTATTTTACCTTATTATGTTGATCCCTCCTTATTATGTCTATTTTATCCTGTGTTTGTATATTTTAACCGTGTGATTTTAATGTATTCTTGTACAGTGTCCTTGAGTGACCTGAAAGGCGCTTTTTAAAATAAAATCCATTATTATTATTATTAAGGTGGCTACGGTCCAAATCTCAATGAGTACTTGTGTACTCGTTTTGTTTTTTTGTTTAAGTCTGCAATAGTTATATGGAACATATGGAAAGTCACCTGTGTCGTGTTCTGATATAAAATATGGGTGAGTCACTCGACTGTGTTTCGAACATGACATGTGACTTTATTGCTCTCTTTCTCCACATCTCCAGTACCATCAAATCATGTTATCACAGCGCCCCCCACAGGACAATGACAATAACCAAATTGCAATAAACCACATCTCCCTTTCACAGAGAACAGAGGGTAGACTGCCTCTGTCTCAGCAGACCTTGGGGATTATTCTGCCCCAGTGGATGGAAGGTCTGTTCCTGTCAGAACTTGTATGAAAGAACAGAATTAACATTACCTAATACATAACATCATACATAACATCCTGTAACTAAACCCAATTTCTCTTTTAACCTGTTTAACATTTCCCCAGTTCACAAATCCATCCTAGTGGGCTTAACGATGGTCCTCCCAGATCTGGTTCTGAGAGAGGGAGTCCCTGCTGGTGAGGCCTGTGGTGCCATAGCAGGTGACAAAGGTGGCTGCACAGCAGGCGGCTCAGGTGTTTTCTGCTGCAGTGGGGACCCTCCATCCTGTGCTGGTGTTTGTAGAGGTATCAGGTGCTGGCGATCTACCTCACCCCCTGAGGTAGATCAACCAGGTACCACCTGGGAGTTAAGTGATTCCCGAGCACAGTCCCTGGCATCTTTGCATTGGTCACCCATACCTCATCACCTGGTGATAGGTTTGACAGTGCTCTAGCACGGTGACGCCTGTTGTAATTTAAAAATCTGAAATCCCCTTCTCCTTTTCCTTCTGAGAAAAACTGATGCTGTCTGGCAGTACAGGGTCCAGCTGCAAGGGATGAGACGGCACAGTCGTACGGAGACACTGACCCATAAGGAGTTGAGCTGGGCTGTAACCACTCTGGAGAGGTGTGGCCCTATAGGCAAGTAGAGCCAAGTAGGGGTCTTCTGCCTTTTTCAGAAGGTTTTTCACTGTTTGGACGGCCCGCTCCGCTTCACCATTGCTTTGCGGAAACGTTGGGCTGCTGGTTACATGCTTGAACCCATAGGAAGCCGCAAAGGAAGTGAAGGCTTGTCCAGAAAACTGTGGACCATTATCTGACATCAGTACCTCAGGGATGCCATGACGGGCAAACATTGACTTTAAATGGGTAATGGCAACAGTGGACCTGGTGTGACATAACAGGGCAATTTCAACGAACCTGGAAAAGTAGTCAACGACCAGCAGGTATGTTTTGCTCTCCAGGGTGAATAAGTCTGTCCCTAATGTTTGCCACGGCCTTTGAGGACATTCTGTTGGCTCCTTAGTGTTGCACCACTCTTGTATGCAGGCCCTGCATTTAAGCACCATGTCATTCACTTTCTTTGCACTTCACTATACCGAGGTGACCCTTGTGTAGTTTAGCAAGCACATCATTCCACATTGCAGATGGAATGACGAGTCGCATGCCTTTTAGTAGCAGGCTGTTATGGGGTAACGTGTCGAGGGTCTTAAAGGTAAGGCAAAAATGGTGTTTACTATGCAATTTATTTCCTCACCAGAGGTATTTCGGCATCCAGTGTAAACAAAAAAATACTTATATACAAAAAATACAAAATACAAAACAAATACTTAAACCAGAAAAACGGCTAAGGCTATATTTAGCCAAACACAAAGCACTTAAATAAATAAGGCTTAACCAAGGTTTGCACAATACCTTAAAGAACTGGAGGGACCAGAAAGCACGGCATTGCTTCTGTCCCTCAAGAGCCCCCTATGCAACTGAATCCCATCCCTTTTATCTAGTGGGCAGACCCACCCCTAATTGGTAAGTACCACTCTACTAAAAAAGGACGGGGGTGTTTGCAGGTGATTTAACAATTACACATCAAATGCAGTTAAAAAGTACCTATAATAAATAACACATTTTCAGGTCTTACATTTTACATTCATGTATGGACACATGCCACTACATACAAAGTACATGCATAAATAACAATATTCTACTTATCGATGACGCAACTGCGTCATTCGCAAACACACTCAACTGTAAAGCTGTCCCAGGACGGGCGCGTGCTTCCTAGAGCACCAGGAAGGGAACAGCTGATACGCCGGTAAAAGTTGTACTTTTAAAACAGAATACCCAAACATTGTACAGCAATCACATTTTCTTAACCCAGGTAATACGAAGGAGCATTGCACTTTTAAAGTGATGAATATTGTCCTGTATCCTGTGTGTCCTGTATCGCGACTGAGTAAGTGACGTGTGAATGACATGCAAGGGAATGGTTTGGTGTGATTTAACATCGCGTATGCATCCTCCTGTTCAAACACATGCAAACTAAACACCTAACATAAAACGCAATGTATGGCAATGTATATTAACAGGGCAACATGCATATAATGAACACAAGTCCATTGATTTAAATTCCTGCATATAAAAGCTTGGTGCAGCCATTATAAGGAAGCGTGAGGACGCGCAAATAGTCGCAGCGTCACACAGGCCATCTCTCACGGTAAGTGTAGCTCACTCAGGCCAGTAGTTTTTTAGCACAGGGTCCTGTTTTGCATGAGGCGGCCATCCTTCAGCGCACAGTATCATTACACGTGAGCAGACATTGTCAGCTTTTAACTGTTCTATTAAGTTTTCCACATATGAAGAGCTGACAGGTAGGTTCTCTATGACACAGTCCACATAAATGTTTCTGCTCTCCATAAGTTCCTTATTGTCAGTGGACATGCATGATGTCACAGGTGAGCGTGACAGTGTGTCTGCTGTCAAAAGTGACTTGCCTGACGCGTAAACAATAGAATATGTGTAGCGCATTAGCCTCATCCTGAAGCGCTGAATTCTTGGTGGCAAAAGATCTAGAGCTTGGGCTCTGAGTAGGCTCAGAAGAGGGTTGTGATCGGTTTCCAGGCAGAGCTGCTTTCCAATGAGGACATTTTGGAATCGCTCGCAAGCCCAGATGAGCCCCAGAGCCTCTTTCTCCACCTGCGCATAACGCTGTTCTGTCTGGGTAAGTGATGCGTATGCCACAGGCTTCCAGTCTTCCCCCCATTTCTGAAGAAGAACGCCTCCCAAGCCATATGACGACACAGCGGCTGACACTTTGGTTTCTCTGTTTGGGTCGTACATGGCCAACACTGGAGGTGAAGACAGAGCTTTCTTCAGCTCTTTAAATGCCGTTTCCTGGTCCACGTACCATCCCAAGAAAACTCCTTAACTCCGTCACATTTGTGGGCACCTTCATCTCTGTGATGGCCTCGGTTTTCTGGGTGGATGCCCTCAATTGTGATGATATGGCCTAAAAAGACCACTCTATCCTTAGAGAGTTCGCACTTGCCTACATTCAGGGTAATGCCTGCTTTTTCCAATCTTTGTAGCACAGCATGATGTCTGATGACCTCAGCCATCCTGCACTGAAAATGTTCTGGGGCTGAAGCAATGCCAAATGGAAGGCAGTTAAAGTGGAACCGGCCAAAGGGTGTGATGAACGTGGTATACTTTGCTGATGCCTCTGTAAGGGGAATCTGACAGAAGCCCATGTTTGCATCTAATTTGCTGAACACTTTAGCCCCGGCAAGTTTTCCAAGGCTCTGCTCCACAGATGGCAAAATGTACTTCTCACGGCATACATACTGATTTAAGCCAGTCAAGTCCACACAAAGCCTCACCTTGTTGTCTTTCTTGGGCACGACCACAATTCCGGCACACCAGTCGGTTGGCTTCTCCACCTGGCTGATGACACCCAGGGCTTCCATACGCTGGAGCTTGTCTCTTACTTTGTCCACTAACGGCAGAGGGATCCTCCTGGGGGTTTTCACGGAAACAGGTACGGCCCCTGGTTTAAGCCTGATGGTGTATGGCTGCTGGACCATGCCAAGGCCACTGCACAGCTTGGGGTAACCGGATTTTAATGTCTCCATGTCTATACTATCAACATGATGCAGTAGGCCAAGGGCATTAATGGCTGGCAACCCAAGCAATGGCTTACTTAAAATTTTGACCACATAAACATTCTCGAGGGCATGCTTATCTCCTATTTTCAAATGCAATCTAGTGAACCCCGCCACTTCCAATGGAATCTGTCCCAGACCTAACAAGGGCTTCTTCCGTTTTTTGGAGGACGGGTTGCTTGGCATTAGAGAAGATGTTTTCAAAATTAGACCGCGAGACGACTGTGACATCTGCTCCAGTGTCAAGTTTAAAGGTGATTGTTTTGTCCTGTATGTCTATCTTAACAGTCCAGCAATTGCAGTCATTGGTCACAGCGCCAAGAAAGAAACATTCCTCTTCCTCCTCTATACTATGCACAGCTCTGCCTGCGCGACACACACGCTGGTAGTGTCCCATCTTCCCACAAGAATGGCACTCTGTGTCATTTGCAGGGCATTCGTGCTTACCACCACATTTATAACAGTTGGAGCCTTTTGTGGTTTTGCTTTGACTGCTGGGTGGCTTTGTTCCATAGTTTTTCGATTTGTTGAACTTACTTTTATCATGTTGCTGCCTGCCTTTCCATAGTCTGTCCACAGAGCTTGCATCAGTCTGCTTTACACTAGCATCATTCCTTAGTGTGGTTTGTTGCTTTTTTACTTCTTCTGATTGTCTAGCCATATCAATGGCTTTCTCCAGGGTTAAGTCTCTTTCCATTTGCATACGTTCAGAGAGCCATACATTTGTCAATCCGACAACTAGTCTGTCTCTTTTAAGCTCGTCATGCAAAGTCCCATAGTTGCAGTGCTCTGCTAGTCCATACAGGGCAGTCACGAACGCATCAACAGTTTCATGTGCTTCTTGCTTCCGCATATTATATTAGTTTTCGTGAAGGCACTGGCTTTCTAAACTTTCTTTTTCATAAACTGTCTGTACACTTAAAAAGTTCTCAATGCTTTGTTTTACATGTAGGGACCCTCATTATGCTGCCGTGGAAGTGTGGTGCGATTTTGAGCCTTGTTAGTGGTATAGAATTGCGATTTATTTTACATGAATATCTGCCCCCACAGCTAGCGTTATAAGCTAATTAGCGGTTTTCGAGAACTTTGGTTACATTCGACTAGAATGAAAACTGATCCCAGAGAACGGTCCAACTCGGTGGACATGTGTTATGATCATATGGTCTCATTTTGTGCCGGAATTGTCCTTTAAATCTTGCACACTCATAGACAATGTTCTTTTTCACAATGAAGAATTTCTGAAAGCCATCTCTTACTTTGGCATATATGAGCTGGTCTGTCTTGCTGAGTTTCAAGCCTCTCAAAATGTCATCAGCTTCATCTCCCATACAATACATTAAAGTATTCACCTGGTTTTCATCCAAGCTTGTTGTTAAGTTGCTTGCCTGGCGGAATCTTTCAAATCTCCTTATCCACTTTGTCCATTCATGTGGCTTTGAGAAATCAAACGGTTCAGGCGGCTGGATGCTAAATGTTGCGCTGGAAGTAGCCATTCTTCTGCTAGCTCCGTCTTCATGGCTCGTCGTCGTCGCTGCCACTCATTTAACTTTGCTCCTAACCTTGTCTTTTCCCCTCAACGTCTTCTGCTCAGATGCACAGCACTTAATGTGTTCGAAATCACAGCACTTCTGACACCATGTCGTGTTCTGATATAAAATATGCGTGAATCACTCGACTGCATTTCGAACATGACACGTTACTTTATTACACCTGTTACCCACTGCATGAGTCCGTCAACGGACGACGGAAGGCGTGTCTGACGGATGGGGTGTCGTTCTGATTGGCTGACGGATCCATCCCGGCCTGAAAAGTTAAAATTTTCTCAACTTCTCAACGCAACGGACGGAGCCGACTTGATGGACGGAGCCACAATGCATTGCGGCTCCGCCCCATTCAAAGTCAATGGGATGCGTTGACGGACGCATGCAGTGGGTAACAGGCGCTCTTTCTCCACATCTCCAGCACCATCAAATCATGTTATCACAGCGCCCCCCACAGGACAATGACAATAACAAAATTGCAATACACCACAACCTGTATACAGTATGTGTGTTACATTCACACTGGAGCTCCACTGGCAACGCAGTGTTTTACCTACACTCCGTAATTCGGAGTGTGAATATCTGTTGAATATCCAATATCTTTCAAACTAATTAAAAACACTTTCAGACGCCATAAACTGCTCTAGAGATGTGTGATTATTATAATACACAGTAGTGCTATGCTGCTATAAATGTCACATTCAGTTTAGAAGGTACACTACAAGAGCTAGCAGGTTACACTTCTAAACAGCCATTAAGTTATAATAATTAAAAATGTTATAACGTGCTTATTTTTTGAAATTTCAAAATACTTCCAAATTACTTTTTTTCATGGTACAGTCTGGAGATTCTACGTATAGTAGAGTTTCATGCGAATTGGAAAAAAGCGCATGGATGGAAGCCCTAGATGCATTTTTGTGGAATTTTCACGCTGTAGCGAAAAAAAAAATTAGGCGGAAGTGGGCGTGGCCTACATGGGGAGGTGCAGCTATATTGTCTGCATGCGTGGATATAAGGTTTTTGAATGTGTGACAAACTATGCGGGAGTTATTAGCGTTACAGATTTTGCTCAAAAATAGCGCCACCTAGTGGCCTTCCTAGTGGGCGACATGAAAGTGACGCATAGAATATATAATTTTTCACTAGGCCTGACAACTTTGCCAAATAAAAAAGACTTCAGTCAGGACCACTTTTGTCAATATAATCTTTATTCTAAAGCAGAATATTACATGCAGAATTACATTTGCAGAATATTACATTTGGCGGTATGGCTCTGTTCTGGGAACTCCTTGCCCTTCCACGTGCCTACGTGGAAAGCCTTAAGGCAGGGGGAGCACTCCTCCCTGCCCTTCCATGTGCCTACATGGAAAGGTTTAAGACAAGGAGAGCGGCAGCAGAGACCCCCCGGGGTACAGAACAGAGCAAGCATCAATGACAATCAGAAAATGACATTGATTAATTAGATACGACATAAAGGAGGAGCTGGGGTGGAGGTGGGTTGCAACGCTAGCAGAGGAAGCAGCGAAGATAGGCAGTCTGAAGCAGCTTTAAATAAGGCGCCAAGAATGATGTTTGCCAATGGGTGTTTGAGGGGGAGTCAGCTGAGCTGTCAGCTGACTGTGTATGGTATCCAATGGGAAGCTAGGGAAATCAGCTGATGTACGTCTATAATGATACTACGTATTTGAAGCGCTCTGCATGCGTAACGTAACCTAACGCGGCAATATGACTACTGTGATATCTGTACTGAGCCGAGCCTGACTTCGTGGCCTGCCTGAACTAACGCTATGCTCGATTTCAGTCAGGACCACTTTTGTCAATATAATCTTTATTCTAAAGCAGAATATTACATGCAGAATTACATTTGCAGAATATTACATTTGGCGGTATGGCTCTGTTCTGGGAACTCCTTGCCCTTCCACGTGCCTACGTGGAAAGCCTTAAGGCAGGGGGAGCACTCCTCCCTGCCCTTCCATGTGCCTACATGGAAAGGTTTAAGACAAGGAGAGCGGCAGCAGAGACCCCCAAGAACCATACCAGGCAACCTCCCTTCCATGAGCTACATGGAAGTGCCTTTAAGAGGAGCCAGCAGCGCAGACATATTATTATATATTTATTTAAGAATAAATATGGACATAGCCGATCATTAATGCAGACTCTAGTTTAAGTAACTGCTGAGATTAATTAAGGAACCCTGAGGGGTATGCTAGAAGTATGTTTAAATATTTTGTTCTTACTTTTGGCGGTGTGGCTCTATCCTGGGTCCTCCTTGCCCTTCCACGTGCCTACGTGGAAAGCCTATAGGCAGGGGGAGCACTCCTCCCTGCCCTACATGGAAAGGTTTAAGACAAGGAGAGCGGCGCACACCCCCAAAGAACCACACCGGGCAACCTCCCTTCCATTAGCTACATGGAAGTGCCAGTAAGAGCCAGCAGCGCAGCATATTATTATTTATAAAGAATAATCATGGACATAGCCGATCATAATGCAGACGCCATTTTAAGTAACTTGGCTGAGATCAAGTAAAGAACCCCACGAGTATATTTAAATTATTAGGGACCGAGCCAGTGAAACTGGAAGGTCCCTATTGAATGCTTTGTTTATTATTATTCCTATTATTAGGGACCGAGCCAGTGAACTGGAAGGTCCCTATTGAAATGCTTAGTTTATTATTATTATTATATTCTTTTTGGGCCTCTTTGCACCATCTCAACGTATATGAAAACTTTTATATGCCAAGGTTGTCGGGGCTGGTAAAACCTTTATATTCTATGAGTCACGTTCATGTCGCACACTTGGACAACCACTAGGTGGCGCTGTTTTTAGCAATCCGTAACGCTCATAACACCGCCATACTTTGTCGCACATCCAAAAACCTGATATCTATACATGCAGAAATTAGTGCTGCACCTCCCCACGTCGGCCACTCCTATCTCCACCTGAATAGTTTTTTCGCTAGAGCGCAAAAAAATAAAAATGTTCAAGTGCAATCTGTACGCTTGTCTCCGAGTCACACGAAACTTCACACGTATGAATTTAGCCAGCAGTTACAGGGCACTCCTTGCTTTTTTGAGCATCGAGAATGCTTGCGCCTCAGCCGGAGGTATCGTTCGTGCCCATCTACCCATAGCCTTAAGAGTTGAGACGGGAGCTACCGATGCTGCAGTTGTTACCGCTCCTATCCGGAATGAATGAGGAGTGTAGCGCTCTGGAGGAAGCCCGCAGGTTTGGCGGAGTAGGCGAAGACGTGGGGCAACCAAGCATGGGACATGGAATTTCCTTCTTCCGTGGCAAAGAGAGGCTCCTGGTTGCTGGCTCGGGGACGACTTTTCATGTATTGAGTCATAGAAGACAGGGGACAAAAAGCAGAATTAGATCGAAAATTATGACTGAGGATCCTTTCCTATCCCCATCAGTCTTTGAATGCTTGAGTAATAAGGAAAGTGGTGAGGATTAATTGATACGTCAGCAATAGTGAGGTCATGCGAAGGATCAAAAGATCCTGTGCGTGTAGTAAATTCGCCACCTCTGAGAAATCCATAGAAGTGGTGAGAGACATTTTCCAAAAATATTGACCAAGCACCCGCCCCTTAAGTATGTGATTAGTTTTTTCACGAGTGTAAGAGTGAAGGGAAGACGAATATCATTGCCTTGAGGTTTGTCTTTCTTAAGGCCATTAAGCAGAAGACGGACGGATGGGTTCCCGAGCAGGCTGATGGTGGATGGATCCAGGCAGCGCAGATGGAACTGAATACCTGCGACTAGGCCTTTAATGGAAGATGGCTGCATTTTTTTGGGATTCAAAACAATGAACTAAAAAGGCACATACGATGGAAAAATGACGGGCAGAACTTCTGCAGAGAGGTGGCACAAAAGAGGTGAAATAAGACCATGCAGATTCGTACATCTTTAAGTAGATTAGCCAAGCCTGATCGCATATAGTGAGCAGAGAAGCATGTATGATTGCATGATGTGTTTAACTAACACTGTTTGGGAGAATGGGGGGCAAGGCAGGCTGGATGGCGCTGCCACCGGGCACAGCTGGCGAAATCAAACCGGGACAAGGAATCAGCAATTTGTCGTCCAATCCTGGAATGTGAGCTGCTCTAATAATGAAATACCCAACACGGATAACCAAGTGATGCGTCTTACGAAGCCATTAATAAAGGAACTGAAGAACGCCCTTGTTCATATGTTAACGGTTGCCTCATGTCATGAAAAAGGCTCATTTTCTCAAGCCCCTGTTGGGGAGGCGGCTTCGTCTCGGCACACTGACTTGGGATGCCCGTCTCCGCAATAACTGCAAGCTGTTACGAATAAATGACAGCATATGTATCAACAGCTGTAATATCCTCACATAGCCACAAGGGAACCGAAACGAATGCATAAGCTGTAATATCCCCACATGGCCACTAGGGAACAGAAACAAATATAAGCTGTATAACCGCACCTGGCCACCAGATGGCAGCACATGATACACTGGGGGCGGGCGCTCAACTCTAGCCAGAGTATATACACGTCGTAGAGCCGCGCACTATCGAGCGCACACAAGCAGGGGAGAAACTAGAGGCAGCGTATCCATTAGATATCGAAACCAATAAAGTGAGTTAAGCGATCCTGTGTCGGCGGCCTTCTTCCTCAAGAACATCACAATCAAGCATGAATATATTTATAACTATAGAAGCTGCACACGTTTCATTGAAATTGAAGCACATGGGAGTCATTGGTTGAGTCACGTTGGTTTCTTCGGTTTGGGGTTTTGAAGGGGTTGGCCTACAGCCACAGATCAAGGGCACAGTTTGTGTGAGTGAGAAAAGGAGCTGCAAATTGAGCAGGGCAGCTTGGTGTCCTGTGAAATGCCTGCTAATAAGAGCCAGGTCGACTACTGACCAGTCTTTGGTTGAATCTTTGTATGAACATGAAGCTTTAGCATAAAATGATTTGTGGTATTCGAAAAAATAAAAATGTTCCACCATAGACAAGGCCATATCCGAAATGATGGGTAGGTATGTGTCCAGTTCGGCTCTACGGGTAGATATTCCCTGTTTTAGACAGTCTGGGGACACACTCTTTCAGCATCACTGACATATCTCCACAGTCCACGATACGTCTATCGCTAATCTCAAAGCGAGCAGATTTTATCAAGTTGACGTCATACCTAGCCTGGCAAGCCAGACCTACATCAGAAAGATGTAAGGTCTGGCTCAGCTCCATTGGCAGTGTGGGCGGGATAAACGGTTGTCTTTCAAGTTCCCTCTGCACGCAATAGGATAGCGCTACAACCAATCAGAGCAACGAAGAAGGTGACGTAGTCAGAGCGACGGCTCTGACTACGTACTTAATCAAAACTCAGAATAAATATTTATTTTCGAGGAAAGACTTCAGTGCCGTTCTTTGTTCTTTTCTCAAATAAAATGTTAACTAAAAGTCTTGAAGAGTCGCGGCCAAAGCCGAGTGGAGAGACAGCCGTTCGCCAGCAGCAGCAGCCATTGTTTACCTCTAACACAGAACCGTCGCATTTCTGTCGTCATTAGGTAGCCCGGCTTTCGACTCCGCCCCTCACGCTGTGATTGGTCAGACATACTTGGTGTTTCCAGCACCAAAAAGCGGACGGAGCTGTGCTAGACCTACCTAGCTGCCAAATAAATTTGCTGCCGCTAGGGGGTGTCTAGAGTTCTAGGCTAGTCATTACCTGAAAGGATTTGGCTTCTGAGATGTGGGGAAACTGCAGCGGCCGGAGGAAAGAATGGGACCCCTGTGGAGATTGGAACTGCGCTTCCCTGCGTTCTCCGCGGGAATGTGGTGCCGTCGAAACGTGTTGTGGTGACGTCATCATTCGGCGCCGCACCTGTTGGACCGTGCGTTGGACCTGCGAACGGTGAGGAGCCTGTCGGACCATGCGCTGGACCTGCGGACAGTGAGGGGGGAAACATGCCTCCAGCTGATGAAGACGGGCCGGCTGAATGTGTTGCACCGGACTCCAGGACTTAAATCCTGGAATCAGCTGGGTAGGCGGAGCTGGCTGCTTCGTCAGGGACTCGTGCTCTTTTGGAAGGCAGCGCGGCGGCTGGAGCTGGGACTGCGGCGTTGTTTCGGGAGCCGTGTTTCCTTTTCTTTGCTGATTTTCTAGGAACAGAATAGTTGGAGAGAAATGCGGATGCCGTTTCGCTGCGGATGTCTCCTTAAACAGCGCAAACAGCTCCTCGTGAGAAGCCCCTACTGGAGCAGTAATGCAGTTTTTAAGCAACTCTTCTAGGAGTTTAGGCACTGGCCAATCCTCAATGCTGGGAGTATTTGGATTTTTTACTTGCCAAACGAGAGCTCCGGCGGATGGGAATCCGTGATGCCGTCGACCCGCCATAAATCCTCGTCGTAGATAGACATGGTGAGCAGTGAGGTAAGTAGAAATACGTACACGATGTTACGAAGTATGGGGCTAGGCAGGAGAGGCATGCGAGATCCGGGCGAGGGGCTAGGCAGGAGAGGCATGTGAGATCCAGGCGAGGGGCTAGGCAGGAGAGGCATACGAGATCCAGGCGAGGGGCTAGGCAGGAGAGGCATACGAGATCCAGGCGAGGGGCTAGGCAGGAGAGGCATACGAGATCCGGGCGAGGGGCTAGGCAGGAGAGGCATACGAGAACCAGGTGAGGGTCGGCAACGGGAGAGCAGTCTGGAGAAAAGAGCTGGAGAGTCTAGTGCGCACATGTAGACAATCTTGCAACGCTAGCAGAGGAAGCAGCGAAGATAGGCAGTCTGAAGCAGCTTTAAATAAGGCGCCAAGAATGATGTTTGCCAATGGGTGTTTGAGGGGGAGTCAGCTGAGCTGTCAGCTGACTGTGTATGGTATCCAATGGGAAGCTAGGGAAATCAGCTGATGTACGTCTATAATGATACTACGTATTTGAAGCGCTCTGCATGCGTAACGTAACCTAACGCGGCAATATGACTACTGTGATATCTGTACTGAGCCGAGCCTGACTTCGTGGCCTGCCTGAACTAACGCTATGCTCGATTTTTGTATATATTCAGGGGGTGAAAAATGCTTCAAAAGTCGCCAAAAATAATAATAATAATAAACGAAGCAATTTCAATAGGGACCTTCCAGTTTTACTGGCTCGGTCCCTAATTATAATAATAATAATAATAATAATAATAATAATAATAATAAGAAGAAGAAGAAGAAGAAGAAGAAGAAGAAGAAGAAGAAGAATTATTCATTGTATTATAATAATAATTAACACATCATCACGGGTTACATGCTTTCTCAGTGAGACCTATTATTTTCTCATCAACCCGGTAAGTGGAGACTTAATTTATCCCCCAAAAACTGCACATCCCAGAAGGGGCGTCGCCGTTGAAGACTTGTCACGTGGCCACCGATGACGTTGTACAGGAAGCAGCAGGCAGTGCTCGCACAACGTCTCGTGCAAGGTAAGGTGAACTTTCTGTAGTTTTAACGTTCAAGATTCAAGAAGCTTTATTTATCCCGAGGGAAATTACTGGGGATAAATAAATCTTCCCTGAAATAAAGTTTAAAAGTTACAAAGTGTTGGACGCCCAGTAACGGAAAAACACCGCGATTGAGTGGTCCGTTAAACGTGACAACGCTGGTGTGTAAAGCTAAATACAAGAATTAATAACTCAAACATACACATGGCTGGATATATTTGTAAAATATGTGTCCCACATACTTTATTAAACGACCTCCAGCCCCCAATGTTTAACATGATGACGTACGTTGCCTCACTGCTTTAGCATGTTATTATTTATCGTATCGTTGATAACACCGATGTTGCCAACGAAAGTCGACATTTGAAACACTGCCAGCCGTCGTCACACTGCTAACACACTAGAGTAATTAGGACACGTTCACACTGCTAACACACTACTAAAGTATTAGGACGTGTTCACACTGCTAACACTAGAGTATCATGACATGTTCACACTGCTAACACACTACTAAAGTATTAGGACGTGTTCACACTGCTAACACTAGAGTATCATGACATGTTCACACTGCTAACACTAGAGTATCATGACATGTTCACACTGCTAACACTAGAGTATCATGACATGTTCACACTGCTAACACACTACTAGAGTGGTCCGTGTACGAAGTATAATTCATTTACAGTTGTTCACGTTGTATAATGAAAAAGGCCAGTTTCGGGGGTATTGCCTAATTTCATTGTCCGAGACGTGCAATGCAATTCAGCGCGCCAAAGCGTCAGCCTGTTCCATTATCCAAGTTGTACAATGAAATTTGAACAAGGAAGTCGAGAGCCGGAAACAGAGACAGCTCGCCTTCAAAATAAAGCTCGCCTTATAAGTAAAAGTCGTGCGTTTTGAAGCGTGAATTTAATTTAAGGAGCGCTAAACTAAATAAATAAACAAATAGCCTCAATCAGGGGTCTTCAACGTTTTCCAGGCCAAGGACCCCCAAACTGATAGAGAGATGGAGCGGGGACCCCCTACTTATGTTGTGTAAAATTGTGTTTTTTATTAAACTGGTCCTATAGTGCCATGTATAAATGTACCTTGTTATTGTGCATTCAATGCTAAGATATTGAAATAATACACAGGTTCATATATTCATGTGCAAGGTACAGCGAGTAGAGTGGCCATGCCACTGCCTTTCATAAACATAATGTAGCGTCCGCCAGGACGCGTTGGAAAGACGACGCAGTGGTGTTCAGCAAACAACATTTATTGCTGCAACAGAACAGGTTACTGTCGGCCGTAACCACGCCAAAACAACTCCAACATAAAGTTAGCCGTAACTCTGTTCTTCGCGCTCAACCCAGGCTCGCTCACACACACACACACACGCACGCACGCACACACACACGCGCACTCACACAGCCCTCATTCCGTCAAAAACTACAACACCACACCGGATCTAGAGCGGAAACAAAACAGGCACGCCGCACACACTTGTTTAAGAGTAGTAGACGTTACGTTTTGAGTGGATGGCGAGCGCGAGACGCCGAAATTGATACCAATAATATTCTGAATGGAAAGTTTACTTTTAAAAAGTTGCCAAATGGTTCCATTGACAAGACCAAAGTGATCTGTGTGTTTTGTCGTTGTGAACTGAGCTATCATCGCAGCACGTCCAGTCTGAAATACCACTTGCAATATCAAGCATTTTTACTGTACCATTTTGGAGAAATTCAACAATAAAAGTCCCATACGTGTACCTTCGGATAGCACAATTGCATATATTTGAACTGCTGTAAAATCACTTTGCTCAATATTCCCTGGCTATGGGTGGTATATTTGACTTGTACACATGTAGGACTACACCCACATGCAATATCAATCATTTTTACTGTACCATTTTGGAGATATTCAACAATAAAAGTCCCATATGTGTACCTTCGGATAGCACAATTTCATATATTTGAACTACTGTGAAATCAATTTGCTCAATATTCCCTGACTATGGGTGGTATATTTGATTTACAGTAGTTCAAATATATGAAATTGTGCTATCCGAAGGTACACATATGGGACTTTTATTGTAGAATATCTCCAAAATGGTACAGTAAAAATGCTTGATATTGCATATGGTTATAGTCCTACATGTGTAGAAGTCAAACCACCCATAGCCAGGGAATATTGAGCAAAGTGATTTTACAGTAGTTCAAATATAACAAAACATGCCACTTGGAGGCACAAATATGGGACTTTTAGTTTGGCATTTCTCCACATTGTTGCAATAAAGATACTTGATATTAAGTTTTTCATTCATCATGGGCGCATGAAACACTAATACAACATATTTCATTTAAATGTAGGTTTTAATTATAGCTTACTGTTCTTAATACATTTATTTTTGAAAAACCGGAAGTGAATACGCGGTTTCTCCGCTTCTACCGTAATGCTGAGAATATTTGTACACTCGAAATATAAGTGCGGCTCATTTGACCACGGTGATCGGAGGAACGGCTGGCTTGACCGCAGTCCATCAAGTGGTATTTCACGTGCTGCGATGATAGCTCAGTTCACAACGACAAAACACACAGATCACTTTGGTCTTGTCAATGGAACCATTTGGCAACTTTTTAAAAGTAAACTTTCCATTCAGAATATTATTGGTATCCATTTCGGCGTCTCGCGCTCGCCATCCACTCAAAACGTAACGTCTACTACTCTTAAACAAGTGTGTGCGGCGTGCCTGTTTTGTTTCCGCTCTAGATCCGGTGTGGTGTTGTAGTTTTTGACGGAATGAGGGCTGTGTGTGTGTGTGTGTGTGTGTGTGTGTGTGTGTGTGTGTGTGTGTGTGTGTGTGTGTATGAGCGAGCCTGGGTTGAGCGCGAGGAACATTAGGAGAGAGTTACGGCTAACTTTATGTTGGAGTTGTTTTGGCGTGGTTACGGCCGACAGTAACCTGTTCTGTTGCAACAATAAATGTTGTTTGCTGAACAGCACTGCGTCGTCTTTCCAACGCGTCCTGGCGGACGCTACATTATGTTTATGAATGGCAGTGGCGCACCCTACTCACTGTACCTTGCACATGAATATATGAACCTGTGTATTATTTCAATATCTTAGTATTGAATGCACAATAACAAGGTCCATTTATACATGGCACTATAGGACCAGTTTAATATAAAATACAATTTTACACAACATAAGTAGGGGGTCCCCGCTCCATCTCTCTATCAGTTTGGGGGTCCTTGGCCTGGAAAACGTTGAAGACCCCTGATTGAGGCTATTTGTTTATTTATTTAGTTTAGCGCTCCTTAAATTAAATTCACGCTTCAAAACGCACGACTTTTACTTATAAGGCGAGCTTTACTTTGAAGGCGAGCTGTCTCTGTTTCCGGCTCTCCACTTCCTTGTTCAATTTTCATTGTACAACTTGGATAATGGAACAAGCTGACGCTTTGGCGCGCTGAATTGCATTGCACGTCTCGGACAATGAAATTAGGCAATACCCCCGAAACTGGCCTTTTTCATTATACAACGTGAACAACTGTAAATGAATTATACTTCGTACACGGACCTAGAGTATCATGACATGTTAACACTGCTAACACTACTAGAGTATCATGACATGTTCACACTGCTAACACTAGAGTATCATGACATGTTCACACTGCTAACACACTACTAGAGTATCATGACATGTTCACACTGCTAACACTAGAGTATCATGACATGTTCACACTGCTAACACTAGAGTATCATGACATGTTCACACTGCTAACACTAGAGTATCATGACATGTTCACACTGCTAACACTACTAGAGTATCATGACATGTTCACACTGCTAACACTAGAGTATCATGACATGTTCACACTGCTAACACACTACTAGAGTATCATGACATGTTCACACTGCTAACACTAGAGTATCATGACATGTTCACACTGCTAACACACTACTAGAGTATCATGACATGTTAACACTGCTAACACTACTAGAGTATCATGACATGTTCACACTGCTAACACACTACTAGAGTATCATGACATGTTAACACTGCTAACACTACTAGAGTATCATGACATGTTAACACTGCTAACACTACTAGAGTATCATGACATGTTCACACTGCTAACACTACTAGAGTATCATGACATGTTAACACTGCTAACACACTACTAGAGTATCATTACATGTTCACTCTGCTAACACACTACTAAAGTATTAGGACATGTTCACACAGCTAATACTAGAGTAATTAGGACGTGTTCACACTGCTAACACTAGAGTATCATGACATGTTCACACTGCTAACACACTACTGGAGTATCATGACATGTTCACACTGCTAACACACTACTAGAGTATCATGACATGTTCACGCTTACTTTTTTCCCAAGGAGCACATGAGCTCCTAAGTTGAAAAATTTAAGAGCGCATAAAGAACTTTAGGGGCGCAATGAAAATCTATCAAATGATGTGTTTCTCCTTAATAAAGGGATACGAGGAGACATTTGCAAGCAAAATGATTTAATTCATTTGAATACAAAAAGTACACTAGGTTTTTAAATTATTTCTGCTTCAAACTGTTTTATTATTTAATAATTATGTATTTATTTAATAATTATGTAATTATTTATACTTGAACTGTATAAACGGTATGAACACATCTATAATAAATAGTTCTTCTGGCCCGCTTTGAGCTCAGCCAGCAGTCCACAGCAGGACTAGGATCAAATTGCTCTACTGAAAGCCCCTCCAAACTGATCCGCATCAAGTCTTCAGTTGTGGACACCCCAAGGCAGCTCCTTGTTGAATTCTTGATGCGGTTTTGGGCAGAAAAGCCTCGTTCACACTGGGCAGCTGAAATGGGGAGCACCAGCATGATCTGCACCAACTCCAGTATGTTCTAAGAGAGAAGATAACATCTTTTAAATTAATTTTAACTCTCACCTTTTACTAATCACAACCAATATGCAACTATACAATGCTTAAATTGTGATTTTGTAATGTTGAAAAAATAAATAAAAAATATAAATACAACAGTGTTTCCCACAGGATTTTGTGAGACTATGGTGGGTGGATCTCGGACCCTCAGGGGGGTCCGGGGGCATGCTCCCCCGGAAGATTTTTTTTTACATTTTAAAGTTAAATGCATCAATCTGGTGCATTTTGAAAGCAAAATTAAGAGACTAGATCTATAAAGACCTGTGTGCTCTTGTAAACAATTTAATCATAAACACATTGGTTGTTTATACGAATGGTGAAAACACAAAATCAACTAGAGCATACATCTGAGCCATCAAAGAAATTAAGCAAACGTGGTTAACTGTGTTGAACTAGTTTATTTTTTAGAAAATAAAATAATAAATAATTAATCCCATCATCCCCATTTACAAACTTTGCACCCCGAATTCGACATTTGATTTTCCTGGACTTTGAGAAAAACAGCTCTAATGCCCTTTGGTAATTAAATGCCTCTGGACGGCCCATTGATGAGACCCTCAGGTAGGCAGCCAGGTAGGCAGCCAGGTGCTTCCGCTTGTCGGAAAAGCCTGCTAGCGGCGGTAGGAACTGACGGCGACAGCTATTGACTTGGCCTAGCTAACCTAGCTAGCCCTTTTTACTGTTGGCGTTTTATTTGATTTTAACATCTGAATGTTAGTGAGAAGAAGAAAATGTCAAAGCCAGTAAAGTACCAGAAGCGGGATAAAACAGCGGTTAAAGCTAGCGAGTGAGTCCGGGAGAGGGCTACTCTCCTCGGACACATTACTCAAAAAGCCTCACCAGGTCTGCCACGCTGTCAGACCTCTCCGAAGGTAAGTAGGTTGGCTTGCTCTTCTGGCCATGTGTTAGGGTTGAGCATTCTGAAAGAATCCAGTATTGTCTGGATGCCCTCGTCCTTCACCAAACCACCAAACCTCGCTTTGATAGCATCCACACTGATGCTGAAGGCAGCTTCCACATGCTGCTTCAGCTGTGGATGTGTGAGGCCTGTGTCATTCCCCTTCAGTGTCATTCCTTTCAGAAGACACACGTACACACTTAAATCATGGCTGTGACCTCAGCTGCATTTCCCTCATCCTCAAACCCTTCTGCTGTGCATCTAATACAATGATTCTGAAGGTGCCTGTTGTAATCCTTAAGATTATCAATTTCTCTTAAATCCTACACACTGACTTATCCTAAACACACCTGGAAGCTCATCTCATCACCCTGCTGCTGAGCAAATGAGCTCTGGATCTTCTCAAGCAAGCCACCTGGCTTTGGCTTTATCTTGAGTGCCTCCAGTCTGGTTACTGTTTTTTTCAACTCTGAGGTGGCTTGGGGGAGGATCAAATTGTTCCTCTGTAGTGTGAGGCTGAGTGTAGCTAGCTCCTCAAACAGGTCAGGAAACAGGAAAGTGGCAAAATACACAGAAAAGTGTACTCTCCATTTCCTTCCTCATCTGTTGAGTAGTGAGTAAATAAATAATACACTAAAAATGTTAGTTGAAAATATACCCCTCAGCCAGTCGTTATTTATTTGATTATGAAAGTTATGTTCAACTCTTGAAGCTATTCTTCAAAACCACGTAAACTTGATTAAGTTAATTTATCTACCAGTTGTGGCTAATGATCATCACAAGAAAACTGACCATTTTTGCCCGTCCTTGAACTTCAATAGAAGTGGACGCTGATGCTGCCAGATGCTCCATATTTTGAAGAACCACTGAGTATTGATCATGGTGTCAAGGTCCTTGTCCTGTCCATGTTGCAGGAACACCTTCATAGCTCTGTGTATGTGGGGGATCCATCGAGTTCCCCTGACACTGCTGGGACTGCAGATGTCCACTCCCAAGTTCTTGTCCGAGAGCAAAGAGCTCTCGTTTCAACTTGCCACTATAGTGGTAGGTTTTCTAAATTGGATGCAGGAGATCATAGACTACCGATCGTAGAGCACCTTAGGTTCCTTCTTCTGTAGGGTGAGTATCGTAAGTTCCAATCTGTGCAAGAAGCAGACATTTCCCAGGTAAGTATCTGTATCTGTGTTGTGTATCAACACAATACACTCTCTCTCACTTACTCACTCACTCACACTCACACATACACACAGTGTTGCCTAACATTGTTTTACTAATTTGATGAGAGAAGCAATATAACTAGTTGTGATTACAAACCTGTGTGGCATACAGTGGATTGGATTATATGGCTCCCTGCCTCGCTCTGCCAGTGGGCAATCACACCCCCACGGGTGCCCATGTTGACAGAGGCCCCATCTGCACCGAAAGACACAAATTTTCTCATCCACCCTCCATCATCCCCTGGGCAAACTGCATCAAATGCGGCAATGGTGGCATTCAAGACCCCTTGAAGGAAAACATAAAATTCATAATGATCAAAAAACAAATTGACACTCAGTTATCTAAATTACAAATACTTTTTATAACTTTAAAATGTTACACTAAAATAAATTATGTTAAAAAGAGAACTTTAACTTTCTTACCAAGGGCATGTGAATGTTCAAGGGTTTGTTGTCGAACCAGAAGGTTTATTGGCTTTCCGTTCTCCAAGAGCCGCACATACACAATTTCACATTCTGTGTTTGAGATATCACTGTCTCCGTCGATCAAAATGGCCAGATAATGTGCTGCTCTCAGCTTCGCTGCAAGGCTTTCTTTTATCGTGTCTGCAATTTGTCCAATCATTTCTGCACACCTTTTGTCATTGTTGTATGTTGGATTTATTTCCACTCCGTTTTTCTTATGTAGGGTAATAAGTGGTCCAAACTTCACAAAGGCCGCCTCTTCTTTCATAATATAATATGCAATATTACATTTTATTTTCAGCTGTCTCCTCTTTTCCTTCCCGAGCCTTTGTTTTCTCCTGCGATGTACGCATCTCTGCACAGTGGGGCTGCCCCTGAATAGTCGAATAGTCGGCTTAGTCGATCGACAGAGGCTTAGTCGAATATGTTTTCATTAGTTGAGCAAAGTAAAACATAAAAATAACAAGGCATGTGCATTGCAAACCGAATACATCCGTGGTTGCAACAAGCCCTGATTTAACTAATTGCTGCAGAAATATTGACCAATACACCTGGGTAGGTATACACCTAGGTAGGTAGACACCGCTAGACATGCGGGACTAATACCGGTGACTGCTAACAAACTATTAGATTATCATAACATGTTCACACTGCTAACTCACTGTTAACTAGTATTAACAACTTTGCAATTATTCTATGTTTGTATGTCCTGGCTCTTACTTTGATATTCTGCGCTTAGTATTTTCGCACTAATCTCTTTTGTATACTAGCAATTGGTTAACTTAGCAATTAGGTGTGCTTGAAACTCATTCTTGTGAAATCCTTACTCTACTGATAGCGATTTACTGTTGCACTTTCTTCTAACAAATGCACTTATTGTAAGTCGCTTTGGACAAAAGCGTCTGCTAAATGCCCTTAATGTAAGAGTTGTCTAGCTTTGGAGGTTTAAGACGTGACGTGATAACAATTATTGCGGTACTTTTTTTTCCTCTTCTCATTCATTTTATCGATCCTTTGTGAGCAAGTTGTTCATGTGAGCAGCCATTCACTCTAACTCAGTAGGCCTAAAAAAAGTTAAGACCTAAGTAGTCGATATAATCCGGCGGATCATGGTTTCTTTACTGTGAAACGGACTGAATTGATTGACATTTCAAGGATGCGCCTCCGGAGTGACTCGCAGCACTCGGCTAAATCAGCTGAGTGCCGCGTTCAATCCTTCAGGGGGAGCACCAGCTTGTTCATACATCCATGGTTATTATTCGCTATCTAATTAAAACAGTTCATACATCCATGGTTATTATTCAATATCTAATTAAAACAGCTATTTTAATGAAGTCATGAAAAGACCAACTGATCGCGAACGGCAGCGCACCTGACAAAACCGCAGCTACTGACCGGGTGAAGAGTTGTTGAGAATTGTGAACCAGATTTAATTATTAAATTAATTAGATGTTTTGGGAAACTACACGTTGTTAAACGTTGGTTAATTAGGCCTATTAGAAGCATGGTCTAATTCTTATCTGCTTATTCTATCAATAGTGCATGGCGTGCTTCCGCGGTTTATGCAGGCCTATCGGCAGAAATGTCGACTACTCGTGCACATCCCTAGTATTATGACATGTTCACACTGTTTTCTCCTTCCACAGCTTCGCCGTCATGACCAGAGCGCCAGCTGCTGGGTAACGTTCAACCATTGTGTGGCGCAAAGGTCAACGATTACACGTAAACAGCAGCATGTAGCACACACACACACACACACACACACACACACACACACACACACACACACACACACACACACACACACACACACACACACACACACTCCCCCCCTCCTTCCTCTGACATGTCACACTTGGCAGCAGAGTAGACCCCCCCCCCCACCTCTCACGGTCTACCACTGACCCATATCTGTTGCAAGTTCCTCTCCCAGATAGCACACAACAAGCTCACTGTCACATGATCCACACGCCGCTCCACTGTCTGATCCTGACACAACAACAACAACAACAATGGTGGTTGAGGATGGTTCCGGACCTGTGGACCAACGGGCAGAATATTTGGCTCTAAAGGAACCAATGGCTGAAGACCCAGGAGGAGAAGGTGGGGATGTTGAGGCAGAGATGGTTGCTCCTGCTGTTGGTTCTGAAGACTCAGCTGGCCCCACCACGCAGACTTCCCCCCAGTCATGGAAGTGGTCGGTGATCTACCTGTGCGTGTACGGCTTCATGGCATCAATTAAACCCGGAGAACCGTTCATCACCCCTAACCTTCTCAGCCATGAGAAGAACTTCACCAGCGAGCAGGTCTGTGTCTGTGTGTGTGTGTGTGTGTGTGTGTGTGTGTGTGTGTGTGTGTGTGTGTGTGTGTGTGTGTGTGTGTGTGTGTGTGTGTGTGTGTGTGTGTGTGTGTGTGTGTGTGTGATTTCTGCTGTAGCTTGGAGGACTTAGTTGAGGAGATTCCCATTCAGTGTGTTATCATCCACATTATATATGTCACCAGATGTTGCTAAATTTGTGACTTTTTTCAACTATTTGATGGAGAAGCATGATTTAGGCTAAAGTAAATATTTCACCATTTGCATATTTCGCTTAACGTCCACTCACTGACCATCAAAGAGTTTGAGAGTGGATAACTTCACAACAGAGGGCCATCTGTGCGTGTGTGTTGTTAATGTTGGGTAAGTAGATATTAAGCCAAAAGAGTGAAATATTGCTTTAAACTAGAATTTGGTTGATTTACAACGGCTGGACTCATGTTGTATTGGTCTTGTTCAAGTGAGCGACTGACTGAGGAAAGCGGGATTATTTTTTTTCTTGGACTGAAGGCACAGAACTCATTAGCCAGCAGATTAATGAGCGCCTAGCAACTGGTGACTGCTGTTCAGTTCAAGGTTCAAATTCCTATCAAACGTGTGAATGTTGAGTCACTGCATTCTGACAGAATGGGTTGTAACCAGTTATGTCTTACAGGCGGCTGCAACCTTACGTCGTAGTTAAGTAGTAGTGGTTATGTTAGTGAATGAGGTAACCAAAGGCCTGCGGCTAGTGGGGTTGTGTTGTACTCAATAACAGCTAGCTAACAGCGAAGAAGTGAGGGATTGTTCCCACTCATTTTGTCACGTGGAATCCAAATTAATGTCACGTTGTCGACCCCAAAACCCATCTGTGGTGACCCATAATAATAATTGAACGTGTGTGTGTGTGCGTGCGTGCGTGCGTGCGTGCGTGCGTGCATGCCGGTCGTAGATTCAACACACATTTTACATACTATTTTGTGAAACATACAGATGAAGTGAACCCTGATCTAGGGCTGGGCAATAATTCACTACCACTTATCGTCTTTGAAAGGTGGTGTATCGTCATGAAATGAAGATGTCGACTTATCGTGATAGCCAGTGATGGTGTAAATGAATTATGATGAGAAGATATGCCCTTAATGATCAAATATGAGGTTTTAAAAACAGTGAGAAAGGAAAACTAGTTTTAGTCTAATACCATTCTTTCCATTTCCATGTACTTCAATGTAATGACCCTCAGTCAGACTGTTAAGAATGTGTTTTGAATTCATGAGCATATCGTGATATTCATCATCATCGTGTCAAATTCCCCATAATTACAGTGACAATACATTGATCTTTCCATTCCGCCCAGCCCTATCTGACTCTCGGCTTCCACCACCAGGTGACCAACGAGATCAACCCAGTGTTGTCCTACTCGTACACAGCGGCGCTAGTGCCCGTCTTCCTGCTGACAGACTTCCTGCGCTACAAGCCGGTGCTGGTGTTGCAGGGCTTCAGCCATGTGGCTATCTGGCTATTGATGCTGCTTGGCAACTCGCTGCTCCACATGCAGCTCATGGAGGTGTGCTACGGCGTGACGATGGCGGCGCGCGTGGCCTACTCCTCCTACATCTTCTCACTGGTCCCGCCAGGCCTGTATCAGCGCGTGGCCAGCTACTCGCGCTCCACCGTTCTCCTGGGCGTTTTCGCCAGCTCTGTGCTGGGCCAGGTTTGCGTTTCGTGGGCCGGCGTCAGCTACGCCACGCTGAGCGTTATCTCGCTGGGCTTCGTGTCATTTGCCCTGCTGCTCTCGCTGTGCCTGCCCTGGCCCAAGCGCTCTATGTTCTTCAACCGCACGCAGCAGCGCCAGCACCGCCTGAGGGAGCTAGTGGCGGTGGACGACGGCACCAAGGTAGGGCCGCAACTAACGGTTATTTTCATATTTAATTAATCTACAACTAATAACTTAGTAATAATAATTTCTATGAATCATTTAGTCTATAAAATATCATACACAATTGCAAATGCCATCATAAGTTACCAGAGTTCAAAGTGATGTCTTAAAGTGGCTTGCTTTAACTGACAAGCAGCCAAGAAAACCTAAAGTAGTCATTTTATAATGATCCACAAACCAAACATTTGAATTTGGGAAGCATCAAGCAGCAAATCTTGATAAACCATTAATCAATTTTTTGAGCCAGGATCGACTAACCAACTCATCGTCGCAGCCCTATGCCCAGGCGGAGCGGGACTCGATTAACCCCAGGGAAGGCAAACCTGCGACAGCGTCGGGCTCCCCGTCCCCCTGGCACTTGTGCACCCTCTCCTGGCGGGAGTCGGTGTTCGTTCAGATGCTGATGGAGGTGAGGGGGGTGGTGAGGGTTCCCAACCTGAGGCTGTGGTGCCTGTGGTGGGTGTTCAACTCCACTGGATACTACCTAGTGCTGTTCTACGTGCACGTCCTGTGGAACAAGGTTTACCCGGCCACGGAGAACAAGCACGTGTACAACGGGGCCGTGGAGGCCGTGTCCACCCTGCTGGGTGAGTCCCCCCCCCCCGTCCACACTGTTGGAGGTTTTTTGTCATGCCGTGGAAACTGGCTGTTATTCTAGTCTCAGAATCGCTAATACCCAAGCGCAGCATATATTTTATATATATTTTATTGGTGTAAGTCAGGGGTCCAGAACACTTTTTTTTTTTTATTATGCACAATTTTTTTTTCCACATCCACTACCTTTCCGTGTAGTTCTGTGATGTTTGGTGTAATGTTTTTAAGATTGGAGAATGCAAAAATCTAGGCTGCATATATATGAAACAATGATAACGGAAAAAATATTTACATAAAAAAAACATTTGAGGTAACGCTTCCTGTCCGGCGTCAGCCAGCACCTTGTAACAGCGACTGTCCGATACATTTGAACAGATACATTTTTTGTTTAAATGTAAAATATTTACCTAGGGAGCCACCGGTGAGGGGCCAAAGACCCATAGGTTCCTGACCCTATGAGGAATGTGATTACTTCAGGGTATTGTGCCAAGTGACAAAGCGGGTACCACTGCTAGCCAGCTGTGGACATGGTGACATTGGTAGAGGAAGTGAGTCTTAAGTGGTCAGACTTGTTGAATAGGTGAATACAATGACTGGAACATTGTATTCTACAGTGAGCGGTGTTGTCAAATGTCGTCAAAACCCACTTCACACTCACTACTCGAGCTAGAGTGCCCAGCCAATAGAAATCCACCTCTGGAAAAGTTTTTAGCCAGAAATAGCGGACTTGTTGTATTTTACAGAGGATTTCCCCTGTTTAACAACTATATACATTTTAGTCAAAAATAACACTGAAATGTTCACCAACATTTTGCGAGATCCAAATGGAACCGTTTTCAACCGTGTTTTTTTTACTTGCCCTTTAATGACAAACTAATATGAAAACATGTATGAATGTATGTCAGCTAAATGACTAAATCGTAATAGTAAATCGCAATACTTTCAAAGCTTCAAGTAACTCACTGGTTGAACTTTCTCTCCATTTTGTCATCATCGTCATCCAGGTGCGATGACGTCCTTCCTGGCGGGTTTTGTGAAGATCCGCTGGAACCTCTGGTCCGAGCTGGTCATCGGGGTGATCACGGCCTTGCAGGCGGGCCTCCTGCTTCTCATGGGCTCCACCAACAACATCTGGGTCTGCTACGTCGCCTACGCCTTTTTCAGGGGCTTCTACCAGTTCCTGGTGCCTATCGCCATGTGAGTTGCTTGTTCGATGTGCTTTTACTCACCAACCTAGCGTTACTTCATCATCACACCGCTGTTTTGTGTTGTATTCGCCACTCAAGAAGAAGCACCATCAATGCGCATGCTCCTAATGTTCTTCTGTGGTGTTTGAGAAAGTTTTATTGCCATCTACTGGCCTGGCATGCTTATGTGAGCGTTTTAAATTGTTTTTGCATTTGCTTGTGGACAGAGATATTTTCTATAACATCTATTGGTGTGGACAGGACTTTTTTGGAAAACGGACAGGGAAAAATATACATTTTTCAGAATAGCCTTGTACGTGTGGACTAGGTCTGAAAGGGGAATCCACATTCAGTTCCCCCGACCGAGCTAGCATTTAGAATCAAGATGGCCGCCAGGTGAAAAAGGCCCGTAGAGTTCTGATTTTTCCATTGGAAGATATGCTGCGGAATTTGTTTTCAAATTAAACAGTAAAAGTAGTCTACCCTCGTATTTTTAAAGGGATATTTAAATAAAGGGTAAGAAAATGCTGTGGTGTAAATGAGGTTAGAAATGTTTAACAAAGCAACATAGATTAAGACGTATAGAAATGTTGAATACCTGAAATGTTGAATAGCTGAATGTTGACTAGCTGAGAATGTTGAATAGCTGAATTCTGAATGGAGTAGGCGTAACAGTATAAACATACAAACCATTTTAATAATGTCAAACAGTTTAAACAATAAGAAGAAGTATTAGTATGATAAGTAATATTAGTATAAGTAGTATAAGTACTATTAGTATGATAGAGTAGTAGTAGAAGTATGATAAGTAGTACTATTAGTATGATAAAAAGCAGTAGAAGTGGTAGGCCTATTGGTATGATAATAACAAAGGTAAGACATCATTTGTGGTTTTAACTTCAAAATGGAGCAAGGATGACCCTTGGATGAAATGCTAAAGTGTAGGCAAACCAGCTTGCACTTTGTCATAATAGGAGGAACGAGGGATTGAACGGTTTACCTTGAGATCATCAGTCAATCACTGAACCACCTGAGCTAAAGCCCCAAGCGACTGTCATTAAATTGAAACAAGGCTACATGATTGTGTGCGTGTCCTGGAAGCAGACAATCGTAAATGACCAATAAGTACGTCATTCTAACAACAAGGTGTTTGGACTTGTCGTTTGCCGTAGTTTCCAGATCGCCTCGTCCCTCACCAAGGAGTTGTGTGCTTTGGTGTTTGGGATCAACACCTTCCTGGGGACCATCGTGAAGACCACCATCACCCTCATCGTCGCCGACAAGAGAGGCCTGGGACTAGATGTTCACGCTCAGGTAACGCAGTCGTTGGATTATCACCCAGGTAGTAAGCATGGGATGATATGAACTTTTCATGTCACGATTTACCTGGCCAAAATAATTGTGATTCACGATAATCATCAAAATATGCTTAAAACTCTTCAGTGAAAAACAAACAGGTAAGCCGCCTCCGAGCCTTCAGCCATGGTGACAGGCTTAGGATTTTGAAGTGACTGGAAAGATGCAGGCTCCCCTTTTGTAGCAAATTCAAAATACATCAGGAAATCATCAGTGAAGTCAAGTCAGTTTATGGGCCTTATTCACCTAGTGGCCATCTTAGTTCTAAATGCTAGCTGTGTGGGGGAACTGAATTCGGCATTCAGTTAGTAGTTTAGTTCGGCATTGGTTTAGCCCATAACCCCCTTAATCGCAGTTCCAGTCTCAAAGGGCTTCACAGTTCCCCACATTATACAACACCCCCGAACACTTAGCCCTCTAAAGGGCTTATAGCAAAAACTCCCCCTTCCCCAAGTTGTCGAGGAAGAAACCTTGAGAAGGAACACAGAAGAGGGCTGAAGAGGGCCCCTTCCAGGGACGGTGAGGAAGGCAATGGGTGCCAAATAGGTACATGTCACTCTTCTTTACGTGATATTTCCCAATAATATTGCGTAGTAAAACGTAAAACAGAATAAAGGAGGTGGTTGTAAAAATGTTTGACCTGATTTAATTCCTGCAAGTGGTCGAGCACTGCGTCTTCCTTCAAGAAAGCGTAAAGTCTAGAAAAAGGTAAACCTGTTCCACTGTCTGCAGTTGAAGTCAAATTTGTGTCTAAATCTCTAATGGCGTCTGGCCGTTTTTAGCTGCAGTGGTGGTGTTTTGGGTGAGGAGAAATTGGGAATAAAATCCATAGTAGTGGAGACCGACAAAATTCTTTTTTTAACCTAGATGTTTGTCGTAGGAAATATCTAGCAAACCATGTAAAATTTGTTCTGATTTCCACTAAATAATTTCTTTAGTGTTGAACATAGTGCTTCTACTAAGCTATCGTGGTATGCTAACAGATCCTAATGTTGTTCCATCATTTAAGCTTGAGCTTGACTTCAGACAGTTAAACGCACGTCACCTTGTCAACATTTTTGTTTTTTTCTTTTCCCCCACAGTTTCTCGTCTACTTCTTTTACTTTGCACTTCTCACCGTCGTCTACATTGTCGGCGCCATCGTAGTCATCACCCGTCACTATAGAGACCAGTCGAGGGGCAGGGAAAGCAGTGACCTAGCCACACCCACTGAGCTGAGCCCGACAGTGGCGGCAGAAGCTCACTGCGATGTGGAGACGCTTTCAAACGGCAAGACCACCTCTGCGTAATAACCCCCTGGCCACAAAACACCTGGCACTACATGCCTTGTCTTCTACCTGTAAGCTCTAGAAGGGCACACAACCTCTAAAGAAATGATGCCATCGATTTCAACAACGGTACTCTCACCGCCCAACCCCATTCTGTATGGACCAACGGCACCCAGCTATAACTCCCTAGCACCACCCAGGCAACATTTTGGAGTGCCGATATCGTCGTTAAATACATATATTAAACCCCCCGCAAAGACCAGAAGATGTGAAAACGTGTCCTATGTGCCTTGTCTTGTCTTCTGTCTTCACTACTGATGGAACTTTAAGCGGGAAGTTGATGGGACTTGACTTGGGAAGTGGGATCAGCTACAGGAATCTGCTGTATTTTTAAGTTATACTCGCTAAATAGATTTGTTGTCATTGTTGTCGAAAACAGTATTAGATTATCACAATGGTGTTGAGTTGTCATTAGGGATTTTGAAAACGGTGCCGTTTTTTCCTGTTAAAATGGAAAGCACTAACTGATGCCAAGTACAATAGTGTGTTGTAAGAAATCAAGTTCAGCCAAGAACAAAAGGAATGGTTGTAGGCCCCGTTTTTTGATTTCTACATGAAGATTGTAGTGTGGATTTAGAGTAACTCTGATTGTCCTTCACCGTATGCTGTAGCTGTCCGAATTTTTAGGGTCAGCAAATCACCCCCGTTTCTTGACAAGGGGTCATGAGTGTGAATGTTAACATTGCTTTAATGTAAGCATCTGGTTGAGTGATTTTTGTTTCATTTTTCTTATTCATTTAGGAGGAACAATAGGATGAGGAAGACTAACAAAAATGAGTATTGTTTTACACTAGGTCAGTTTTCCTATTATATATAAGAATATATATTTGAAGGTTGCCGCATTTCGGTATGCCTATCCTGTCCTTGAATGAATGACTAGAGGTCAGCATTGGACAACAGGAACTGTTAAGAAAAGTAGACATTAGGGATGTAATAATAAAAGTGCATCATTCACTTAACTGGTACATGATATTGTTGACATATTTTGGTCAATGACACTAGAAGTTAATTAATTATACATTTAACTGGGGAAGGATGGGGGAGTTCTCCATTGGCAAAAATAATTATTTGTGCCGAAATGTGTTGGCAAAGGTGATTTTGTGCCAAAAATGTCTGTAGAACAAGCAGCTTCATCGAATCCTGTTTCTGGAGGACTGGTCTTGCCTAGGGTTGCCTTATAATCCCTAATGTGCCATGTCCGTAATATGTAAGAAAAATCAACTGCACAATCCAGACATTGGTGGGTACATTTAGTCTGACACACATGCCTTTTTGTTGATTTTTTTTTCTTTTGTTTTGTTACAAACTGTTGTTTCTTTGATTTAAGAAATGTTTTGTAGGTTGACTGAAAACTGTGAAACCATTACTTTTCATTTGTTCATTTGATAAAGATGAACACTGTTGGAGTGCTGTAAAAGGAAAAAGAATACTTGACTATCCTAACTAATCATTTGTTAATTTTGTACTTGAATAATAAATCTGTTTTAGTGGGAAAGAGATTCTGTGAATCTTTATTGTCGTCAATTACTTAGTATTGAGTATATGGGAGTGTGTGTTGTTGATAGCCTGTTTACAGCCTCACCTGGCCCGAGTCAGACTGATTAGACTCTCGGGCTGGGTGGGGCTGCACACCTGTGGTGAAGAGCAACCATGGCACCAGCTATCAACACACACACTCAGGAGAGAGCCTCTGTCATGGCAGCTACCATCTGCTCAGGGTATACCATCATGCCATCTCCAATAAATGCCTCTTCAAACGCAACCTCAACCTGTGTCCTCTGGCCCCAGCAAAAGCCACTGATGTGGGGTGTGGTAGAGTCCTCTGCTATACTTAGTTTGATGATTTTATATATAACTTCCCTTGAATGTCAAAACCTCCACCTTACCTATGCTCTATGATCCCGAAAGGCTTGAGTCACAATCTAGAATCCTTTTTTTTTAAATTACATAAAAACCAGAGGTAAGTGGGCAGTGGAGGTGGGTAATGGCTAGGATGATCTAGAACGAATCCCTGCCGAACGGTACTAAGTTCAATGTCTAATGTCTGAAACCTACTTGTATGCATCGGTGAGCAAGATGCGTAACTCCTTCCTGCTCCTAAATGTTGTATGCTAGCCATCGTTTAACTGAGCAATTGGGTGTGCTTGAAACTCGTTCTTGTGAAATCCTTACTCTGATAGTGATTTACACATCCTTCTAACAAATGTACTTATTGTAAGTCACTTTGGACAAAAGTGTCTGCTAAATGCCCTGTCTTTGTATGTCTTACTGTAACGTTGTGTTGACTAAAAGTGTCTTTAAAACAACCTAACCACAAAAATAAGTGGACAGCGTTCACTGTTCAATGATTTCGCTTTGGTAATGGCTGCCGCAGCAACCTCGCCACGCACAGTTTTGTTTATTCCAAATGAAATTACAAAAGAAACAAGACGAGGCAACTTGAGTACAGTGCACGAACAAACACGTTTCAATGTTAGTTGCTTCATTGATATCGGCACATATCTTTTCTCACTGCCGAGTAAACGGATATCACTGCTAAAATGGACAGCCTGTAAAATCCGCCCAGATTAGGCTCATGTTTAACTTGCTGCAGGATCATTTTGGAAACAAAACTAAATGGATTGATATAGCATACAAACTGGGGTTAATAAAAAATAAATATCCCTTTTTTTTCTTAAAACATTTTAAAATATCTTTTAAGACCATAGCGAAATTACCATTTTTTTTCAAGTGCCATCGGTTACAACAGATTATAAACAGTGTATAAAATAACAACAATCACAAAAGATATGATTTTTAAAGATGATACAAAAAACAATCGACAATCTAAAAGTACAAATATCGGCAATTGTAGAGCATCTTTGGACTGCTGATCAAGAAATCCCCATGTCCCTTTCCACACATCATGGGCCTTATTCACCTGGTGGCTATCTTGGCTCTAAACGCTAGCTGGGTGGGGGTTACTGAATGTGGAATTCAGCCACCCAGCTAGCGTTTAGAACCGAAATGGATCCAAGATGGCCGCGAGGTGAAGAAGGCCCATTAGGAGATTATTTGAGTGTCTACTGACAGAATCTGATCTTTGACCTGAACTTGATTATTGGTTTCTTGTCCAGACTTTTATTTTTTAGTCAGCTGCAGCAAGCCAAGCTAGCAAACATAGTGTGTGTAGTTAATGTTTTTTGATTTGGCTTCTTATTTGACCAGCTGTACACAGCGGTAAAGCAGACCTCCCTTGAAGCTGACCAAAGTTGTTCATGTCAATATGTTTTCACAAGTTTTAGACAGATACAAAACTGATTTAAAAAAAAAAGGAATTCACACTCCTGGTTATTCTTAATGGATAGCACCACACGAGATAATGAATAGCAAACAGAATCAACCTTATTATTTACAAAAAAATACATGTGTATTGCGTATAGATGTGTGTCTTTGTGTATGGTGTGATACCATTCGTGTGTGACAATCATTTCAAGATGATTTTGCAACGTATGTATTCTGTAGTCTATTTTGAAGTGTGTGTGAGCATTGTTTGTGTGTGCATGTGTGCATTTTGGGTCGCCCGTGTGTGTGTGTGGAGGAATTCTTACTGTGTGTAGGTATGGTTAATGTGTGTCTGTACAGTATCCGTATCTAAGCTTGCATGTGTACAATATTATGACTATGTATGATCGCATGTGTACGATGGAATGACTGTGTATATGAATGTGTATAAATGTACCTGTCCTATGTCCATGTTTGTGTACTGTGTTTTATTCATGTGTGTGTGTGTGTGTATTAGACTGGGTATCCCCACCCCCATCTGCCGGCGATTGGAATTCGCCCTGCTGGTCTGGCAATAGCCAGGCTATGTGTGTATGCAAATACACATAAGCCATTCCCAGGTTAGGGTTATGTGTACGTGAATTGTGCATGTGTGTGCGTGTGATTACATGTGTACCATGGCATGACCTTGTGTGTAAGTGTACGTGTCCATGTATGTGTATGTGTATGACTGCGTGTTTTATATTCATATAGGGCTTATACATTGTGACGTCACATTGCAATGACCGCTGCCATTTTGGAAGCATAGGAGCATTGCAATGTGAGTTATTATGGTGGTAGTCATTCATCGTGAAATGGGGACATTATGGGGAGACGTTGTGTTTGAAATTGCCACAGCATTTCTCATTCGAGATGTGGCAAAACAAAGTTTTCATTAGCCTAGGTTACGGTATATTTATGTTGATTTAGGATTTTACAGTACTACAACTCTCTGGAGTCAACATAGCAGGACATCGCCAACATTAAATCCCATGATGCATTCTGATGTGTGCCCTATATATATTTTTTTATTTCTTTTGTGTGTGTGTGTGTGTGTGAGTGTGAGTGTGAGTGTGTGTGTGTTCTATCTCTTGGTCTGGCCCACATAGCTGTTTTCGACACACAGCACGGCGTAGGAACTGGAACAGCTACTGGTGCTCTGCCGGAGGATCCCCTCCCCTCCTCCCAGCGGGGAGGCCAAGCCCCTCTGGCCCCCGTCACCCAACCGCCACGTCTCGCAGTAGCTCTCCACCTGCCGCTGCCCCCCGCTGGTGGAGCCGTGCCACAGCATCTTCTTCGGCCTGGGGGGAAGAATAAGATTAGAATTTGCCTTAGTCACTCGGCGGCCATCTTGATGGCCATTTTAGATGGCCAGAAGCTGACAGTCGCTTTTTGTGGACAGTTACTGACAGTGATGACAGCTGGCAGATGGACGACAAATATTGAATTTTCTACTGAAAAATTACCCCAAATTGACGACTGTGGCTGGTTCACTGTGTTCATGATGTGGAAGGTAAGTGAGTGAAACGTGCTTTGCTCGTTATTTTTGTTGTTGTTAAAGTTAGCCGATAATAGCATAATTAGCAATATATAATAATGAGTAGCATAAATATCCCAAGGAACCCCCCCCCCCCCCCCCGTGTCGTTTTCAATTCCAGATGACCGAGTGAATTAGGCAAACTAAAAGCAGGTTAAGATTTTGGTATTAGTTGCCATGTTGATATTCGGGTTGATGGTTAGAGAATAGTGAAAGAACAGATTGTTTGCTGTTTTTTGCTTTTCAGATACTGTCATAATTGTCAAAACAACAAGAAGTTGTACTTTGTTGTTCACACCAGGTTGTCAGGGAGGCTTGTGTCTGTGTGTGGTGTGGTACCGCTAGTTGTCAGGGAGGTTTGTGTCTGTGTGTGGTGTGGTACCACTAGCTGTATGTATGTTTTTATGTTGAAAGAAAATGATGAAGACAGAAAAGGCTGACCAGGCTTCCTCGCTCATGATGTCCCTGCCGTCAAAGGAGTATAGGGGCGCATCTTTCATTTTGCCGTCATTGAAGATTGATTCCCAGCTGTCAAACAGAACCTCATCCTGTACCAGGAAAGACACACAAGTCAGTTCATGTGCTTCGGTTATGGTTCTTTTTCACAACCTTTTCATGAAAAACGAAAGGTGACCCACAACAGAGCCCTGATGTGTACCTACCTTAAGGTTGACTATGGGCAGGCGGTCCCGGTCGCTCCGGCGGACGATGCTGTGCAGGTCCTGGAGCTTGGAGGAGAGGAAGGCCCTGAACGTGCCCTTCATGCCGATGGCACGGGCCTGGGTGAAGCACAGGTAGTCGGCCCCTCGGATGCCCTGCATGGCGCCTGTCTGAGGGCTGTTCAGGGCAATCAGGTGAAGCTGTGTGCATAAGGGGAAGATATTATGGCTCTGATCGTCCACTAGTGAAGGATGAACCACGGCTTTACAGTTTCAACTTGCGGGTGATCGTAATAACCACATGGAGTCTGTTCATTACAGCATATTCAATGTGCTCGAACCCTAAGAGAAGTGCATAGAACCACCAACTTTGTCATGTATTTTTTTGTGTTTGTATTGTTTGATCTATAATAGTAAGGCTGGTTCTTCGACAATATATTATGTCTAGCAATATTTGAAAACAAGACTGCATTATTTAAAAAAAACGGCATCTATTAAATTTGAAAAAGTGCTCATTAGTAGTACTTCACTTCATCATAGTACTTTACTAAATACTATACGGATTACTTCAAACATAATTCTTGCCGCCAATAGATCAGCAGAACAGAATGAATCGCCTTATCATCCCAGACAGGTCTGAAACCTCCTGGTTCTCTCTCACCCCAGGGCCGGAGGTGTGGTGGTGTTGGGGAACAACCCGCTCGGGGGAACTGGGCCGTCTCTGCGGGGTGACCGGGTACCGCCCGTCCGGGTACACCGGACGCCCCTGAGCCGGATGGATTGGAACCCGGCTGTCGGGCACGTTCAACCGGTCGGAGAAGCTCGGATAGCGTGGGTCGGTGGGCACCGGGTACCTCGGGTCCGGCTGCGATGGGTACCGATGATCGGGTTGTGACTGGTGGTGGTGGTCAGGTTGCGAGGGTTGCCTGTGATCGGGGTGATGGGGGTGGTGGTGGTCGGGTTGCGAGGGTTGCCTGTGATCGGGGATTTGGTAGTCAGGTTGCGAGGGTTGCCTGTGATCCGGGTGATGGGGGCTGTGGTAATCAGGTTGCGATGGTTGCCTGTGGTGGTGGTCGGGTTGAGGGGGATATTCGGCCTCCGGTTGCAGGTGGTGCCTGTGGTCTGGGTGATGGGGGCTGTAGTGATCGGGTTGTGTCGGGTGCTGCGGCTCTGGGTGGCTGGGGTACCCGGACTCGGGCTGAACCGGGTGGACGGGGCCGGTCTCCGGGGGTGTCTGCTGGTCGTCGGTGGTCCCTGTGCCCCCGTGGTGGTGGTCTGGAGTGTAGTGAACGACTGGTGGAGGCTCCACCGCAGCAACCCCGTTGCCCTGGAGAGGATGACATTCAGACGGTAGAGTAACATGGATTGATTTTTGGACTTCAAAATATCTTTACAGGGCAACCGTCACACTTGGCGATTGTTTGATATAAGAGTACTGTTTCATACACCTATTGTGAAAACATCACGGTCTGCAACATCAACACCGCTTCTGCAGAAAAATCCCTAAAAAGTCGGCGTCTCAGAAAAGTCCCAGAAACCATTGACATCATTGGTTGGATTTGGAGAACGCAAATCCCGGATCATTGACGTCAATGGTCCAACTTATCCAGGTTTATTTAGAGGAAACAGAGTTGATGTTGCAAACCGTGATTCTATTTATTATTGCATAGCCAGGATTTTGACTAGAGGATGGTGGTCAACATTTATTTGTAGGAGTATTTTTCAGCAGGCATTCTAAAAAGGAAAGACAGAGCCTCACCTCGTCGTTCGGTAAAGCGATGTAGCCCCCAAGCTAAAACAAGAAAACAAACTTTAAAAAAAAGTTGAATAGAAAAAGTCAAGCAGTTTTTAAAATATTTGTTTCCGTATTCCATATTTTTTCCATCATTTGTGCCGTTGCCGTGTCAGTTTGTGTTCACGGTGGATAAAGGGCGCATTTTACGTACCTGGACTTGACGGACTCCGTCTCTGACTCTCAGGTAGAGGTCGGTCTGGTCCAAGACGTACACCAGCGTGCCCTCAGCCTGTCTCCTGGCTGTGGACCTCATGGTGTCAAATGACCGTAACACCATCACCTGCACACACATATACACGTTTGCATCCTTAGGCAAGATGCCCTAACTGCCACCAACTCCTATGCATCTTCATTTTAACAGCTTTACGTCTAACTCACCCCTGAGGACTGTCCAGGTGTTCCAGGGGGGCCGGGGGGTCCAGGGATACTGATCGCTGAAGAGGTCAAAGGTCAACAAGAGCAAAACATCAGTTATTATTTTCCATTTTCCAAGTTATATTTTGTTGGACATTAAGGGACTTGATCTTGATTATGACCACCTAACAGAACACATTAAGCATGTTGAAGGCAGTGGAAAATGCTTGGTTTACAAATTATCTTTAGTTAAGTTCACTACTGGAAAGATCCGCAACGCTGGGTCTTTGGACACAAAAAAACAACCTGTTCAAACGTACCTATGGTCTCTAGATGATTTCTGCGATCATTATTTTCTGTTCCTGTTTTACTTTGTTTTGTCTGCTACGTGTAAAGCGTCCTTGCGTCCCTTGAAAGGCGCTATTTAAATTAAAGTTATTATTATTGTTGTTGATATTATTATGAACTCACTCTGTGATCCCCGGTACGCTCCAGGTAGGGATGGACCTGGAGCTCCAGGAGGTCCAGGAGGTCCTGGGTTCCCTGGCCGCCCATCGTAACCACTTCCTGGGGGACCGGGCGGGCCCTGGGGCCCCGGAGGCCCCACAACAGACTCACCTCTCGGGCCCTTCATAGAAATAAACAAATGTTAAAGGGGAACCATCAAGCTCCGCTACGTTCTAATATAATCTGCAATCAATCTGCAACATCAATTCTTTTTCCGTAAAAAACAACACCGGAAAAGTCGGATCATTGACGACTTCAATGGTCCAACTACTAGATTTGTTTTGGAGAACAAATACCGGACTGATAAACATCAACGTTCCAACTTTTCTGTATCAGTAAGTATCGTAAAGTATCGGTGATGTATTGGTAATATATCGCTAATGAATCTATGCAAATGTATCAGTAATCTTTTGGTAATGTTTCGGTGATGTATCAGTAATGTATCGGTAATATATTGGTAATATATTGTAAAATATCGGTAAAGTAACGGTGATGCATTGGTAATATATCGCTAATGAAGCGTTAAAATATCGGTCATGTATGGGTGCTTACCTGTGGTCCAGGAATGCCTCCGGCAGAGCCGTAGTGCGGGTCGTAGTATCCACCCCCTGACTCTCCCTTCTCCCCCTTCATACCCTCGCCACCACGCTCTCCCTTCATCTCGTTCTGCCAGCGAGAGAGACCAGGAAGTAAGAAACGTCTAGCACAACTTATTACACGGATACTCGAATACTCGAATTGGATTGGTCAATTATGGCATTCTACAGTCAGTGTTATTTCTGAATAGCAGACTGTTGCTATGGACGCTATTAAGCAATACAATCATTTTAAAATCATCGTCGACCCTGACCCCAGCGTTCTTCATCACCTTGTCTGGGTTTGTGTACATTATCTCTTACATAGACCTGAAAATAGTGAGGTTTGCACAGAAACTGGTAATGGAATAAGGCCCATTTTCATTTAGAATTTAGAATTATTTAAAATGTTATGATATCTTGGATTTGGTTGTTTGTAGTTCCCCTTCAGCAATATACTGCATATCACTTATTGCTTTTAGCATTTGGTTCAAACCAGCATAAATAAATCCAAACCAGAATTGCTTGGATGAACATCTTAATGATTAAGGGATTTGAGGCTTACCTTGAAAGTGTATATGTCAAAGTTGGAGGTCAAACCTGGAACAGAAAGTGTAATTCTTCATAAATGTTATACTGTATTTTTAATACATTGAGATTCTGGACATTTCGTCACCTGTAGAGACTTGATCAATAACTTATGTTATCAATTTTATTTGAATGCGTGTATTTGCCATGCCACTTATAAATGACTGAACGTTATTATAAAGTGTTACCTAAAAATCATCTGAATGACTAAATGGTCAAATAGTAGGAATCAACTTTGAGGGAGGAGGTGGTTTACCTGGCACCCCAGGTATTCCAGGGGTCCCCCGATCACCCTTGTCTCCCTTGGGAGCTGTGAGACAACAAGACACATTTACATATACTAGTCTCCATTCTCATACAATAACGATAATGATAATAGCATTGTAACCTGTCAATACAACACAAGTAACAAACGCCACATCCAAAAAAACATTAATATTAAAATATTTACATTAAAGGGGGAGCTTAAAATAAACAGAAAAATAATAAAATGCAGGCCACAAGCGGTTTAAAAAAAAGTTATCAGAGCAAAAGTTCTATTAAGTCAAAAAAAGAAAGAAAGATTATCATAACAAATAAATAAAAACAATTAAGTGTATTACCGGTGTGGTATCTTGAGGAGTCGTCATAACCCTACATCGACAGAAGACAGGTTATTCATTTAAAGTTTTTTTATATACTGTCCTTGTTATGATTTTGGTCTACCATGTGGTATGCATAAAGAGAATCTGTAGGAGTATAATTACATTTGCAATGTGGTACATTAGGAGAATGCGAAGGCCTAGTGGAAATCACATATTAGGTTGCTCTCCCGCTAGTGTTAATCTAAAGTTTCAATCGCCCTTGTTAGTTTTTATCACATTTAGTCAACCTCATCCTGTTTTTATTTATTCAAGTTTTAGTCGACTATAAGTCGAGCATTTTAGTCTTTATCTTAGTCCAAGAAAACATAATTTTATTCGTCTAGTTTTAGTCAACAAAACTATCAACATTTTAGTCTAGTTTTAGTCAGGACAATTATTTTACGGCCGACGGGGGGGGGGGGGGGGGGTGCGCGCAATAGTAACACTGCGGACCTACGGGGGGGGGGCGCAATAGTAACACACCGTGGACCTACGACCGGTGTGGGGGGGGGGGGGGGGGGGGGGGGGGGGCGCGGTGTGTTACTATTGCGCTCTCAAAAAGGAGTACGCGCTGTCGGCTGGCCGCGCGGCTTCACGTTGCGCTCCCCGTGTGAAGTGACGGGCGGAGGAGCGCGATTCAGATTTTTCAACCGCCGCGTCAAAAAGATGTAAACAGTTCTCAACTCTTCCAACGGCTCCCACGAGCGCGCGCATGCGTACGACGAGCACGGAAGCGTCAGTTCCACGGGAGTGCGCCCGCTCGCCCCCCCCCCCCCCCCCCAATTTTCGTCTCGTCTTTGTTCATGAACTAAAATGTCCATAGTTTTTAGTCCAGTCTTTATTTAGTGAAGTACATTTTCGTCTCGTCTTTATTAGTCCACGAAAATGCATACTGATTTAGTCCCAGTTATTGTTTATTGATGGGGGTTTCAGTCTCGTCTAGTCTAGTTTTCGTCCGGTGAAAAATGTGCGTTGACGAACATATTTTCGTTTAGTTTTCGTTAACGAAATTAACACTATCTCCCGCCTTGGAATCAGGCTGTACCCAATATTGTATTAAACCGCTTGAACTGCAAATCTACTGGTCGCTGCGACTTCTGGGTCGGAGTCTTAACTACATCCCACTAAGCAGAATATTTCCCTCTCAGCAATGCTTGGTTTCATCATTCGGTTTAGAAGGGCCACTCTTTATGATACTCACTCTGAATCTGTCCAGAGGGCCGCTGGACCCAGGGGGCCCGGGGGGCCCTGGTGGCCCTGGGGGGCCCTAGAAATACAGAAAGGGTTTCGTCAATTTATTTCGTTCATCATCGTCGAGATTAAACATTGCACAGGGAGAGATATCTTAGGGCTTGCTAAGGCTAAAGCAGCGAACATCTGCACATTTCAGTTTTATGGGAGGGACAGATTTGAAGAATTTTGGGTCAACATTGACATTGACAAAACATTGTTCAACATGATTTGTTAATGAAGCTTTAAGGTTTGAGAGGGGCTATAGACGATATCCTGAACATTAATATAGAAGCAAAAAACTATTGGCTATGTAGAGATATAGTGGAGTAATGGCATCCTGACCAGTGAATGAAGGCACCCTCCCTCTGTGTGTGTTGTAATCTAAGCTGCTATTTTCTTTGTTTTGGTATCCGGTCCGGCCGCGCGTTCATGATAAGGTGATGAGTTAAGAAGGTAAACAACACTCCCAATTGTTGTGGTTTGAGATGCTGGTGCTCTAGTGTGACATCTTGTGGCTAAATATATTGTCTATAGCCCCTTTAAGGAAGACAATTACGGAAGACCTCAATTGGCAGTGGCACTGGGTTATTCAATTCCCTAATTCGCTAAATCCTAATTGACATTGATTAAATCTCTAAATCTAACATTTTGAGTTTGATAACTCTTCCAAAACAGGAAAATGAGGATGATTTTTAAAAGCTCCAACATTAGATTCTGGTATTCTAACCGGATATCCGGAGCCAGCGCCGACCACAGAGTCTCCCTTTGGTCCTTTGGCTCCATTGAGTCCCGGTCGACCCTACAATAAAACAAACGCACCTTGAATTGAAAACAACACAAACAAACAGAAAACACAAAAAACTGCCAAAAGTAAACAAAAAACAACAGAGAAATTAAAAATACACTTTAGATTAGGGACCACATATTCACCATTAACTAGTTGCTTATAGGCACACATTGGCTCTTTATTAGTCATTATAAAGCACTTATTAATGCATTATTCTGCATGATCATATTCAACAACTACTAGGCCATTAACTTTAATATTAGAGTTTTCCCTCAATAACCTCCTAATTACTGCTTATTGATAGTAAGTAAGGAAGTCGTTGTACATAACTTACGATCTTAGCAACTAGTTAATGGTGAATATGTGGTCCCTAATCTAAAGTGTTAACTAAAACGGTTCTGTTCCAGAACAGTAAATACTTTACTCCTGTTTTCTTAATAAGGCCTGCATTGACAGCATCCACTTTCGCTTTAAAGTCTTTTGCAACATTTTGCACATCTGTGTTTTACAATACAGATAGAGTTAGATACAGGAGATACAGACAACCCAACTTACCGGTCGACCAGGAAATCCGATCTCTCCCTTTTGACCAGAAGGACCGTACTGACCCTTGAAGGGAGGGAACATGTGAATGTTTTTAGGTCGAAGTGTAAGATAAGATCGAACTTTATTACTCCTGAAGGAAATTCTTGTGCCAGAGATTTCTCAAAAATGACATGAGAATCCAAACAATAGAGTAATAAAGTATTAGATATGAAATAAATTAATATAGTATTACACTGAAGATGAATGTAAACTTAGTATTTTATACTTAGTTTAAAATGCAGTTATACTCACTGGTGGTCCGACAGGGCCAGGGAGTCCAGGACCACCCTAATAAAACAAATCAATTATTAGTATTCGTTATTCCTTAATTCTAACCAAAGTTGAATATAATTATGCATATTTATGTGATTCATATTAAATATTCATGGTTATACATATACTATATGTATTAATATTAATGCATGCAGGCATGGTTACATTTTGTCCTCATGGACAAAATTGAGGTTTTTTTATAGCTTTAAATTATACAACTCAAGGCAACTGGTTAACACATTAATACACAAAGGCATGTTCTTTTTCACTGTAAAAAACTTACCGTTGCGTAGTAAAGCTTTAAAATGAGACATGAAACAACTAGAACATGTGTACAGGTACATGATTCAGCCCGATTCCAACACGATTTCTTTGTCTGACAACTCCTACGACGTGTACACTGACGTTGATTAATTAAATAGCGACCCCGATCCCAGGGGAACTTGACGCCAGGTGAAGACAGAACGTGTCGCGTACACAGTAACATACCGGGGATCCCCACATTAAAGTACACAGTAACATACCGGGGATCTCCACATTAAAGTACACAGTAACATACCGGTGCTCCCGACAGCCCTCCCAGATAAATTGCGTTTCCATCCCGATCTCTGATGATCCCTGGCTCTCCCTTCTCTCCCTGGACAATTCACAGAACAAAACATATCTATCACCATTTTATTGTCATGCCTCATGTTGTGGGCGGGCCTAGCGGGCCTGGCCCCGCCCACTTGTACAAGTGGTCCGTCCTAAATGACTGGGAGAACATCTGGAGAACATCTGACGTCTGGCCCAATAACAGGCAATTTTACATTGAATAACGTGACGTGTCTTCACTGTACGGATGAATGGATGTATTGGTCTACACAATCCACAGCAAAAACATGATAAATAGGATACTATGTTTGATTTTCGCACAATTTGAGCAATATACCCGCATGTGCTGCTTGAAATAAATACAAACTGTTGTGGGTAAATAATAAGCTATCTCGGCATTAAAAGTCCTTTCTTTTTTAGCGAGACTACCAGTTGGAAACCGTCAAAGGAAGGCAAACAGTAATTTCTGTAATTAAAAGGCCCAGCCAAAATTACTTTGGCCCATCCAAAATTGAAATCCTTGCAACGTGCCTGGTATCATTTATCACAGTTACTGTCTCAATGTGTCAATATTTTAAGGCCAATATTTCATGTATCACGTCTTTTAGAGTTTGAGGTTCTTTAAAAAAAAATGACGTGACAATGAGTTTACTCAGACAGAATGAGAGACAGACACACACTCACTATCTGTAAAGCGTTACCTGGCAATAAAGCGTTATATAAATGCAATTAATTCATTACTTAGAATTAAAACCTTAATTCCTCCCACAGAAAGTGAAAGTAAAAGGAGATATTTAAGAGGACTCAAAAGAAGTTACACACATGAAATCTGTCCGAGCACTAAAATTGATTTGAGAATGTTTTTTCAAAGCTAGGTTTGCCAGCCTTTTCACCAATGAGAAAGCTGACTTTCCTCCAAAATGTTAGAAAAACACTCAAAGATGAAGCTATCTAATGCATGCAACACTGCTCAAAAACACAATATAACTCCGACATCCGAAATTAAACTGACATGGTCAGTCGCCTACCTTAGTCGCATGTCCCGGGGTACCTGGCACTCCCTGGTCCCCCTTGGGTCCAATCGGCCCCTGTATTGAAAACATCACATGCTTTAAAAAGGCCCAAATTGTACAATCGGGTTATTCCGATATTTCTATGACGGAGCGGAGACGGAGACACATTCTAGATTCAAGAAGCTGTATTTATCCCAAGCAAAATTACTGTGCAACAGTTGCAATACAAAGGTGCAATACAAAGGTGGGAAGGTAATACAGGGTTAGAGTAAAAATAAGCTAACATAAAATAAGTAAAATAAAATAAAGGCTAACATAAAATGAATCAAACAATTAACTAAATGCAACAAAATGATAGCACTTACAGGTAACATAAGTACTAAATGTGACAAAATGCAACAAAAATTGCAGTTAAACGTAGGTATATACAATATACAACAATACGCACCGTGCAATTTAGCAGCATAAAATGAAATAAAATAAGTACAAACTAAATAAGTGAAAAGGAGTGGTAACAGTGGTAACATACCGGGAATCCTGGTCGCCCTGGGTAACCAGCTCCACCCTAAACAAGAGAAAAAATGTATACAGAACAAAATGTGAGTGTGATTTGATTCTTCATGATTTGATCGGATTGTGCATAATAAATTAAATAAATATTTGTTTTTGCTGCAAAATACTTGGCTAGGCAAACCGTCCGGAGGAGGTCGTTAAAATATGTTAGGACGACCAGTGTGCGCTTGCTCACCTCATTGTCTTCGTTCCAAAATATGTCGTTATACTACGGCGAGAGAAAGTTAGGCCAGTTAGTGAGCAGGTGACAACATGCAAGGCAGTGACCGTTAGCATTCAATTATGAGTGACTGAGTGAATTGATGAGGGGGTGTGTGAGCGATTGAGTGGATTTGTGGGTAAGTAAGTAAATGAGTGAGTTAGTGAGAGAGAGTGAGTGAGAGAATGGATTTCTAAGTGAGTGAGTGAGTGGATGTATGAGAGTGATTGAGAGAGAGCGTGAGATTGGGTGAGTGAGTGAGAGAGAAATTGGGTGAGTGAGTGAGAGAGTGAGATTGGGTGAGCAAATGAGTGAGAGTGAGTGAGTGAGTGAGTGAGAGCAGAGTGGATTTATGAGTGTGTGAGTGTGAGTTTAGACAAACATCAGTTAAGTTCAGGTATAACAAACAGCTCCTAGCTATGGTGCATTTAGTGCGTTACTCACGTCACTGGAGGGCTGGTAGATGGTCTGTCCTGGGAGCCCGGGGGCGCCAGGGGGTCCTGGTGGCCCTCCCTCTCTCCCTGGGAGACCCTGTGTCACAAAGCATCATTACAGGTAGTCCAACAGATAAGGGGCCAGATTCACAAAAGTATCCTCAGATAATTCTTAAAGTCCATGTAAACTAAAAGTAAATATGTGTTTAGAGTTTGTCACACTATAGAAAAAGGTGTTATTAACCACCCAAATAAAAAAAAACAGCAGTTACGAAGATTTTTGTTCTTAAGATACTTTTGTGAAGGAGGAAGCCACAAAAGCCTTATAAGGTAAAAAATAAAAACAACTTTGACACCCAGATGGGACATTTTTGTCTCGTCTTGTACCTTTTGTCGAGATTGATCGTTTGACCATAGCATACCGAACACTTGTGGTTGAGGACATGTATTCTTGGTAGGACAGCAGTTTTACACAGTGATTGCCTTCATCAGTTACCAAAATAAAAGTATGGCAAACCAACCCTTTCTCCTCTTTCTCCTCTTTCTCCCTTTTCACCCTGGAAGAAAAACCATAGAGAAGTTATTTATCAAAACATGACACATTATATTGCATTGTATTTAAATTGTTTGGAATTGTTTACATTGCTTATGCAATTTAAAAAGCACTGTGCTATGTGCTGTAATTGTAGCTGTTCGCATTACCACTAATTAAAAACAATTACTAACCTTTTATTTCTGATTCCTGTGGCTACTCTGCACACTAGATACTATATCTATAATGTTTTTTGTAGCTACTCCAATTTTGATGGCATTCTCTGATTGCTCTCAGCCGCACAAGTCACTTTTGTTAAAATGTAAATAATACCAATAAATGAACAGCATTGTATCTCCTACCAGTCTGCCTGTCATTCCATCAAGTCCTGGAGTTCCATCTCGACCTCTTGGCCCCTCAGCACCTTTCTCTCCAGGGATCCCCGGGAACCCAGGCCTTCCCTGGAGGAGGAGGAGGAGGAGGAGGAGGAGGAGGAGGAGGAGGGGTGGGGGTGGAGGTAGAGGAGGAAGAGAAACGAGGAGGGGGAGGAGAATGAGAATGAGAGGAGGGGGAGAGAGAGATGAGATGAGGAGGGGGGGAGGATAGAGAGGAGGAGGAGGGGGAGAGAGCAGTGAGGAGGATGGAGAGGAGGGGGAGAAAAGGGGGGGGAGGAGGAGGAGGAGGAGGAGGAGGAGGAGGAGGGAGATGATGAAGAGGGTGAGGAGGAGGAGGGGGTAGAGGAAGAGAGGGGAGAGGAGAGGTGGATGAGGGGAGGGAGGAGGAGGAGAGAATGGCAGCAGGAGGGAGAGAACGAGGAGGAAAGGAAGAGGAGTAAGAGAAGAAGAGGAGGAGAATGAAGAAGTAGTAGTAGCAGAGTGATGCCATTGATGAAACCAATGCTTTATAATAAACTAAGGATGTTAAAAGAGATGAGATATGAACATTCTTGGAGGGACAACCAATGCATCAGAACAACAGAAGACCTTGAGAAGCTCGCTGGCTTTGAGGGACCTTCGTACTTACTGGCAGACCACCGATACCAGACGGACCCTGGAACCAAAACATGGTAGAGTTTAAATTCACAGAGAGAAATAAGTATGTACAGAAGTCAAAGAGGCACCAATGTCACTCTACATACTAAATGAATCCGATGAAAATGAAAGCTGCTAATCATCATGGGCTATACATTGCAGAAATCAGTTGCACACTTTTACAATGCATTATGGGTATTAAGTAGTGCATTATATAGGAAACCAGATTTGTACACTCAAATTTTGGACAGCTCTACAAAAGGGTGATGCCCCAAAAAGTGCACTATATAGCAGTGGTTCTCAAATGCATTCCCCTAAGGAACCTTACATTAAAAACAATGTTGAGTCATTTTTGTTGTTCTAATATTGGTTAAGAGGTGTAAAATAATGCCACCGTAATACATATTTGTTGAATCTCAATACCATTGTAATAAAATGAAAAAAATCTGAACACTAAAAGCTTGGTAAATCTTTCTACATATTCGCACCACCCATTTAATGTTCATGTTTACATCAAGTATCATACTCATGTACATTATATATTCATTTACTTCCCTTGGGCAACGCTCTCGTCCTTCCCCAGAATGCTATATAGGGCACTAGTGACCCAATAGGGACACGGCACTTTCGGCCTGTTCCTAGTGTCTACTCACCGTTGGTCCTGGTGGGCCATCTTGTCCTGGGGAACAACTGCCAGAAGATCCTTCCTGGTCCCCCTACAGGAAGAGGTGGGGAGGAGCTACTTGATTGTTCAAACTGATCTACAAGGACTGACATTGATCAGCTAGACACATCCAACCACAGTGGACATCCATCTATTTACTGATCTGCCCAGCCATCTGCCATACATACATCTTCTATCCATCTAGCTATCTATCTATTCATCCATCCTCCATTGATCTGTCCTTCTCTCATTCATTTTTGCCCAACCACAATACCATCAATTAATACCATTAATTGATCAAATTTTATAATTGTGCATCATTCATCCATCCATTCATCCCCCCCCCCCCTCATCTACCATCCAGCCATAGATCCACACATCTATCCAGCATCCATTTGTCTGCCATCTTTGATCCAGCATCCATCCATCCATCTACCCATCTGTTATTGCTCATCCATTCATTAGGCTAATAGCTCCACTGAAAGTGTGTTCGAGCCGTACTCACATGGCCAACGCGGTAGGGGGGCCCCGGAGGCCCCGGTGGTCCAGCGGGTCCAACGGGTCCCATCGGCCCAGGCAGCCCAGCGAGCCCACCCTCTCCTGGCTGACCTTCAAGTCCTGGGTTACCCTGGGACCCCTAGGAAGACCGGGAGGAATATGGGAATTAGCTGAGGTGTTACCGAAAGGCTACTGGGAGGTGTTGGTTGAGGACGTGGTGAGTTTGCTACAAATCACGTTAAAAAGGATAGGTGGCGTAAGGTGTTTGAAAATGTTTTAGCAGTTTTTAACATTTGAAACAAATGTAACATTTGAAACAAATGTTGAAAATGTGTTGAAATTAAATGTTAAAAAAGGAGCAGTTTCAAGGACAATACAGAAAACTAGGTAGTATTTAGTGGCAGGCATGGTTAGAAAGACACAGACATTGTTTTGCGAGCATTTAGGTGTAGAAGCCACCGAAGCAGAGACCCCTGATACCTGAGTGGAAGGTGTAAAGTAAGACAGAAGCCCGGTATACAAGCTGGAGCCAATCGACTCCTGCTAGAGAAAGTCACAAAAGATAAACCCATGTGGGTAAAATATCATATACAATATTTATAAAAGATTCAGTTGGGAAAAAAGGAAGGAAATAATTTTGTGAATGAAACAAATCTTACTTTCTCCCCAGAGGCCCCTGGGAGGCCAAGCTCCCCACTGTCTCCCTGTTTGAATATAAAAAATTGGGTGATGATTAAAGTTCAGCACTCAGCACATAATTTGTATGAAGAATTAAAATGGTTTAATGATAAATAGACATTTTGGGGTACACAAAAGCCTAGCCTCTAATCGGGGCCAGGCTTATAAAAAGCCTACCAAGCTTTTAGCTTGAAGCTTGAGTAAACGGGTTCTGGGCAGTCTGGTTCTGACAGAGACATATGAATAATAATATAAAGCTGCTGGTCTCACCCTTTGTCCTTCGAGCCCAGCCTGGCCTGGTTGTCCTGGGGGACCGGGGGGCCCCTGAAACAGCAAAATGCTTCCATCAAATAAGGAGTAAGATTCGTCCATAGCAGACAATGTTCTAATTTAGCAAAATACATAGCGATTTTAGTGGAATTATGTACGATGGCATGCCGATAAAATCATAGAAGTATTGTAACTATAAGAGAATGGCAAATTGTGTTTTTTTTATTTCTTATTTTAAACTAATTGAATTAAAAACTTTAGCATTATGGCACACTGCTCTATTAGAACTTTTCAACAGAGATAGAACTTTTCTGCTGTGTGCTAAATGACTAAATCTGTCGATCTTATGCTACTACAGTTCGTAACAACAAACATGTTGTGTTGTAACTCACGGGTAGACCGGGCACTCCATCGCTGCCTGGGGGTCCCGGAGGTCCGTATGTTACTGGCCCGTTGGCTCCCAGCGCCACCGATACCCCAGGAGGCCCAGGGGGACCCGGTGGACCAGGCAGACCACGTAGACCCTGGAAGAAACCAACAGTGTAGGAAACCTCAGACCATCCTTTTTATGCCTTGTTATTAATCCATAGTTACAAATTGTTAGCACTGATAATTAACATACCCGTATTTTCTCCATGTCAGGATACCCAGAACCTTCCATGTCAATGTATGTCTAAAGAAACAGTAAAAAAAAAACAATTGTACCTTTACTAAGCTACATTTTTGTGACTTTTTTTTTCATCTGTAAAGAAAGTCTCTTGAAAGCCTCTGGATGGTCATAACTGATATTTGCTAAATCTATGTATAATGTTAGGAGATGGTCATGATTAGATATTACACTAGAAATCTTAAAGTGGTAACTTTCTTACTGGTAACTTTACAAACTTTACAATCCCTACAAATTTTAAACATTTTACAAATTACAAACATTACAAGCTTTACAAACTTTACATTGTCGTAAAGTGGTGCGTTTTATGTCCAAAATCGACGTGATTAGTCATAAGGTAAGGATCTGGATGGTGTTACACAAGATTCTGTTCAGCTGCATACATTTAGGCTATTGGTGGGCTATAGCGGTAAATGTAAAAACCATAAGGCCTTGTGAGGAGCACACCTACCGGGTGGTCGGCAGAGCCGGGGCCAGGAGGTCCAGGAGGCCCTGGGGGGCCCCTAGGTCCTGGATAGGCCTCTCCACGGTCCCCCTACAGGAGAACAAAAATACATTCTCATACTGCTATCACTTCATCCAAAGATGGTCAAATATGTTTCAGATAATATGAATCTTTTCTCACTCATGGTTAATGTATGAAATCAAGTCTAATACATTTTAATCTAATCCAATCTAATCAATTCTGGTCCAATCTAATCTGCTGTAATCTGTACAGTACCTTCTCTCCTTTGGTTCCCTGGTTTCCGGAAGTTCCTTGGAGCCCGCGGGGCCCAGCAGGTCCCTATGAACCCAGAAAAATAAGCACTTTGGTGAATTTTTAAAACTATCCCGGAAACTATCCCTTGATGCAAGAAATGTATTTAAATTAAATATAAATAAATAAATTACAACTTACAACTTTTCCATCCTCTCCTGGATCACCCTAAATGGGGTTAATGTAGTCGTAAATAAATAAATGCAGACGTAAAATTTGACACAGAAGCACAATAAAGTTTGATTGATTCCTGTACTCACAGGCTCTCCGTCGGACCCCTTGGGTCCTGTGGGGCCCTGCAACCCCAGGGGCCCCCTCGGTCCTGGGGGTCCAGCCACCTGTTGGACCACGGATCCGTCTCCCAGTCGCACCACCTGGGCAGCAGGCCCTGGGGGGCCGGCGGGGCCCGGGGGCCCAGCGGGGCCGCGGTCACCCTTGTTACCAGGATAACCAATTCCGGAACTTCCCTGAGCGGGATAAAAATAAAAATAAACGTCAGTTCATTTTTAATTCTCTATTGCGCTCTCTCTGCTCTCTGTCTCTGTCTCTGTCTCTCTCTCTCTCTCTCTCTCTCTCTCTCTCTCTCTCTCTCTCTCTCTCTCCTCTCTCTATATATATATATATATACTAAATGTAAATGTAAATGTAATAGTGTTACACCCCAGCACATACCTTTGAGCCTTTGTCCCCCTAAAATGAGAAAAAAAACACAAATAATAAATACTCCAGTCTCCATTCCATTCTGACTATTACAATGCTACGTGCTACAACAATGCTAGTGCTGGGCTACCTTATCTCCTCGACCCCCAGCCTGCGAGGAGGAAACCTGCGAGGAGCCGGAGCCAGAGTCCCCCTTTGGCCCTGCGGGGCCCAGGTCCCCTGCACTGCCTTTGTCTCCCTGGCGGCCCTTCTCGCCCTTAGTGCCCATTGGACCTGCATAGCATAGTTTAAGTAAAAGACATAAAAATGAGTAAAGCAGCAAATTACATTGTCAAAATATAATAAAATACATTTTGAAAAGAAATACATTTTGAAAAAGACTTACATTTTGAGAAAAATCATCAATTTTGAAATTAAATGATAACGATAATCTGATGGGTGGTTTTAAATGATGGAGTAAATCGATGAAGCTTAAAAGTTACATAAAACATACTGTAGATGTCTTCATCGCATCATATCTACAACTTGCCTAGAACCACATAATAATTCACCTTGTGTGTGTGAGCAACCCATACCTTTTTCCTCATGCAAAAACAGTGAAAATACCTCCACCACCACCCACACCACCACCACATCCAGGGCCCACTCTACTACCCCAGCTACCCCACACTCAGGCTCACCTACCCGGGCAACACTCCATTAGCCCAGCTTAGCTACCGACCACCACCACCACTAGGGCAACACCCCACCACCATAGGACAAGCCATCCAGCACCACATCACCCAATCAGAGCTCTGTGTCTGGTGATAGCCAATCCAGCCAAGGCCAGGTGAAGGTAGGGATCCCTAAGGGAGCGCCATCTCACCTGGGAGGCCAGGTGTTCCAGGCCTTTGTTGGACTGAGGACTGGTGGTTGCGATCCCCTGAGATCACACACAGACAGTAACGTAATGTAAAACCTTGGGTTGGACAACGCTGGCTCTTAACGAGACCTTGTCCTAACGAGAAGTTTTAATGGGACCTCATCCCAACAAGACTCCTTAACCTCTCCCTAAAAAAAAATGACAAATTGTGTATTTTATGATAATTTGAATGTGTCTCAGAAAATCATCCACACTATGGCTTTATATCAGAAGCAATGACAAAGTTCTTCAATCTAAATCTCTGTGTAATGAAGCCATTTCTAAAGCTGTTTAAAGTCAGCAAGTGAGTGACTGCATTCTACTCTCTGGCTCCCCCTGGTGGGGTGGGGGGGTGGGCCACCCCACCAGGGGGAGCCAGAGAGTAGAATGCCTTTACAAGTCTGGGCCAATCCCTTCCACATGGCATCCTTCTACAACAGGCGAGTGATGTGTGAATACATGTTGCATGATTAAAAACTTCCATGACAATGTCTCTCCACATTGTTATTCTAGCCCAGAGTGATTGAGAGTGTCTCGTAGACGATCCAGTCGGTGCTTGTTCCTTCCTGATCCCTGAGCCGCAATCAAGTAGTAGGTAAACACAGGGTGCTTACTTGTCTCGGTGTGTGCGCCACCTTTTGATGATGTCAGAGGCGGTTCCGGAACCGGCCGCAACGTCGCGGGAGTGGTCTGCCAGAAATACAACAGAGTAGACTAGACCAAGACACGAGAATACAATAGACCTTAAAGACGAATGGAGTCACTGCAAAACATTAAGGTTGTTTATCACAGGTCCATCACTGACAGTTAAGTGTTATTTATTTCATATTATTTCTTGTTATTTTACCTTTACATTGTGACCTGTCTCTCCCCTTGCGCCATCTCCACTCCCAAAGTCACCAGAGGCCTGAGAGAGGGACCGTGAGGGCCAGGGAGCGAGAGACACATACAGGGAAGGAGAGAGAGAGAGAGAGAGAGAGAGAGAGAGAATAACAGGAAGAGTTCTTGCAGTTTACATTGTGTATGTGTATTTTGAGTTATATATTGGTTATTGTTATTATTGGTTATTGTCAATACAACTACTACTACTAATGAGGACGATAATACGATAAGAAATACTTTATTAATCCCATTACCAATAATAGCTAATAACACACTACTACTACTACTACTACTACCAGTGGCGACTGGTCATTAGGGGCAGGTGGGGCAGAGCCCCACCTACTCTCACAAGAAAAAAAATAAAATAAATAAAATAAAATAAAATAAAAAAAAATAATAAAATGATATATAATTTTTTTTAAATATATATATTTCAAAAAAATCTCCCCATAAAGTACTGTAAAATAATAAGTTTGGCGCTTTTAGTTCATTTTTAGTCGACCCTAGGTGGCTTCTTCAGCCTGAGGGGGGCTGGTGGGGCTGGTGGGGCTAAAAATGGCGCTAGCCCCACCAGTCTAATGGTAGTGTGTATTGGGACTTGAAAAATTGAACTGCGCATGCTCAGCATGTTCTCCGTTGAAGTGGACGGAGAAAAATATTTTTCCTATGGTAGGGCTATCCCCACCGGCACTGTATGGACATATATGGTTCGTTCCGCTACAGCGTCATTTCATTGTTCGCAGCTATTGGCTGTAGTGTGCGGCGCGGCGTGATGAGTCATGACTCGAGTGACTTCGTCCTCACGTGTGCGCCGTGTGAGAAGTTGCTAACAAGCATGTCGGAGGTACGCAAATGAAAACAGGTATGTACTCGGTCGGATCATCACTTGTATTAAAACTGTGTGGGAAATGTGAGACAGCACTGCGGGGTCGCGACGAGTCGGCGGACTGAATCCGGGGATACTCCGGTGTATTTTTGAGACTGTGTGTGAGGGCGATGCTCGGCTTCAGCGGCACTATGGCGCTCAGCCCGTATTCAAAGGGACATCACCATACAGGACCAACTGTTAGACTGCATGTATGAAGTGGACAGGGACAGCCGAACAAGTGGACGAGACATCATGTGTTGCTGTACAGGCCGACGAGACAACGGATGTCTCCTGTAAATCACAGATGGTGGTTGTGCTGCGATACCTTCTGCCGTAACACAGTGACAGTTAAGCGTTGTTCTTGTCAATGTTGTGTCTGTTTATGTTTGTCCCGTCTTATATGTCCCCACTCCTGGCCTGCACCTTGTCGTGGTGAGTGGGCTTTAAACCAAGACAGGCCATTCTGAATCTTTTCTTTCACAGCTGTTATCTTTGGTTTCTCCTCCAGGACACTGCCTAGGCCTATGGGGGGTCTCCATGGTAACATGATATTGGGTTCTTATAGTGGCTCTTACAGCTGTTTGCACTAGTGTCATTTTAGGTTTGCGGAAGCTTAGTTTAAAGTTTAAAAACTATACTTTCATTATTGCAATGTTTTGATGTCAGCAATAAAACATTAAAAGCTGCACTAATGTACTTTATTAATTACATATATATGATACATGGATAACAGTCACTTAGCTCAAAAACCAAAAGCCCAGCATACTGAATAGTGTTAAAGTATATTTTATTTGTAATGGTTGAGCCCCAGTACCTGCCTGCTGTCCTGGTTATCCACAGTTCCTTGTGGTGGAGCTGAGGGCTGAATAGACAATGGGACACACCAAGCCAGGGCTACAAACAGCATGGTGGGACACTGACACGTAAGTTAGACCAATGAAGAAAGCTCAATATCTCTATTTTCAAATACTTTAGCTTTTTTGAAAATTACCAATTTTATTTGTAATATTTTAGGGCTGTAACTTTTTCCAAAAATGAATTTCAAACAAATTTAAAATGCCCCGTAATTTGTTTGAATATATTCTAATACCCCGTCCACATAAGCTTGGTTTACTGATAGGTTTAGAGCCGTTTAGCGTATTACTGCCTTCCACAGGTCAGATGTTGAACTAGATTTTACATACAGTCCTGTGTTGTGCAGGATAGCCGGGAGCAGCGGAGTCAACCTCTACAAAGATCACCACGACTGTGAAAACAAACGGGTGACGTCACGGACACTGGTACGTCATTTAAAAAAAAAAAAATTAGCCTAGCCCCACCTGTATTTTACATGTAGAAACGCCACTGACTACTACTACTACTAATAATAATAATAACATACAATAAGAGGTACTTTATGAATCCATTACTAATAATAAATAATAATATATTACTACTACTACTACTACTACTACTACTAATAATAATAATAATAATAACATTCGATAAGAGGTACTTCATAAATCCATTACTAATAATAACTAATAATATATTACTACTATGTTGAATTTTTGATGCTGCTAAAATATGCTCTGACTAGTGGGCTGAGCTGACCAGTGGATCCGTGGGCAAGGCACACATGGGTACGTGTTAGTAACCTAGACGTGTGGGCCTTGCCTATGGATCGCAAGATGGGCATTCAATCTGTAAACTGTTCAACCGAACGTCGACTACTAGTGCGGGCGATAACACTGTGATGATGTTTGAGAACCTGCATGTATGGAGACTACCTGAGCCATTGGAAACCATGCATGTCTACAGGGCGTTTTTTGGTTGTTTTTTGTTTTTATTCATACATTACTTGATTTTATTAGTTTTTGACTTCCAATGCATGCTGGAAGTGTTAACGTTTACTGTTATTTTTTTACCTAGAAGTATTCAAGATGTGAAATTCATGCCTGGAGGTAATTGAAGGGACCTCTGGTGATGAAAATGTGCCTTTATTTCTGTGGTGGATATGTGTGTTGAATTCACTGTGCCTTAATCACTGTGCCTTAAATACTATGCAATTATCACTATGCCTTTGTGTCCTCAGGATACTGTGATGATGGTATGACATATTGATTGTATGATGTGATGATAATTTGTCTACTGTTTGTTGGCTACGGCCCATGTTTTTTCTTTTTTCGCTTGGAATTATACTCACCATTTTTAGACCTTACATGATACATTGCATTATTAATTTATAGTATGGTCATCAGTGATGACCAAGGAGGGACTGTTGCGAATTAATAATAACATATGTACCAGCAGGCTGTAGTAACTACACCTCAACACCAGATGGCAGCAAACATAATACACTGGGGGCGGGCGCTAAACACTAGCCATTATGCGTCATAGAGGCCACGCCTCCTGCCCAGAGACCATCCGGGCGGAAACATCCGGTTAGAATCAGAACACCCCCAGGTAGCCCATCCGGACGGATGCAAAACTTGGGGCTCTCCACGCGGCGTGACTTTTACATTACCCCTCCATTGTTACGTAGTTTAGATATAACTTAAAGCTAAACAAATAAAGTGAGTTAAAGCGATTCCTGTGTCGGCGGCCTTCTTCCTCGGAACACAACCCCACAACTACTACTACTAATAATAATTGTATTACTCACCACATCAGTGTCATCTTCGTCATCACAGAGTCTCTCGGCTGCTTGGGGGTTCCCCACCAGCTTCAGCTGAATCATGGACCCCTACACACACACACACACACACACACGTGCACACACACACACACACACACACACACACACACACACACACACACACAGTCAGTTGTGGTATATTATGTGTACTGAGAGACAGATAGACAGGGATAGAGAAAGAGCGAGGGATGAGAGATAAAGACAATGAGAGAGAGAGAGAGAGAGAGAGAGAGAGAGAGAGAGAGAGAGAGAGAGAGAGAAAGTGAGAGAAAGTGAGTGAGTGAGTGAAAGAGAGACTCTGAGAGCAGTTTACAACACCCAGGGGTGTTGTAAAGAGACTCTGAGAGCAGCCGGTCATGATGACCTCCTCCATGTAGAGACCGCAGGTCAACAAACAGTCTATAGTTTACTGACTCCCCTGGGACCATACAGGACTCTGTAAAGAGGTTTACATACACGTCAAAGACACAGTGAGTAGGATTTGTCAGTTGCGGTTTGTAAACACAACATTCAAAGTTGGCCCCTCCTCCCCGGCTGAACGACAGCAGAAGTGCTCGATAGAGGGTGGAAGCCAACCCCAGATTGACTCTTGTTTTTTCGGCGCTGTGTCCAGCATTGTCGCAGCTTCCTCTTGGATGCGTGCTTCTAATCTGCTACCGGTTGCTCCCGCCTCACACTCTGCACTATTGGCTGGGGGGCTGGGGGACGCCCAGAAACGTCCCGAACAAAGTAAAATAAGAAAATACAGGCAGAGGGCAGGTCTGTGAATATACTGACACTGCCACACACTTCTAGTGGGTCATGAGTGATGATTGAGAGGGATTACTTTTGTATGAGTCTATACATGGATTTGGTTCTAGGAGAATCCTATTCATTGTGCCTTTAGCACACTGTTAGTAATACGGTGAATGGTGGCGACGGCAAATACGTTACAAAATGTGTTTTGTACCGAAGTATGAATGAGGGAGCATGTTTGTGAGTGAGTAAGCGTATGAGAGAGAGTTTGAGTTTCCTTGAATACATGAGTTCAGGTTGTGTTTGGTAGAGGGTTTTTGTCCCTCCCCTCCCTGGGATAGGGGACATCTTGTTAACCCTCACTTCACTATTCTGCCCTTTGAACTATGGATTAAAACACGACTTCTGAAAGGCTAAGAAGCCACTAGCTACTAGAGCAAACAATGTGGTACTTTTAATTTGACTTGAGCGGACTGTCTTGATTATATCCAAGTAAACCGAAGTCTTTGTCATAGAGGGTTTGTACATCAGAGCATCATGGGATTTTTGTTGGCAATAACGGTCTCCATAAAGGGCGTGTGTACACATTCATTTCCGTAAACAATGCAGTCTCGTCTCTATGGGTTCAGTGCTGTGGGGAAGGGGACCACCTCACCTTGAACCGGTCCCGGTCGGCCTCACCAGCGTACCCCACGAAGACCCCCGCACCGGGGTCCAGCTCCATGTCATCGGGTGACCGCTCGAACTTCACCGTTTGCGGCGTGGCGTCGCAGCCATCGTAGAAGGTCACCTGGTCCTCGTAGACGGCCAGCGAGAAACGGTTCCAGCCGCCCACCAGGCTCGGCACCTGGAAGCTGGCGGCCTCGTAGGATGCCTCTGAGTCGGGCTCCGTGTAGAAGAACCTCACCAACTGGCGGCCCGTGCGAGGGTCCACGGCGCTCAGCTTCACACCCACGTACATGAACTTCTGGTCGCCGTTGGTGATGGCGAAGAGCACGCCGGCGTCCGGTGTGGACGGCGACACGTGGAAGAGCAGGGAGAAGTGTCGGTAGAAGGGGTTGGGGAGGTGGGTGAGGGCCGGCTGGCCCGTCGGCATCACCACATCATCATCGAAGACGTAGGCGGGCAAGTTGCCGGGACCCAGGACCTGGGTGATCTGGTCCGGGACCATGTCCCCGATCAGGTGGACCAGGGAGACCTCATCCTTGTCTAAGGGAGAGAGGGGATGGAGCGAGAGAGAAAGAGAGAGAGAAGAAGTTAAGATCTCTCAATCAACCAGAGTTAGAAAGTCACCGAGACCCTAAATGCAAAATGGTCTCCATCGAGCTGATCTTGTAACAGTTTGGTAAATTATTCTGTTGTTCCAGTCCAAGGTTTGAGGTTCCATCCCCCAACCTCCACAACCTTACCTGTGTCCTTGAGCAAGATGCCTGCCTATACGGGCAGATGTCGGGTTGGGTTAATATGGTGTGTGTGTGTGTGTGGGAGGCGACGCACAAAAATGTAAGAGGTTTGGGGGTTGCAAAAATGTTCAGACTTATAAAAATGGGATCAAAAGTTCACGGGCCAGGTTAGGTTGAGCACCACTGCTCGTTAACTAATGCATTAGGTGCAGAACATAACATAAAAATTCACACGTTTTCTTTGGCAGCTGTGATAACTGCTGTGGGGTATAATGTGCTAGTAAAAGACACCTGAACCGTCTCTCAGCTTGAGGTCAAAGAACAGACCAGAGACGAACACCACTTCATCTCCCCTGGCTGCACATTAACCACCTATTTTATTTCAAGTGACGCACCACTAAAAACGTAAAGTAACCATGACATTTCACAGAGGGGATCTATCCACTACACACCTACCGAGTACCTTGTCAGGAAAATGTCCAAAAGTGTCTTCATATACATCTCAAAGTCTTGGAAAGACTCAGGATTGTAGGGGCGTGGTCTGAATCCCCCACCCCCCCTGTTTTGTGTAGTTTGTACTTCCTCAAAGTTCGAAGAGAATTTCAATTATGAATTTCTGTTGTCCATCACTTCAACCTTTATTTAATCAGGTTATTGAGATTAAACATCTCTTTTACAAGAGGGATACAATAAGAATTAACAATAGAAAATACAGTAAACTATTGAATAATACTGCATTTTATTTATGCACTATTTCACTTCTGGTTAGATGATAAACTGCATTGTGTTGTCTAGTACTTGTAGTTGTGCAATGACTATTAAGTTATTAATATAATATAATTAATCTAATCAAAACAACACAAAATACCACTGACAATTAGGCAATCGCAATCTAAAGAGCCATCTATTTTTCAACTGCTTTGTTTTGGATGACTAGATTTACAATTTTTTTTTAACTTGTTTTGCAATCTTTGTGACATTAGATTTCATAACTCGGCTCTCTGGATTTGATCGCTTGCTTACCTAGACATTCATTCAGAACCAACCCTTCCTACCACACACCTACTCAGGTACCTCCCTATTCACTTCTGTAGTTATTTCTTTCAAAAAAATGTATTGTAATATCTCAATCTTATATTTATGTTCTTGGTAGTACCTGTTTATTGTATGTACCATTCACACCAAGGCAAATTCATTGTAAGTGAAACTGGCAATACATCTCATTCTGATTCTGAACAAAGTGTCATCACAATCACAAAGTTTGTGTGAACCTATACACTGAACATGTATTTAATTCTATGGCATGGTTCACATCACTTGTCCACAAAGTTGCCAACTTTGCATATTTTTTCCCTTCAGTATATGGTATCTTTGGTATTAAGTGTGTACAAGTACAAGTAAAGTTTGATATGATAAACAGCACCCCATCAGTATTATATTCATATTTAGGCACCAGAGGATTCTTAAAAGATTTACATTTTCCACACGTTCCAAGAGCTCTCCGAACAATGACTGCTGTACTTCAGATAACGACCCAAAAAATACAATTCCCATTTGAATTGACCAATCTAAGTGCTCTTTGTTTGAAGTCTTTCACAGAAGGGAATAGTGGGACTTTTCCCCTCCATCATAATATGGAAAATATTGCTGATGACTCAGTTCCCATGGAATAGAAATATCCTGTAAAGGGACGTGACCAGCGGTTTTGGGACCGACTTACGTTCTCAAACTCTCATGGCCGACATCTCTCTGACATGGTGTCCCCGGAGAAGTGAACGATTGACATTAGGAACCAGGGCTTTTCCATGCATGCCCACTCTCGTCTGCAACGGGCTTGTCAAAAATACAGGGAAACTAAAAGTGTATATATATCCAAGTGCAGCAGTGAATTAAACAAAAAGTGAACGTTTGTGTGTTTTCCAACACACAGGAAGCATATAGGAATATACATATACATATACAGGAATATACATAAACAGGAAGCAATAATCCGTAAGTCACTCAAGAGGAATAGTCACAAAAAAGACATCAGTTGTCCCAAGGTGCTTGGGGGGGTGGGGGGGCATAGAGAAATACTTCCAGCCACTGGAGTTTTATTACAAGCCAAATATTTAGAGTGAAAACAGTTGGGGGACTAGTGGCTGTTGACCTCCAGGAATCACTTGTGAAATACTCTTCAACTACTTCTCTGAACAAATCAACAAGGACCGTCTCAACATGGCTTGAGCATAGCTAGCCGGCCAAAGCTAATATCTGGCTAGCATGCGGTTGGGCTCCTATTTTACCACCAGGTGTGATGTTGGGCTCTGGGGACACCACAAGTGGGAGTGTCCACCCAGATGTATGATAGATAGATCAACCCCACAGCCTTCCCAGTGGACGGTCCCAATGGGTAGGGTTGGTCTATCCATCATACATCCGAGTGGACATGTTCATTTGTGATGTCAACGGGGTGGGTTTTGAAATGGCTTGCAATGGCTAATCAACATCACACCTGGTGGTAAAATATGGGCCATTTAAGTAGAATCAACACTGATAGAAACACGATACTGCACATTTTGTGTTATTTGCATTTTTTTTGGTCGCCAGTTGTGCAGTTGGTAATGCTATCAACTCAACATCTCATCTCCGTTCCTGGGGCCAAATCTTCTGGGATTTCGGCCAATTAGATTTGGCAAGGGGAACGCGGCGAGCCAACTTCCCACCGAGTGCAGCTGCTATTGGCTAATCTCACATGACGACAAGTCGGAACCAGCTGTGTCCCGCACCAGTGAGTTGGCCAACACGTTAGCAGATGACACTTAGTGGATTTCACACCATCGACTAAACTAAAACTAAAAGTTCATCGCTGCTGAACTGCAGATGCATTTCAGAATGTTCTGTTTTGTCTCTGAATTTCTACAAAATAAATGTTTATAATGTTTATGGCTATTCATTGCAGTTTTAGTTTTTCACATATTCGTGAAACCCCATAAATTAACCAATTAAAGTGCATGAATAAATCAATTAAGTTCACCATTTAAAACACATGGATAGGCCTATATCAATTAAAGAAACCAATTAAAAGTTCTTCTTGCCATGTTTTTCCAGTCAGGAATGTCGCCATCTGAGTCCTCTCATTAGCATTGCGTCTCTGTTTTTGCTAATTAGCAATTCCAGATGGTTGAGCCCAAAATACAAAGTAATCCTGGGGATTACTTTGAGGATTACTTTAACATTCTAGACCTGGAGTTTTCAGGATCCGTGTGGGAACGACTTAACAAAACATCCTACAACCCAACATATTTAAGGCTTAAATGACTGACCTAAACGACAGTTGGTAGAATCAAAGCCGGGGACATTTTGTTGATGTACATAGAAAAACAATTACGACACGATTCCTATTGCAGTGGTTCCCAACCTGTGGGTCGGGCCACCACATAGCGTCACCTGATAGGCATATAGGGACGTGGGAGATTGCTGACTTATAAGCTGTAGATATTTGATTGTACATTTTTGAGAACAAAGAAACATTTAAAAGGTTTGAAAGGTCTCATAAAGGTCCTGAATATACCAACAAACTGCCTACTGATTCGTAGCAACAAGCAAACTCCTACTATCTACTAATCTACTGGTTTCTTAGTGTAGCACGACAGGCATTCGCCTACCAGGACATTGACATTACGGGCACATGCTGATGGGGTTAAAGCGATGTGCGCGTGGATGCAGACGCACACAAATATACTGGGTTGGGTGAAGCTGGGTGTCGCAAAAATGTCCACTGCACCAAAACATTTTAATCACGGAGCAAAAAAGATTGGGAACCAACCGTTCCCAACCGCTTGCTCCTACTCACTTCCTGGGGGGGGGGGGGGGGGGGGGGAGCATTCTGAGCATAACTGGGACCTGGGACCATATGAAACCTTCTGTGTGTGTGTGTGTGTGTGGGGGGGGGGGGTTAATGGGGTTAGCCCTCATTTTCATTAAGACCCGCCCATCTCTCACCGAGCTACAGATCCGTAGCGTTGTTAGTCGAGGGGAGCTGTAAGTCAAGGGTCAGATAGCATCCCACTTGGGTTCAACTTCAACTACCATTGTGTGTATATTTCCTGCCCCGTCGCTGCCAGTGATGAGACACAGGGGGGGTCAAGGGTCACAACTGATTTACAGCCCCACGGTTGTTTCCAGGGACACCAGCCCGCCGGTTCGGTTTCACACGGTCGTGGAGGAAGTGAATCTGCGTGTTCATCGCTAACATGTTTCCCACAGGGAAGTGGGACTGAAATCAGGTTTGAATGTATTGGGTCTGTGTGCGTGTGTGTGTGTGTGTGTGTGCACGCACATGTGATCATCAATCATCACTAGCTGTGTGTGTGTATGTGTGTGCATGCATATGTATGTATGTATGCATGTGTGAGTATCAGCGTGAGAGAAAGAGAGGCAAAGAAGTGTGTGTATGAGAGAGAGAGAGAGAGAGAGAACGATAGAGAGAAAGAGAAATATGGAGAGAAAGATAGAGGGAAAGAGAACGATGGAGAGAAAGATAGACAATGTGTGTGAAGGAGTTTGAGCAGAAAAATAACAGAAGAAAGAATGACAAGAAAAAAAGAAAGAGAAAGCAGGTGTGTGAGAAGAGAAAGAGACAGAAAGACTGAGAAAGGCGAGGGATAGAGAGATGGAGGGAGGACGTGACGGGTCGGTCGTGACCATGGGAAAGAGGACCTAGGGGAACACAATCAGGCGTCTAGGCACCAGCACCCCCCCAATCCACCACTACCACCCACCACCCACCCAGGGGAACCCCCCTCTCAACTCTCTCTGGGACTCCACATGACAGTCCATCCCCCTCCTTCACAGTGTGCAGGAGTGTTAAGGAACAGGAGGGGAGGGGAGGAGAGGAGAGAGAGTGTGTGAGTTTGGGGAGGAGAGAGAGAGAGAGAGAGAGAGAGAGAGAGAGAGAGAGAGAGAGAGAGAGAGAGAGAGAGAGAGAGAGAGGGAGGAATAGGAGAGGAGTAGAGAGGGAGTTTAGGGAGGAGGATAATGAGGAGATCGGAGAGGAGAGAGAGGAGAGTTAGGATGACTCGTCAGAGGGTGACAGGAGATTTACGAGGGCGGTTACCGACACCCTCTGTAACTACAGTAACCAACACTCTTGGTAACTATGGTAACCAACACCCTTTGGTGACCAACGTAGCCGTCTAGCTGCTTTGGAATCACGTACAATTGCAATATTTTTTGTGTTTTCATAATATATGATATGATACAATATGCATGACATGATAAATATGAAAATATAATAATATAATAATCTGGGTGGAACAGTTACAGGTCCAGGTTTCCAACATCACTCACAGTTCAAATCTGTTTATAAAACGGATAATTCCGGTCCTTGATTCTGGTAATCTTGGAAAATACTCTGTATAAATGATAATGATAAACACACATGTGAATTAATTTTTTGTATTAATGTGCCGACAATCTTTAAAGCCTGATTAGCCTGTATGCTAGGCTGTGTTGCTTGGCAACCATGTTGCCGTCTTGATTTGTTTTCAATAATTGATCGCATTTTATGTTGCTGTGTTTTTATATTGTGAAATCTCACTAGTAGGTAGTCAATAGTGAAACAATAAAATCAATAAACCACGGCTGTGGTTTACAGTGATGTTGTAAAATCACAATACCAACACTAATAATACATATTATAAATAACGATTGGTTTTCTATTTTTGAAGATAAAAAAATGACCAGTGAAATTAGTTTGATTTATTTTCTATTTTCTTTACACGGTTGAGGGAGTGGGGAACTCAAGCAGTCTGTTGCCATAGTGATGGCTGCTGGTTGTACTACTAATGTGCACAACGATACACTCACGTGAGACACTTGAAAACAACAAGTTAGAGAAGATTTGTTACGATAAATTAGCTTTTCGTCCAGAAGTCAAGAATTTGAGGAAATAAAGGGACATTTACTAAATCACTTGTTACGCCAAATACCCCAGATTTGTATAGCCCTCGCCATGGCAACAACCTTTAGCACGTGGACACCTAAATCACTCTCGCTCAGACACTCAGGCGCTTAGAAAGTTCTCTGTTGATCTGGAAACATATGCATGGGGAGGGACTGTGTTGGGCGTTAGACGGGAGAGATAGATATACCTCTTCTCTGGGCCGTCCGCTGCCAACGCCAGACAGCCACGAGGTCTCTCTCTCTCTCTCTCTCTCTCTACCACATAACTGTCCTTACTTTGCACGCTAAAACACTTAGCACAGCTTTGTGTGTGAATCAAAGTGGCTCATCCTCAGAGACCCGACCGCCACCCCCCCATTCCACCCATAACCCCCCCCCCCACTCATGCCTACTGGCATCCGATGATTGCATGACAGGGGTGGGTGAGTGGCTGTGACCCTTGACCTCTACTGGGGTCTGTCACCCCATCTCTCCCTCGGAGTCACAGCCTCCCGTTGTTCGTGTGTGTGTGTGGGGGGAGAGGGTGAGAAGGGGGGGGGGGCGGGGGAAACTCGCCATTTCTCCCCGACAGGACAATTGTCGCTCTCTTTGCTCTTTTTATAGTGGACGGCTTTTCCCGCCTATCGACCACACCATCAGCAACACTGTTCCTAACACACACATGCCTGCACACATCGTTAACATGTACACATCCCTGTGCACAAATGCGCAAACTCATGCAACAGCACGTACACATGCAACACACACATAGCACATTCATTCTCACAAATGCGCACACACACACACACACACACACACACACAATAGACAAGTCCTATCTCATCTCCTCCACTGCTGCCTCGACCCTGCAGCCACTAAGGTTACATCTGATCACAGCTTCTTTCGCAGCCTTGTGGCCACACGGCGTAGGAGGAGCCTCTCCTCAGATACGGCCGCACGGCGTAGGAGCCCCTCCTCAGATACGCATCGAAGCGATCGGTATGCGTCTGTGAATGCGTGCAGAAGGGACCCGAGTCGTAGGAGAGCCAGAGCAATGAGACTGACAGTCGCTCGTCCAGCCTGGCGCATTTGTACGAAACAAAAGGAGTTGACTGTTTAGCGAGCGATGCGGCGCATAGCTCAACTCCAACGCCTGTTGAATCTCACACAAAATGTTGACTGCCAGTTAAGTTGTGGGAAATGGCTAAGTTATATTAAGACTGTTTTTGATTTATAGTAGCTCTATAGAAACCCGCCTGAGAATAAGGGGAAAAAAACCCTATGGGTGTGTCGTGAAATTTTGTGGGATTTTATTTTTTCCACAGAATACATCAAATCATGGAAAAGTAATTTGTCAAATTTGATCTACCACAAACAAAACCTTACTGGGCAGAAACAACTAATTATTTTGTGGTATATTATTAGTCCTCCCCAAACATTTTTGCCTGACGAAGCTTCATGGTATCATCACAACCATCTCTGTACGTAGAATAAGTTTGCCACTAACATAAGTATAGATCTAAAAATATGGTGGTGGTAAAAATAGGTGTTAATAGTAATAATTGAATAATAATTGTTTTCCTATAGATGACCTTAGTTAGTCAAGATGGCTGAATTAGTGACTTCTAGTGCCAATGAATTCTGAAGTGTAGTGAAGTGATGAAGTGTTTACTGGAGGGCTAAGCAGGTGCTGGGATCCTGACAGCGGATTAATACAGAGCATGCAGTGTGTGAGCCAAGTCATACTCAGTCTTGTATATCAGGGCTGTTCAACTTTAGTTGACAAGTGGGCTGCATTACAAAAGTCTTTTGTTTTTAATGACATTACTGGACAAAATTCCTTCATAACACCGTCTGCTCTCTTATGTCCATAGAAATTGCCAAAAAAAACTTAACTAAATAAAATGTAAATCTGACAAGCAGACTTGACATTCTTTAAATATTCTGAGCTAACTCTTACTGAACCAGGTAGCCTACAGCGAATATGGTATGAAAATGGTTGGTTTAATGTTCAGAGTTGAAACGCTGAACATATTTTTTGTTGAGTATTTCAACAGGCAGCAGTCTGGAGGGTTGTTTGAAACATTGAATGAAAGGCTGTATTTGACGTTGTGATATATAATACATTTTAGACCCAGATAATGATGGGGTCGTTGGGGAGAGAGTCCGTTGCATTTGAGGTGTTTATATTTGTCTAAATAAATGATTAAACATGTCAAGCAAAGCAACAGATGTCTTTGGTTTTATCCAACACTGACAATTACAACTTTGAGCCAGTAGGGGCCAGTAGAAATGCTCTTGGGGCCGGTTCATCAGTGGGCAAAGAAATGTTAATGTTGAACCCTGGCCATCTTGTATATTGTCATCTGTCTAAAATACAATATGTTATAACACAAGGTTGTGACTTGGAGGGGGGGGGGTGTTTATGTTAAAGTCGAAGGCTAAACCAAACATCCCTCGTGGGACTTACTAGTAGAAAGGAGAATGCCAGCATGTCCAGCATCATGTATACATCCCACATGGTCCCTGAGCACTCACACACACGCATGCACACACACACACACACACACACACACACACGCACACGTACGTATTGCAGGAACGAAATGGGAAAAAATCACTAACATACGGACGTTGTGTTGATTGCACTGGAGTCCTTGTCGTCGACGCCCCCTGGGGACTGGGATGCAGAATGTAAGGGGGGGGCTTCGGGGAACATTTTACATTCGCAACCCTTGACCTCAACTGTCGTAGTAGTTTGACTAACCCGACCCAAAGGAAGGTCTTTATTGTATAGCCTGGTGTGTGTGTGTGTGTCTGTGCCGTGAATGTTTGTGCGTGTGTAGTGTTGTGTTTCAGCTGAATTCTGCAATATGTCATTCCTTCTCTATTCAACACACACACACACACACACACTTACATATATAGTCATATTGTGATCAAATCGATCAATCAATGAATACATCTGCATTGCAAGTGCTCAATATAATTGCCTCTGATACAACAGCACACAGCTGTGGGGTTGTGCATCATGCGATCTATTGGAAGGGAAGTGAAGTTGCAAGCTGTTGGCCATGCAGAGGTGCTCAGGAAACATGTGCTCAGTGGGATCATCAGGCAAGACACCAGAACACACATGTATGACGTATGATGAGCAGCGCTGGTGGCAAGAAAAAACGCCGTCAAGCACTTCAAACGTGACGTCTCAATCAAAGTGTGACAAAGTGTGGCGGCACTGCCGAAAGTGACGACATTACGTAAAGGTCAGTGGAAAAAGCAGAACGGTCGTGACAAAGTGTAACAGCAGTGACGAAAACAAAAGCGTAGCGGTAGCGTCGAGAGCGTCACGCCGGTGACAAAGCATAACAGCCACATTTTGAAAGCGCAATGGTGGTGCGTCGTGCGTCGGAACCGATACATTGGTTCGTTGTTACCTTTCTGCTTATTAACAGACTCACACAGTGGGCAGGCGCCCCCTTCTGGCAGAAGCTCGCAGTCTACGGGGAAACGCCCGCCCTCCATCTTAGACCAGCAGCTGTCCCGCATCTGGTGGCAGGAACTGCAGCAGGGCAGGCGGAGCTGCGCCGCTAGCGCAGAGTTGGGCCGGTTAGCCTCGCCCGCGGGGTCGCTTTGGCACTCGGGCGCCGCCAAGCTGCAAAGGAACCACTCGGAGCCCTGGAAGCAGCCGTCCCGCACCAACCCCTCCCACTCCTTCATAAACGCCGCCACCTCCCCCACAGAGGTGTGGTTGAAAAAGTTGGGAAGCGAGAAATACTTTCGGTGTCGGCAAATCGGCCAATCTGACGGCGCCGTGAGACAGAGCGGTGGGGGAGCGGATGAGACGATCGGACGTTTGGCTGAGGTTAACTTTTCCGTGATCTCCTCTGTGATTGCGGATACATTTGTGGGTGGCGCTGCGCTACCTACAATTTCTGATGCTACGCTAGGTGTCGTTATGTTAGGTGTTTGTTTGCTAGGTGTTGCTATGCTAGTTGTTGTTACGTTAGCACTATGCGACGTACTGCTAGGCGCGGCTACGCTAGCTGTCATAATACCGTGTGTCGTATCGCTAGGTGTCGTACTGCTAGGCGTGGCTACGCTAGCTGTCATAATACCGTGTGTCGTATCGCTAGGTGTCGTACTGCTAGGCGTGGCTACGCTAGCTGTCATAATACCGTGTGTCGTATCGCTAGGTGTTGTACTGCTAGGCGTGGCTACGCTAGCTGTCATAATACCGTGTGTCGTATCGCTAGGTGTTGTACTGCTAGGCGTTGTACTGCTAGGCGTGGCTACGCTAGCTGTCATAATACCGTGTGTCGTATTGCTAGGTGTTGTACTGCTAGCCGTGGCTACGCTAGCTGTCATATTACTGTGTGTCGTATCGCTACGTGTCGTACTGCTAGGTGTCGGTTTGCTAGTTGTTGCTATGCTAGGCTCTGACGACTTCAGACTTGCGGTCGTAGAGAGAATGACAGCAGGTTCCAAGCCCGACCCAGACCCAGAATCCAGGCTGAACCCTGACCCCGAACCATCGTCCCCTATACCCGCCCAACCGCCAACCCCGCCCTGCCCCCTCTGTCCACCAGTGCGTTCAGCACCACCGGTCTGGTTGAGGCTGGGCACCTCCGCCAGTGGCGCTCCGCCGTCAGTCCCAAGGGAGGGGGGAGACTTACGGTTTCCATGCTCCGGAGTTGCCTTCGTCGTGGTCGCCGTGGTTGCCGTGGTTTCCGGCTCTTCGGGCTGCGGATTCCAGAACCAGGCATCCGAGCGTGCGGCGTACAGAATGGACAGCAGGAACCAAAGCTTGAGCGTGGCCATGCTGCTGCCGCTTGCTGTCCCGGTGTCCCGGCTGACGTTGACCCACCACAGCTGGAGTGAGACCGTGTCCCTGAGATGAACGGCTCTCCGGTGGCCGCAACAAGCAGCCCTTCTGTCTCCCACAAGTCCTCACACCTGCTGTAAGCCTCAGGGCCGGGGGTTTAGGTCCTCACTGTTGGCTGGTGGTGCACTCAGTGACAGATGAGCGAGTGTGGAGGAGATTCACATACACACTCACACACACACACACACAAACATACACACACGCTGGGAAACCCACCCTACCCCTCAAAGATCCTCCCCTTTAGTCAACCCCCCCCCCCCCCCCCCCCCCTTCAATGCTCTCTCTCTGCCCCAGTGGAGTTACTCCCTTCACATGGACACACACACACACACACACACACACACACACACACATGTACCCACACAGACACATACTGAAACACAGGCACACACACACTGGAGGACGGACTCTGGGCTGTGGTGGTGGTGGGGGGGGGGGGGCACACTTTGGGCAGTGGGTGGTGGGTGCACACACTGGGACTGTACTGCTGGGGACTGGAGGCTAGCTCTCATCGTTTAGTCCTTTGTTGCATTTGAACAAGCTGCAGCTATGTCCTGTTGGCGTGACTGTTATTACATGTACTTTCTACTCCTTAACCCACCTAGTTTCTCGCCTGGGATTAATGACGTATAGTTTATCTAATCCTATCCTACCTGAGATCATTTTATGTTTTCTTTGCTGAGCGACTCCACGTTTCAAGCCTGGCCTTGTTTAGGCATCGCCGTGTCAACGCACCGCATGTCTCCTATGAACTTCCATAACGGCACATGACTCCATGGCAGTAGTGGCCCAGGAAGGAAGTGTTTACGGACTCAACTCATTCGACTCACTCGACCACCTAATTATTTCTATATTCCAGCAATATCTGCGCGCGCGCGCGTGTGTGTGTGTGCACGCACGCACGCGTTACCGCGACCTGTTTGCATACCCGACGCATGGTAACTTTCGTTACCATCTAAGGACGTCGGGAGCAAATTCCAGAAGAAACATTCCAAAAACCGGAAAAAACTGAAACCGATAAAGAAACAACGCTAAAAATGACGCGTTGAAGTGTCGGGTGGCTACACGTATGAAAAGGCCCGGGAAACCCGCAAGAAGTGATACAAAAATAAAGGAACTGCCGTAGCTGCTGTTAGCAGTTAAATTGCTTGAACGGGCGGTTTGACCGTTTTACTGTCTAATCTACTTTATTTGGCTGTTCAAATCACAGAGGTAAGGAAAGACGAGGAGGTGTCAGGAGGTACGAGAAGCTGTGGCTTCTTCTAAATCTTCGGTTTCTAATGGCCTTTAGAATTTGATTTGATTGATTCTCTCTTCACAGGAGTGTGGGATGGGGGGAGAATGGGGAGGGTAGACAGTAGAAAGAGCGAGGGAGGGAAGGGTAATGGAGGGATGAGCCAAAGCATGACAGGAAAAAAGAGTAGAAGGAGAAGAGGAGTGAGAGGTGAGCTTTAGAGGTACAGAGCACCGTGGAGGCACTTTCAGAAAGAGACAGGAATGGTGGAGAGAGAGAGAGAGAGACCAGCTGAGAGGGAGGTTCATGGGAAAAGCGTGTTCACTCAGCCTGGTGTCTTAGTCTGTGTGTGTGTGTGTGTGTGTGTGTGTGTGTGTGTGTGTGTGTGTGTGTGTGTGTGTGTGTGTGTGTGTGTGTGTGCATTGCCTCATCTCAGAAAAACTCCCGGTAATCACACCAGCTTCCAAGGTTCCCACAGATGGAGAATAACACACACACACACATAATGGTCATCACCCCCGCATCTCTGCATCGCCCTGTGCCCTTATCATCTAACCAGCCGTATCGCTCTCCCTCCCCCCACACCCCTCTCTCTCTCGCTTTCTCGCTCGCTTTCCTCCTCTCTCTCTCATATCTCTCTCTCCTCCCCCCTCTGCCCCCATCTCTCTCCCATCTCTCCAGTGTATCTGCCAGGCTGTGGACATCCAGCTGTTTCACATTCCAGTGGCCAGACCTCCCACGCCCGACCGTGTGACATTTAGAGGTCTGGAAACTACCCCGCGCGCGCTCTCGCTCTCTCTCTCTCGTGTTTTTGGCACAGCAGTGAACTATTAGCGAAGACGCCCCAGTGAGAGTTACTGCCAGATTGTGTTTAATCAAGAAATGTCTTGAATTAATATATGAAATTCTTCTGCTTGCATTGGCAGGTATAATTATATTGTGGTGATATTTTCACATTTCATATTTTATTTCGGTCTTAGAGCAGTGTGTCTCATTCCTCTGACCATGATGGGAAAGCTGTGGCTGTAGCTGAGAAACTGACTTTTTTATTGATACATATTTAATGCATGCGTGTGTGTGTGACAGATTCAACTGCGGAAAGGAAATAGAGATACGCATGACGAGAAACATACCATGCTAGTAAAACTGACAATAAGGTGCTCTATGAAGCCCTGACATCCTGACACACACATACACAGCTGTAACAGAGAGAGAGAGAGAGAGAGAGAGAGAGAGAGAGAGAGATCTTCTGCTAGAGTGGGTGGTCTGTGTATCTCTGTGTGTCCTCACTTCCAGGCTTGTAAAGTTGTCATTAAAACAAACGTCCATCTGTGAGAGGCTGGATTTACACACCGGCAGTAGCAGAAGAAGACTCAGATCTTTTACTTCAGTACCACACTGTAGAAGTACTCTGCTACAAGTAAAAGTTCTGCATTGAAAATGTTATTTAAGTAAAAGTAAAAAGCATCAAAAGACACTTAAAGTACCAAAAGTAAAAGTACTCATCATGCAGAATGGCCCATTTCAGAATAATTGTATATTATTTATTGGATTATATGTATTGCTGCATTAATGTTTTCATCTCTTTAATGTTGCAGCTGGTAAAGGTGGAGCTCATTTTAATGTATTTATATATATTGTATCTATTTCTTTACATACTGCTGGACAGCTTGTGAATTTCCTCCCGGGGATCAATAAAGCCTTATTGATATAATATATTTACTTATTGATTATATTTTGGCCCCGACTCAGGGGCCCAACACCATCAAGCAGCTTTAGACGAGGTAACAATTCATCAAGAAGTAGAGGAACAAGAATTATACAGCGGAACTAGATTGCATGAACACATAATCCACATTGTGTATACATGCAGAATGTGGCATCGATGCACATATTTACACAAACACACACAGCTGTCCACTGGCTGTCAACCGACTCTCATGGCTCTTGTCTATCAGGAGATTAGTTGAGGTTGGTGAGATTTAAACACACACACACACACACACACACACACACACACACACACACACACACACACACACACACACACACACACACACACACACACACACACACACACGTTAATTTGAGGTTTCTTAAATCCACCAGCAGAGGGCGAGTTTGGACGCTGTTGCAATCAGTCAGTGAAAATGTGGTTGTACATACAGCACATATGTGCAATTCTGAATGTATTCTTCGTTAAATAACGTGCACAGCAAGAGTGTGAAAATAGAAACACAGTGGCATCAACCGTCTTTTAAGAAATAGATTATCTAATGTTTCACATTCTGGCTGACTGGAAGCAATGATTCCTTGTCCAGCTCAACTGGTAGAGCAAGGCATTAACGCTGCCAGGGTTAGTGGTTCAAGCCCATTAAAAAGACTCTGGACTGGATTACTATTCACTATTTAGACACTTTGAACCGAAACAATTACAGTAAATTCAGATACAGGTCATTAAGGAGCAGGTAGGGGTTAGACAGTACAGAGACAGGTCATTAAGGAGGAGGTAGGGGTTAGACAGTACAGAGACAGGTCATTAAGGAGAAGGTAGGGGTTAGACATTGTGTATACATGCCGAATGTGGCATCGATGCACATATTTACACACACACACACACAGTTGTCCGCTGGCTGTCAACTGAACCGACTCTCATGGCTCTTGTCTATCAGGAGATTAGTTTAGGTTGGCGAGATTTAAACACACACACACACACACACACACACACACACACACACACACACACACACACACACACACACACACACACACACACACACACACACACACACACACACACACGCGCGCGTTCATTTGAAGTTCCTTAAATCCACCAGCAGAGGGTGCAGTTTGGACACTGTTGTAATCAGTCAATGAAGGAGCAGGTAGGGGTTAAGGAGCAGGTAGGGGTTAGACCAGTGATTCTCAAAGTGTGGTACGCGTACCACTAGTGGTATGCAGGGCTCCCTCTAGTGGTACGCCAAAGAATCACTGAAATAAATATAAATAAAATAGACAGCAACTGTTAAGTGCAAAACACACTGCCACCACAGTGCTGCGGCGCGTCATATGACACGCGTCAAGTGCCGCCCCTAGCACCCATAGGAAGCGTCGCGCTGCGGTGCGTCAACAGGAATATAGTCGTCTCCGGAGCAGAAGAAAAAAAAAGAAAAGAAAAAAGCGCCTTTTCAGAGGCGGCGACGCTGTGAAATAGGACAGTGGTGTGAAGTGTAGCGGGGCGGCGCTTCGACGTGCGCCGGTGGCCGCCTGCCGCCGCTGGGCACCTGCCGCTGCCGGTGTGGGGGTTGTACATAGAAAATAATAGGGTGGCTGTTTTGACGCGCGCCTGTTCGGTGGCGGTCTGTTTTGGACTTTACTTGCAGCTATGCATACAGCCTGTTTTTTTTTTTGTGCAGTACATTTTTTACTTAACATTTAAGTACAGTTTTATTTAATCTTTAAGAACAGTTTTTGTTTTGTTTTTTTACATTTATTTAAGTACAATGTTTATTTAACTTTTATTTAACGTGCAATACATTTTAATTGAATTATTATTTAAGTACAGTTTTTTTTATTTTCCTATATTTAAGCGCAGTCTCACTGTTCAAACTGTGTAAAATGTTACAATGGCTGACAATATTAAATATACTACGCTACTGTATTGTTGGTCATTATGGTGGTACTTGGAGAGCCAAGTATTTTCTGAGGTGGTACTTGATGTAAAAAGTTTGAGAACCACTGGGTTAGACAGTACAGAGACAGGTCATTAAGGAGCAGGTAGGGGTTAGGGGGCATCTTGCTCTAAGATGCCTACAGGTTAGACTGTGGACATTTGGGCTTAGACCTAGCCAAACAACATAGCCACTGCACTATCCTGCTGAAAATATCATTATTTGGAGTTCTCTCTCTCTCTCTCTCTCTCTCTCTCTCTCTCTCTCTCTCTCACTCTCACACTCACTCACTCTCACTCTCTCTCAGAGTGGGCAAAGGTGTGGGCGGGACAGTTGTTCTTGGTGCCATGCAGAGAATAAATGAACAATAAAGAGAGAAAGGGAGAGATGCAGGCTGAGACAAGACAGTAGGTTCTGTGTTCACAGGAATCTTCTAAACCTTCTATGGCGGCCCCCCGCTTTTTTGGGTAACAGCAAAGCCCATCGCTGGTTATAACCAACAATATGTCGACAGAAGAGATGTACAGTGGAGTAGATCACAGTGAGCTCAGATGCATGTCATTGAGGAGCAGGTAGGGGTTAGGGCCACCCCCTAGCCCAAGAGTCAAAGTCGATACTTAGTAGTACACCTGCTTGCTACACTAACAATATGAGGATACCAATTGTTTATAAATTTGCTATCATGTAAAGCGAATGATGAGATATAGATTAAAATTAACTCTATCTTGTTTAAGGCACTAACCCTGTCTTGTTTGAGGCCTAACCCTGTCTTGTTTAAGGCACAACTCTGTCTTGTTTAAGGCACTAACCCTTGGGTTTATTTTTGAGTCGACATTGACACTGTTTTACTATCCTCAATGTCAAGATCCGGCCAACCTGTCTCGGTTGACTTGACAGCACTATTCCTTGGTTGCAGACGGGTTACCAGACCGCCTCTTGAAAATAAGTCAACCATCTGAAGCTGATGAGTTCTTTACCCCTCAAGCACGTCTCGTTTTTTTTTTTCATTTTCCCGCCTCCTCCCACCTGTCCGCCTCTTTGGATACACAGGTCAACTGGAAAATGTCTGCGAGCCCCCTGGCTGAATGTGAAGGCTGAGGGTTGCATTCCAGGTTGAGGGAGCTCTTACGGCCAATATCCACTATACGCGAATTGCCGCACGGCCAATTCCGCCTCCATTCACTTTCTATGGGACGCGTGCAATTCGCTGCGCAAAGCATGCTGGGATTGCTTGCGGCGCGGAGCCAGCTGCGGCACGGCCTGGCTCCGCTTCTAAGTTTGCATAAAGTTGAGAAATTTCAACTTTATGCAAATGCACGCGGCGCGAATCCACGCGGTCACCAGTCAGCAAACAGGACGTGGGTGTGGGCCGTGACGTTGACCCTTCTGATTCATTACCACAATGCGGGCGGGAGCTAGTTGATCCACTAGTCAACACGCCCTCAAGTGAACGAGTCTTCAAGGCGGCGCAATGTCACGCGGATAATTCGCGTATAGTGGATATTGGCCGTTATGCTGTAGCCTGGGAACGTACATTCTGTCATGCTCCACATTCAGGACAGCCCACCCACCCATCTTCCTACCCCTTCCTCTCATTACATCAGACACTCGTTTAAATACCTTGATTAAAACTTTGATGAACAACAGACCACAAAGGTTCCCAAACTGATGTGATTTCCAAACAGTGTAAACGCCATAGAATCGGAATTAAAAGCGAAGCAAAAGAAGCAAAAAATGGGATTTGGGTCCACAACATGTATGTGGTTCCCTGTTCCAGACACACATCCCCTGGCCTAAGACCACAATGTGGACACTCTGAACAAAGACCTCTGAGCAACAAAAAACACAATCACAATTCAACATTGCAGTTGTCATCTGAGCCTAGCCAAAACCTACACTCACCTTAGACCAAACCCACGAAACCACTATCAAAGAAGAACCACAAACAATCTGTCAAATACAAATGATGAATGTAGCAGTGATGGCGGCCGGCTTATCTCCCATCGACTGTGAAAGACTCGGTGTGACAGTTTGTGAAGAAAGGCAGACGGTCGTATGGCTGAGCGAACGCCTTTATCCTGATAGCCAAAGACACTCAGCCACCATGAGCAAAAACATTGGGATTTTGAACCTTTAACCGCGGCTGTGGCGATACTAAATGTGTTCTTCCGTCCCTTCTTGCTAGCTAGCATTAGCATCGCAGTGACTGTTTAATCCATCGTCTAGCTCAGTGTTTCAGCAATGTTTTCTTGGTCTCATGTACCCCCACAGCCCAATCAGTACAGTTCAAGTACCCTTCATCCAAACCAAACCAAAGAGAGTTGAGAATACTATTAATCCCAGATGGGAAAACCCGGGAGAAATCTCAATCTTTCCAAGTACCCCCTGGAACCTGCTCATGTACATGTAACCTTGGTTGGGAATCGCTAGTTGAGTCTAGTTGGTTACATGATACAGAACAGTCCCAAGGAAAATCTTGCCAGAAGCAATGGCAACACATTTATAGCTCAGACCTGAGCTATAATTGTGCTATCCAACGTCATTATCCATGACGTTGGATAGTGTTTGTGTGAAGCGCTGAAAACTTAAACTTACAAAAAATGATTCTTTGTAATATGTGAAGTAACTCTTGTCGGCAATATTTGACCACCGGGTGTGATGTTAATTAGCCATTACATCCCAAGAGGTAGTGTCCACCCATATGTGTGATGGATAGATCACACATATGGCTACCAGCCTCCTCAGTGGACTGTACCAACTGGTAGGCTGATCTGGCCATCATACATCTTGTGTGTAGCTTGTAAAAGCTAATCAACACCTGGTAAAACAGAGGGCCTTTTTCCTGTCCATGTTCAAAACACCAGCGCCTCTCCTGTATTTCTCTCCCTTCCCCTCACCATTTGACTTCTGACCTGGAATTATTCAGCAGCGACAAATTCTGCCATCAATCCATGGATGTGGAAGGCAGTGATTAATCAACAGGTAGTAAACTGATCTTCCACTCCAAAGGAAAACACAAGCTTCTGTCAAGGACAAAAGCTAAGATCTATGTTGTTTTGTTTTTTGGCGCCCCTCAGCTGATGAATAGAGGAGGGGATTTGCCAGCTCCTTTGGGGCTAGGAGGAGGGTTTCACATGATGCACGCACATATTCCTTGCCACCATCTTGGTGCTTTTTCACCATCATTATAATAAGGATAATAACAACTGGTTGCTTGGTTATTCTAGAATGTACCAAGATGGCGGACTTGGAATGTGCTTTTGGAAATTCAGATCACATGATTGAAACCCTCCTATAGAGTGAGATGTTTGGAGGACCAGCATTCAGGAAGTGGTGAAGAGTACTTCCTCTTCGCTGCCTTCTCCAGTAACTCCATATCCAGCTCGTAGTGATTCAGACAGAGGCAAAGTGCTTGTAAATGTCGACTTCCCAGAGTGTTGTTCTCTAGTTGTATTGGATAGGGATACTGATGTCTGAAAGTATGTTTTTGGTATGCTCTTACCTGGTTTTTTTTGTATTATTATTTTTCGTATTATTTTTCAACATGAGATGTCCGTGCAGTGCCCCTTGTGGCTGGTCTTGCAATTAATAATGCAGTGTCTGTGTGTGGTTCATGTGTGTGTTCTGTTGTGACTACTGTCACTCATGTTTTTATGGCGTCAGAGTGCGGTGGCTAATGAAGTTTCCTTCTTGGGGGATTAATAAAGTTAATCAATCAATCACATTTCAGGGGATGCCCCATTAAAAGGCCCACTGTGTAAGATTCCTCTTGATGCTCATTGTGTGATTACTTAAAATGTAATGGTGTAAGGTGTAGGCTTTTTATTGAGTTAAACCAGAACTGCTTGTAAGCTAATGCTAGTAGCGAGTAGACCCATATGTGCCTCCTGTATGAACACACGTTGCTATGGAGTCACACACCATACTTACCGTACTCACGCATGTGTCCTCATGCAAAATGCACTGATAAGTTGTTGACACGCTGCAAAACAAACATTTAAATCCACTTGTTGTGTTGCCTCGTCAGGTTTTACCAATGCGTCTTTAGTGGTTTACATCCACGGTTTGAGCGCAGCGCTCCAAACATGGATGTCTTGGTCAAAAACGACGAGGCGATACAAGAAGTGGATGTAAATGTTTGTTTTGCAGTGTGTCAACAAAGTATCAGTGCGTTTGTCAGGAGGACACATGCATGGGTACGGTGGGAACTGATTTGGACATTGGAAAGTGGTTACAAAGACCAGTGAAACATCTAGCGGTGGTAACTGAGTGTGACTCCATAGCGATGTGTGTTCATACATAGTTAATACGGAGTGCAGGAGGAACATATGGGGCTAAAGTTAGAGTAGCTCGTTACCTAACCTCTGGTTTACTTGAGCTTTACCTTTAATCCATAGAAAACTGGGTCCATTTATTATTATGCTTTGTTCGTTGAGACATCACTTTTTCAACAAACTCAGAAATATATATAATATAGTATTAGAAATAGGCCTATTCTATAGATAGGACCACAATTAGCATTAAAGCTCAGGATCTTTGGTTGCTTATCTTCTGATACGAATGGAGGCAGTTTTGTCTGGGTGACTCACAGGGCTGTCCGCTGTCTCAATGTGAAGAATCCCTCTTCAAAGCTCAGCTTTGAAGAGGGATTCTTTAGCAGCACTGTCGAGTGTTCAGCCTTGAGTGGTCCCCCAGCAGGGGTGAGACCAGGGGAGGGGGGGCTGGGGTGCTACCTGCCCTCCCCAAAAAATGTATTGATTGATTGCCCACTCCTGAGTGCCACCCCTCCTACAGCCACTCAACAAACAACAAACACAACAGCAAAAACAATAAAAAACACTATGGCATAGAAAGATAAATCTTATTTTCTTATAAAGTTATTTTCGTGATGTGTCTACACTCTACAATTGTACAGTGTTGTGTTCTATATTGTTCTCCTTAAATTAAATGTGTTTATGAACCATGTCCTTATACATCCAATCTTCCATGACCAGGTTGTGACCTCATCATATGGAGAAGAAACCAACAATGGACCTTATTCACCAATTCTGTATTCAGTTTCCCCCACCCAGCTAGCGTTAGAACCAAGATGGCCACTAGATGAGAAAGGTCCATGCAGTCTTGTTATCAGACATTCCTCTAGTTGACACAGAAATGTATCATACAGTGTTTACGGGGCGAGAGGACAAATCCCTTTGTGAAGAAGATAATTTGTCATGGCCAGAAAGCATTGCAGGGCCAAACTGAAATGTTGTCAGTTTCTAAAGGGCATCTGTGTGTTTGCAGAAACAGAAACACCATTGTTTTGGGAAAGTAAAGTACAGCACAGCACACTACAAAGTATTGAAATGGGTTTGAAAGTGTGAGATTTCAAGTGTCTTCTAGACTAGATTAGAAATAAATAGGTTATACTTTATTATTACTTTCCCTTTTTGGTGAGTTTTTACTATTTTGCTTTATTTGTTTAAATTCAATTCTTTTGGGTGCTCTCGACAACTCTTCTAGTGAAGTGTGAAGCTGCTGTTATCATTTTATAGCTTAAATGTATATATTGAAGGAAATGTTTAAAACTTTCCAACTGTGACCACGCCAACTGTTACCACTCCCCATTACAATCTCATCATCTCTCTCAAAGCTAAAAGCTAGATAGTGTCCGACAGCTGGCACAGCAATCTTCTCACCACATCACAGTGTAGATGGGCTAGCTCTGATAACGCTTCTAAGATACTGAGGAGGGGGGACGGGGGGGACCCAAGGGACCCAAAACATCCCCTTGTCTATGGTCTCTTCTACTTCCTGTGTCTCAACTCCCAGACATTAAACAAAGCAGATTTGAATCCCTCAACAAAAAAAGTGGACGCTAACAGGCATGTGGTTTAGCAAAGGGGCTACGCTACGCAGATGGGTATGCTGAATGTTACGGTGTAGCGCTTTGAGATAAGAGGAGCTGTCCAATAGCTGAGTGTGAACAGTTGTATCTGGGTGTTGGACTCCCAGCCGAGAAGTTCTGGGTTTAAGCCTGCATTGTCCCCAAGTCCAACCTGTAGGCATTCCTAGAGCAACCCCCTACCTGCTCCTTGATGACCTGGATCTGTACTGTCTAGCACTACTTGCTCCTTAATGACCTGTCTCTGTAGTGTCTACCCCATTCCTGCTCCTTAATGTCCCGTCTCTGTACTGTTTAAGCCCTACCTGCTCCTTAATGACCTGGATCTGTACTGTCTAACCCCTACCTGCTCCTTAATGACCTGTCTCTGTACTGTCTAACCCCTACCTGCTCGTAAATGACCTGGATATGTACTGTCTAACCCCTACCTGTGCCTTAATGACCTGTCTCTGTACTGTCTAACCCCTACCTGCTCCTTAATGACCTGTCTCTGTACTGTCTAACCCCTACCTGCTCGTTGATGACCTGGATCTGAATTCACTGTGGATAAAACCATCTGCTGAATGACTGAATAGTTTTAAATAGAAACCAAAAAAACAATAAAACACAAAAAAAAGGCTATATTCGGGTGTACAGGTCCTTTAATTATTTCACTTTAAAACCAAAATCGGCAGTCCAACGTTAACGACAGATTGAGGCCCAGTAAGATTGGGAAATAAAAATAAACAAACTTGTGCAAATTGTTGGTCATGTTTAGGAAATCAATATTAGTCGATGGCAAAATCTACATAGTTTTAGTAAAAGTGAAAAAACAAATCACTTTCTCAGCACTATAGGAAGGAAAAACTATAATTTAAATTCTAAACTATTAAGTTGCTTTATGCTTATTGTCTAATATGCTGGGTGGGTATAACTTTGGCAGTGGGTGTACATTTTTCTCTAAATGTTGCTGATTATAATATCTAGCATCTGTTTCTACTGCACGGGTCTGACACCATGACTTTATAAAAACTTCCAGCTTATGAAATGCTAATAAAAATGCTGTGTTTGCATTAATCCAAACAGGTTGAAACATATCCATGAAGAACCATGAACTCTGTCTGTCTGTCTGTCTGCCTGCCTGTCTGTGTGCTGCCTCTGGCTGTGTCTTTTTCTGTCTGGCGTCTCTCTCTCTCTCTCTCTCTCTCTCTCTCTCTCTCTCTCTCCTCTCTCTCTCTCTCTCTCTCTCTCTCTCTCTCTCTCTCTCTCTCTCTCTCGCTCTCGCTCTCTCTCTCTCGCTCTCTTTCTCTCTTTCTCTCTCTCTCTCTCAGCAGCAGCATGGTTAAACCCTGCTATCACTGAGAACCAGTGGACAGAGACGTTCCCAAAACAATGACAAACCCCGCCCCTTTGACTATCCAATTAAGACGCCATTTCCTGTAGTTCTTTATTTTGTAGTTCTATTGATATGTGGTAGGACCCAAGAGTTTATAGGCTATGCTAAATGTTATGATGTATGCCTTGAGACCATATTATATGTAGTATGTAACAAACAAGTTCAATGTTTTCATACATTCAAAATAGAATAAGAAAAGTGGCATACGTTTTGCGTGAGTTATGTGTCTCTATGTATGAATTGAATGTATTGATTTTGTGCTATGGTTGTTTCTTGAACAGTTCAAGAAGCAGTCGTGTGTTTGCACATCTAGATCTGTCTACATGTGCATTTGACTTGTTTTGTGTATGTAGTCTTCTATTTTTGACATGCGTGTATGTGTCTATGCCATGAAATCAAGTGAGAAGTTAAAACATGCACACACACACACACACACACACACACACACACACACACACACACACACACACACACACACACACACACACACACACACACACACACACACACACACACACACACACACACACACACACACACACACACCACTTGTTTGTTGTAAATGTTTTGAAACAACTTAAGTGCAGCTTTCGAGAGAAGCTGGCTATTATTTCAACCCACTTGAGTTTTCTTCTTTCTATACAGTTATCAGTCCTAGAGCAATGCTTTGAGACTAAGATGGAAGATGATAATCTGCTTTGTGATTTAGATGGAAGATGATAATCCCTGACAAGTCCTAGATGCTAATCAAATGCTTTGAGACCAAGATGAAGGATGATAACTTCCTTTGAGACCAAGATGGAGGATGATAATCTGCTTTGAGATGGAGGATGATAATCTGCTTTGAGACTAAAATGGAGGATGATAATCTGCTTTGAGACTAAAATTGATGATAATCTGCTTTGAGACTAAGATGGAGGATGATAATCTGCTTTGAGACTAAGATGGAGGATGATAATCCCTTACAAGTCCAGACACCGGCAGCCTCATTCCATCCTGCTGAAATCACCGATCTATGTCATCACCATCTGCAATCATGAGCACGTCAAATCCAGTCCAACGTTTTTGCTTTTAAAGTACATCCTGATGAAATACACTTTCTTCTTTTGTTTATTTTCCATTATAATCAGAGACCTTACTATTTTGTCTCGTGATGATGTGTTTAGCCTACTTTGCTTTTGATTATTGGATAGATTTATGTGTTATCGATTTACTTTATGAATCTTGTCAAGAGTGGCAAGCCATATTTTTAATTGAACTAAAATTGCATGTCGGCTAAACCGTCTGCAGCCGTGCGTTATTCAGAAACACGCAGGCCTACTGTACACCATCACATGCAGGGGCGCTGCCAGGGATTTTGGGCCCCATGAAAAGATATCACATTGGGCCCTAGCACCCCACCACCACAGGCCAGAGATTGTGCCCCTGTCAGTCACAGGCCCTTAGACTCGTCCTACCCCCCCCCCCCCCTTACAGCGCCCCTGATCACATGTGTTGTTATGGATTCAAACTATGCTGTTTGTTTGCGGAGGAAATGCGGTGAACTTTACCTGGATGCCGCGACCTGGTCCGCGTGACCACCAGCAGGACCACGAAGACCGTGAGCGCCGCACACCTGTCGCCGCGGTACATCCTAGCGCGCGCGCGTGGCACAAAATAAAACGTAACTTTTCTTCCACTATAACTTCCAGTGAGTCAGTTCCCGCGTGTCCGCATCGCAGTCTCAACGTGTTTTTAACGTAAGAGGAGATCTCGACGGTACCTGCGCTGGGCTGCGCGCACCTGGACGCGCGAGTCTGATGCTGCTGCTGCTGCTGCCGCCCCGCGCGCTCCAGGAACAGCAGGAGCCGCGGGCTCGAGACGAGGGGGGGGGGGGGGGGGGGGGGGGGCGCTCCCCTTCACTTAAAACTGTGTTTTTTTTCTGTCCAACTTGTGGCTGACTAAAATATTTCTATTTGACTATATTTCAATATTTAGCTATTTCTATATGTAACTATATTTCTATATTCAACTATATGTCTGTATTTAACTATATTTCTAATTTAACTATATTTCACTATATTTCTATATTTAACTATATTTCTATATTCAACTATATTTCTATATTCAACTATATTTCTGTATTTAACTATAGTTCCATATTTAACTATATTTCTAATGTAACTATATTTCTGTATTTCACTATATTTCTCGATTTAACTATAGGCCTATTTCTATTTAAAGGTCTCATCTCATCGTTTTTTCATTAATTTTGCGGTGGTCTCTAGTGTTAATAAATACCCTCAGTACCGGTTTTGGTTAAAAAAAAATGCTCTGCCGCGCCTGTTTCATGCTGTTTTAGTTTGGTGGGGGAGGTGGGGGGGGGGGGGGGCGAACGACACGATTTCGCCTCTCATCATGAATATGCATGACATGCTAATGAACTCGCCTCTGGTTGGCTAACAGCACTGTGACGCTACCTCCAGTGAGGATTTTTCCGCTCCATATTCAACTAGTGCGAGACGAGTCGAGAATCGCGACTGTCCTGCTACTTCCTGACTTTCGGTGGGCGGTAGCGGAGGCGAGGCCATGAATACTAATTCACGGACTGACGTCAATCCGTGGGGCTTTTCTCATCCGCTGATTTTTCTCAGTGTTTTTTTCTCTGTTCTTTCATTGCCAAATACAGGCAATGGGGGTAGAAGAACGTTTTCACGCGCAGCACGCACATGCAACTCGGTGAGACCTATAGTATTTCAACAAAAACAAGTATTAAACTGTTTCTCGCGGAATGAGACCTTTAACTATATGTCTAGATGTAAATTTCTAGATTTAAATATAGGCGAGGCCTATTTCACTAGGCTATAGGCAGGGGCACCGCTAGAGATTTTTGGGCCCTATGAAAGAATATAATATTGCCCCCCCCCCCCCCTCCAATAATAGTGTGCTCAGAGGGGCCCCTATCAGTGTTGGGCCCTTGGAATCGTCCTAACTCCCCCCCCCCCCCCCCCCCCCCCCCCCTTATGGCGCCCCTGGCTATAGGACCTAAAATAAATATATATATATATATTTTTTTACGTATTAAGCCTTTTCATGCGTGCATCACTTGAGCCTGTCCAGGCATGTCTCCCGTCCAGCACCTGTCTGTGGGCAAGACTAAAACCACTCATTCCTCAAATATAGACGGAGTTGACAGATCCACGCACACTCCACACACACACACACACACACACACACACACACACACACACACACACACACACACACACACACACACACACGTGGAATATATAACATGGGGATATAGGACATAAATACATACATGAAAATTAAACTTTTTCAACTTTTCATTTTCCGTGCATTCTGTAAATGTAATTACTTATATGACTCTCCTGTTCTGTGTTTATTGAAAGCATTTTCTCGTCTCATCCCAAGTTCAACATGTAATGTACGACGTTTGCCAGATGGTGGCACTGTCCTCAGTAGCCCTAAGCAAATCATCAAATCAAAAACAACCTTGGATTTAGCCTCAACAAATGCTGTTATTAACATGAACCTTTCTGCCAGAAAAATAGCTAAACTAAACAATCGAAGCAGAGGAAATATACACACTGTGTAGCCTATGATATTGTCAGGACATGCCTTTGCAAAGTTCTGCTGAACAAACAAAAAAAGAGAGAGAAAAGTCTCTTTGACAGAACCGCAGTAGCAGAGCAGAGCTCACTCAAGAATCCCAGCCGTCGCCATCGCTGTCTATCCTGTCCGCACACGCACCATATACGTCCACTTATCCATCGCGTGACTTCATCATCCTCATATACGCTGGAATCCGGCCGCTGGCTGAGCTCCTGAAGATGCACTTTGGGGCCAGAGGCACCATTTTTTCCCCCCGATTTGAATTCCAGCCAGTTTTTTTCTGCATTTTTTTTACCCCGTTGGCTGTGAGCTGCTGCCAGTGTGTGGTGGGGTTTAAGGGCATGTAGGTGTACGTGTTCAGACAGGACTTAATCCATGTAGATGTGTCACCACCTCGTGGAGATTGAATGTGTCTTGTAGATGACCTGGATGGGAGTGTTACATGAAAGAGGTTCCGACACACACACACAAACACATACACGACTCAGACACACACATTGACACAGGTACATGCACACACAGACACAGACACACACACACACACACACACACACACATACACACACACACAGTCTCATAGACGCAAACACACTGACACACACACACACATGCATATATCAACACAAAGACATGCAAAAAACAGATTTAAACACACACACACACACACACACACACACACACACACACACACACACACACACACACTAGTGCATATATTGCCCCCCCCCATTAATCAAGTCAGAAAGAGTTTGGGTACCTGTATTTCTGTTTCTGGCATGGACATGCATACCCATTCCTCCCTGACAGGCATTTAACCATGGCTGTCAACACACACAGACACACACACACACATCTAATTTAAAAAAATGTTGGAATTCACACGTCTGCGGACCCCAGTCCATGAAGATCCACGCCGGCACCCTAACCCAGAGACCTAACCCAGAGACCTAAACCCAGAGACCGCACTCAGAGACCCTAATCCAGAGACCCTAACCCAGAGACCCGACTCGGATCTTTACAAATCTGCCTGCATTTCTACTTCCACGTCACGGTAACGTGAACACAAGGGGGCAGTATAGCGTTTCAAAACCACAAATGTACATGAACCAACAAGCAAATCCGGTACAGAAACAGAAACTAGAGACCTTAGCTGTGTCCCAATTCAGAGGCTGCATCCTTCGAAGCACGCATTTGAAGGTCGATTACGTCACAACGCCGCGTGAAGGCTGTCCCAATTCGAAGGCTCCTTCAAATGCAGCCTTCAAATGCGTCCTTCTTTTCCCTCTTTTTGGAGGATGCACCGCAACTATCCTTCGCGGCCTCACATATCCCAAGATCCTTTGCGCACCGCTTTTCAGTGCCAGGAAAATTACAATGGCGACACCAAGCGGTGAGGAATTTATATTTAAATGTAATAAGTATTGGGTTTATATTTAATTACTTTTACTTATTACTACTTATACTTTTACTAATTACTTATATTTTATTACTTTTATTATCCCTGCTTTATTTCCAGACTGTAAAACTGCAAACTCTAGTTAAATGATTGGATTGAATAAAGAGCTACGTTTATGATTATCACTATTATATGTTATACTTCATTATTGTCATTATTATGATCATTTTTTGCTATATTAGAACCCTTCTGTCTGTTTTTCAACTGATGACAAACTGACAGGCAATGTTACAAAGTACCAACTGACGGCTGGAGACGCAGCTGGTGATGCAACCAGGAAATGCTTCGAAGGCTAGACCGTCTCATTAAACAACGGTTGATGTCCCTCAGAAGGAGTCGCCTTCAGCCCCTGAATCGGGACACAGCTCTAGGCTGTGTTTGGAATCACATACTAACGTAGTAGTCATACTAAGTATGACATCAAAATGATACACATACACTGCATAGTATGTGGATTTTGTGTACGTGAGAAATGCCCGTCGCAGCCAGAGTCTGTGGTTGTGTTCGGAATCGCATACTAACGTATGCAATTTCCAGCAGACCGTTCACACTGAAGTATACAGCCAAGTATCCCAGAATGCATTTTGCACCAACTGGCAGTGATAGTGGAGGTTGAAATCAGGCTAAAAGCTGTTGCAATTTGACTGTTTATATGTCACTTTATGAGTTTTAATATTATTTCGGTCACCCTGTAGATTTCCAATGTGTGGTCGGTTTATCTAAATGACACCTGTTTGGAAATTGGAGATGTGAGGTGATTTGAGTGATTTGATTTTTTGCAGCAGCAGCAGCAAATACAAATAATTAAAATAAACAACCTTCATGGTGCAGTTTGATATTGAAACTATCTCTGGAACAAAACTGTGTGTGTATCCTGTCCTTGATTCCAGGTATACAGTTATTCCAGACTGACAGCTGCTGGTGGCTTCTGCAATACCGCTTTAAGCTTCGGCACATACAACCTGCTCTCGTTTCAAACTCTCACAAAGCAATGTTTAAAACCAACACAACATTTGATGCCTTGATATGAAGTCAATGGACATACGTTTCACTTTAGATATATATGGGAAACCTTGCACTTTGTAACTTTTGTACTGCATCTATTCAAAATATCTGAACTAGAAAGTTTCTCAGGAATAAAACTTGCCCGTCCACCAGTCAATCCATCCAGGGAATGCTTCTCTGTACATCGTTTTATTCTAGTCCACTTTTGTTGTCCGAAAGCGATGTAGCTACAACTCGAGCCACGAGAGGTTGCTAATGGGAAAACCGACATAGTGCGGGTTTAAGAAGCTATTAGTGAGGGTGACTCTATGTGCTCTGCTTCAATGAAACAGGGGTCAAACATTTCCCACATTTTCCCAACACCTTGGTGGTGAGGACTTCCTAGCGGCCACACGGTACTTCCACTGGGCGTCTCTTATCAGCGACCACTCTGTGTACTGGAATGTCTTATCACTACTAACGGCTTCTGGGGGGGGGGGGGGAGAGACACAATCCATTTACACGCATAGCGGATGATGTCATGTCTGTTATACACCTCTCTGTGTGTATACTGAAAAAAAAAACGTATTTGTATTATTTATAAGAAAACATAGTTATATGTATTTAAAAAAGTATTTGCCTCTGCTAAATTATTAGATGTACATCTAAATGTAAATGGGATCCTACAGAGATCATTTTTTGTGATTTGAGAGAGATTGAAAAGTGAGTTATTTAACTAAAAACACAGCATCACTTTTGCACAGCAAGGCTGATCCTAGTCCATAATTTTTCTGTCCTATCAAAATGTCACTGGGCCATTGCCAATACAGCACAATAACAATGTGTGGCTGTGATACCAGCTCTATATTTAAATATTAGCTAAGAGGCATCATTACTCAAGAGTTCAGCGTGTGTACATTTCGGGGGTGTCCTTCTCCGGGTAGCCGTAAGCTGGCTGATCCATCCCAGAGCTCCAGCCTTCCCCTCGGCTATCTGGTTTGGGGGTGGAGGAGCGCTGTCTGTGAACGGAGCAGCTAACTTTATCTACCCTTCTGTCATCGAAGCCGGGGGGGTATTTTTAGGTTGTCTCTAGCAGTGACAGCAGCTGCTAAAGCATTTAGGCATGCCTTGCCTACACCCCCCCCCTCTCTCTCTCTCTCTCTCTCTCTCTCTCTCTCTCTCTCTCTCTCTCTCACACACACACACAACTCTCTCTCTTCTTGTTCTGACTTACTCTCACACACACTCTTCGCCCTCCTCAATTCGGGGACAATGACATTATGAGGACATTGCTGAAGTAGGTGACGCATGGACTGAGCATTCGTGAGCGCCGGAGCAGCAGGCATGATCACCTCCCCTTCCAACCCTGTCTGCCACCTTCTACCACAGGCTCTCTTGAGTGGAGATACAACCAGGAACTGACCCTAACCTGGGTTGAACGTCTACGGCCCCCACAAAGAAAGCACACAGGTCCCTAGTTTTCAAATCTCTAACAAGGCCTGAGGAAACGTACTAGGTGAGTTTGTCCTGGACCTTCAAAACCCACAGAGACGCGCCAATAGTCTTGAACACAGCAGCACAATAACGTCTGCCGTATTGAGGGGGTTTCTGGAAGTTACCGAGAGAGAGGTTAGAGGTTAGATCCCATTGAAGCTGAGGAGAGCCAGGGTCAATTTCCACTTGAAGCTTTTTTTGAGGATGTACGCTGAAGTTCATGATTTTTGGAGCTAATGAGAAGAGAACACAGACAAAGTCGGTAAGTGTATCCTTTTATTAAGCTCTCGCAATGTATTATAATTCATGCATTATATTGATTTGTATTTTTTGTACTTTGATTCTTTATTATCCAGTATTATTTTATGTTAAAATAGCTTTCTTTATATATGGTAACAAACAATAACACTATCAAGAGGATTCCAAAATCTTACCAGTAGTAGACAGTGCCTAAAATGCACCACATCATTTTTTGATATATTAATGTATATGTTGTATGTATATTAACTGTCTGTTAATTGTAAGAAATAACAAGCCATCAGGAAGCCTCAAGGGTTTCAGCCATATTACAATCTGAAGACCTCTTTGCTAGTTGACAGTCTATGCAAAAAACAACAGGTACTCCATTAAAACATCAACACGATAAATCAGAGTTACAGTGACGGTTTTATGCTGGCTATGCGGCAGCTATCCCGTCAAAGTACATAAGTAAGCCATTCGATAAGAAGGTGTTAGTCATACTCTGACTAACATCTGCTTTTAGAATATTGTCCTATGAGACAACACAGGTCATCAGAGTGTTACAGGCCTGTGGTTTGTGTATCACAGAGTTCTAAGGGGGCAACTGACTTCAGGTGTGGTGGGACTCCATTCTTGGGGCCTGTGACACATGGCCTCTGTTCCGGCTTTTTTAGGACAGACTGGTTTTATAAATAATCCCTTCATTGAGAAGCAGCACCAGCTGGGAGACTCACACACACTCTGGGAAGAAGTCAGGAGTTTGGACAAAACTTTTCTCTGCAGAGTTTGGGTCTTAGCAGCCTTTATTTTATTGAAATTATGCATGTCTTCAATTTGAAAGTGTAAAGAATAGGAAAAGCACTTGCAGGGATAGGTTCCATTGGAACGTTTCGCTTCTGCATCTATAGTCTAGCTTATGAACATTCAAGCATACATATAATATCATTTTTAACCCTCTCCCTTCGTTTTAATTGATTGCAGGTGCCAACTACGATTGCATTTGAAGTGTGTTGTGAACCTTATGAACTTCATTAAATTATTTTCCACTAACCCCAGTCACATTTGCCCTTGCAGTTCCTCCACAGAATATCCCCAGAACATTTAGAACCACTTCAGCCACCACATAGCTCTCCTGTACGTCCTCGACTTGCCACAAGTAGACACTAAGACACCTTCCATCATGGACATTTTCGGAGGCGCCCCCCGCGTCCTGGGCTACCCTCGTCCTGTGGTTGCCCAGTGCGGCGCCAACGCCACACTCAAGTGCCAGATTGGTGGAGACCCGCGGCCCGACGTGGTGTGGGAGCGCAAGAATGTCCAGATCCTGTCCGAGGGACGCTACGAGATCTCGGAGGACGGGAAAGCCTACTTGCTCACCATTTGCGGAGTGACTCTGCAGGACGTCGGTCAGTACATCTGCAAGGCCAGGAACAGTATCGGTGAGACCTACGCAGCGGCGTCCCTCAAAGTGGAAGGAGATGTCACTCCTCAGCAAGTGGGTCCGACACATGTGGGGGTACACAACGGCATGGGGCCATCGGGGATCCTGGACAATGGGGAATTGGGGGGACAGCTCAACGGCTATGTCAATGGTCAACAAACCACACCTGGGAACCCGAATGGTACCGAGTCCAGAGTGCAGGTGAACAGAGAATGCGCGAAGAAGCCGAACGTCGAGGAAGACTTGGGACACGTGAGCTTACCTGCAGACGACGCAGCGCGGTTCCTCATCAAGCCCATCTCGCTGCGTGTGGATCGGGGCGAGGACGCAGCGTTCTCTTGCAAGCTGTGGGGAACACCGCTGCCCCAGGTGGTCTGGGAGAAGGATGGCAAGAAGCTCAACGACATCTTTGAGAGCGCCCACTACAGCGTCAGCAGCCAGGACGGTGGCTGGTTCCAGCTCAAGATCTTCCGCACGCGCTTGCCCGACAAGGGCGTATACACGTGCCATGCCGCCAACTGCCATGGCAAGGCCTTGGCAGGTGCTGTCCTATTGGTCGAGCCTGTCCCAGAGCGAGGGGAGAGCAAGAAGTCATCGGGCAACCAGTGGTCTCCAAAGCAGGGGCGTGGCAGCGGTGGGCGACACAATCTGCTGAGGTACGCGGAGGAACCATCGGAGAACGCGACCAAGGTCAAGAAGTTTGCAGTCTCCGAGGGGAAGCACGCCAAGTTTCGGTGCTTTGTGACTGGGAAGCCGAAGCCCGAGATCATCTGGAAGAAAGACGGAGTGCCCCTAGAGGCGGGGAGGCGTCATCACATCTTTGAGGACAGAGAGGGCTACTACACGCTCAAGGTCCTGTACAGTAAAGTGCAGGACTCTGGGCTTTATGTCTGTGCCGCGTCCAATGCATTGGGGAACACGCTCAGTGCTGTTCAGCTGTCAGTCAAAGGTAGGCGGGGCTTCCTCTCTTCGGAGGTTATAAAAAATCTGCATCCTTGACGCTATAGAATTGTACTCATAAATATTCATCAATGCTGAATATGATAAAAATGAACTTCGCTTTAATCAAACACAGAAAAACTAAACTCAATACTTTATTAACCATGTCACTAAAAGGCAGACTAATCTATTACATAATAGATTACGATAGTAGTAGTACAGTAGTTATTGTTTTGTTCCATATGAAAGTTTGGCTTTTTGTAATGTGTTGCTTTAAACTGTGACAGACTCTGTTACAGCGGCCTGGTCAGAGAGTGCTGAATCATCCTCTTTGCAATAGTTAACCATTTAATCATAAGCCCTTTATAACCAGTGAGTACATCTGGGGTCACGTAGCTCTTTCATAATGTAGGCTTACACTGGACAGCTGGGAAAATCAGATTAATCAGTTTTGTCGATGCACCCCAAGACAAAACTGGTTTAGCGAATAAGTTGTTCAGTGAATTGAATTCTCAGATAAGAGAGGGTATTTGATAAATGAATTATAGGCTACTAATTGTTTTCAAACTGTATTTTCACATGCACATCTTAGTATTCTTAGTAGAACAGAATAGATATTTTATTTTCCCCCTTGGGGGAAATTTGTCCACTGCTTTTAACCCATCTCTTGGAGCCGTTTAGTTTGGTTAAGGCTGAATAAAATGGCAGACTTAACTGTCTCTTTTCAACACAACCCCACCGCCAGGTCCGGCGGTGCGCTTCAAGCGGCCCCTGAAAGACGTGGAGGTGAACGAGCGCGGCGTGGCCGTGTTGGAGTGCGACGTGCCGGATGACACGATGTCCGCAGCGTGGTACCTGGAGGACCATCGGCTGGCGGCCAGCAGTAAATACGGCATGGAGCAGAAAGGGACGCGACGAAGACTCACCATCCGCGACGTTGGGGCGGATGACGACGGGGTGTACCTCTGCGAGATGCCCGACGGCGGGAAGAGCATCGCCGAGTTATCCGTTAAAGGTCAGCTGCCATGCTTTAAGCTTTCAAATTGTGTGATGATGATGTTAATGATGATGATGATGATGATGATGATGATGACGATGACGATGATGATGATGCATTACCAATGAAACAGGCATAACAAAAATAAAGAAACAAGCTAATACCCAACACACCTGTCTTCCCCTATCAGGGACGATTGTGCGCAAACTCCCCCGCAAGCTGGAGGTGCTGGAGGGGGAGAACGCGGCGTTCTGCGTGGAGGTGGAGGTGGACGACCTGGAGATCCACTGGTTCAAGGATGGTCTGAAGCTCTGCGAGACGCCCCGAACCATCCTCAAGTCCTTTGGCAAAACCCACGTCCTGGTGTTCGTCAGCGTGGCCCACCAGGACACGGGGGTCGTGACCTTTGTGACGGGGCGATCAAAGACCTCCTGCCGTCTTAAAGTGAAAGGTAAACTATTAAGTCATTTAGCTTTTATCCGAAGCGACTAACATTTTAGATACATGTCGTTCATGAATTAAGCAGGTAGGCGTAAGGCATCTAAATTAAGCAGGTAGGGGTTAATCATCTTAATTAAGCAGGTAAGGGTTACGCATGCCTAGGATGTAACCAGTAAAGTTTGTGCTGGGAGTCAAACACCCTGGCCTACAATGTGCCTCCTTTGTTTTTGTCTGACAAGTTTCTTGGCATAAACATGAGAAAACAGATTTGGACCAGTTGACACCTGAAGTTGTTAAAGCATTGGGGCTTCTTTCGACTGTTGCTACTGCCATTATTCATTATTCAACTGTTCTTCCAGCTTATATAAAAGAAGTAGTTTCTTTCTTCTCAGACATTTAGGGCTCACACAGTACTTAACTTAAGTGTTCGATTTACATCCTAAATGTGGCCGAGTTAAAATCCCCATTGAGACCGTCACGTCTATCTACCTGTTTCCTGGGCCAGCTGCCCGCCACAGCCCCCCTACTTGCCCCGTGGGGGTCCAAATGGATGCAGAGCAACCCAACGGGGTGCTGCTTTCCTGGGTCCCTGCACCCACCTCCACCACTTCCACCACCCGCTCCATCTTCGTGGTGGAGAGGCAGGAGGTGGGCTCCCAGGAGTGGACCAAGTGCTTTACCTCCGAGACGGCGACCCAGGCGGAGGTGACCGGCGACAGCGTGCCCTGCGAGGGAAACTACCGCTTCCGCGTCTGCTGCATCAACAAGTATGGCCGCAGCGGCCATGTTGAGTTCCCTAACATTGTCCATCTGGGTGAGTGTGGCCAACTCGTCAAGGTTGTGTAAAAACATTGTTTTTGTTGTGTTTTTGCATGTGTTAATGTTGTACATTGATGTATATATTGCTGCTATTTAACTTCTTATTGTGATGTTTATCTCATGTAATTTTTGTTGTTGTAACACCTGAATTTGCTGGTCAGACCTACTGTGTAGATCTACTGCCACTAATTAAATGCACCACTAAAAACATAGAAATCTATTAAACTTAAGTTAATAACATCATGTTCTGACAAGTGTGTGGGGTGGTGATGCATGGTAGCACAAGCTAAGCTGTGCCCTAGCGAAAATCAACCACCATGTTTGTATCGGTTCCCTACCAGTTCCTGGGCCCAAGATTCATAAACAGCTGCAGGGCTGTGATGTGTCAGAAGGAGAGGAGGCTTGCTTCTCCATTGAGCTGTCGGCCTCCATGCCCGGCACCTGGTTCCTAAACAGCACCCAGCTGCAGCAGGGCGAGCGATATGCCATCCGACACGCCCAGGGCCAGCACTCTCTGGTCATCCGCGAGACCCGCATGGCGGACGATGCGGCCGAGGTCACTTTCATCGCCAACGGAGTCCGGGACTCGGCCGTTCTCAAGGTCAAACGTACGTGTGATCCTTTTTTTGTCTCCTACTTTTCCCTTTTAAGAGACCTTCTGCACTAAGATGCAAATGTGAAGCAAATTCAATTTGCAGTACCTTGGTTCTCCACCCTTTCTTCTTTGTTTGCAAGTCAATTAGGGTCCCCCAAAATTACTGAGTTGTGCCGATTCAGCCTAAGAGCATTTAGTGTGAGCGCACTTGATACAAACGTAAACAATAGCAATATAGCACTGTGGTCTTTGTGAAGACCAAAGATCAAAGACATGTTGTAAAGTACTTGTATGGTGTTTGGTTATTTTGTCCACAAACCATTACAAACTCAGTACTGCCGCGACGCACATTAATCCTGAAACAAGAAAGTGCTACATTGGTATTGTTTACATTGGTGGCGAGAGCACACGCACTCTAAATGCTCTTCAGCAGAATCGGTAAAGCAAAGTAATTTTGACAAATGATATTGGTAATGTATTGTCGGTAAGTATTGGTAAGTATTGTCCTTTAAGTAAGAAACTGAACATTTCCCAATGTTGTTATTGTTTTATTAGCCGTCGAGGTGAAGTTCAGCCCTCAGTCGGAACGGGACGTCAAGAAGACGGTGGAGCCGGGAGACGCCATCGTCCTGTACTGCGAGGTGTCCCACGCCTTCGCCCACGTCAGCTGGTTCAAAGACGGGGTGGAGCTTGAGGTGAACGATGGCCTCACCGTCCAATCAGAGGGGAACATGAGGAGGATCGTCATCCAATCGGCCGAGGCATCTGACTCTGGCGTTTACACCTGTGAGGCCGCGGGGGATGTCGTGAAGTTCAATGTGCAGGTGGCAGGTTAGTGTTTGTCGTATGTGTATGAACGCAGAATAATTTACAATTTAAACATTTTTCGATATCCGTCACCTTCATCACATCCTGCAGACATTCAATGTCCTTCCATTCTGGCAATAAAACTCATCATCAATAAATGGTTATCAAAGGGGTTTCCATTTCAAAGCAATCATATTTGCATACAATAATAGGGTAACACTTTAGATTAGGGACCACATATTCACCATTAACTAGTTGCTTATAAGCATGCATGTTGGCTCTTTATTAGTCTAACTACGAGGCCATTAACTTTAATATTAGAGTTTTCCCTCAATAACCTCCTAATTACTGCTTATTGACAGTAAGTAAGGAAGTTGTTGTACATAAATTACGATCTTAGCAGTTAATGGTGAATATATGGTCCCTAATCTAAAGTGTTACCAATACTACATATATTTTGTCCTTAAAACCTATCATCCCCCACCAAAAGAAATCTTTGCTTAATTTTCGGGGGAAGTGGGTTAGAATTCAAGCCCTTGTTTTGATCAATACGTCGATTCTCAAGTCACTTTTGGCAACAATATGACTTCTCTCATAATAACGTTCCTCAACCATTCATCTCATTCCCTACTCACCCCTTCCCAAAACAACCGTAGCCACTCCTGTCAAATTTTCCAACGTTCCACAAGACGAGAGAACCAAGGTCCAGGAGGTCGGGGAACCCGTAACGCTCGAGTGCGACGTTACGAACCCTTATGCCCAGGTCTTCTGGTACAGGGACGAGGAGCAGATCTTCAACCAACCAGGGATAGACTTGCTGGAGGCGGGGCATAGAAGGACACTGGTCATCCAATCGGCTGAGCTCTCTCACTCCGGCGTGTACACATGTCAAACGACAGACGATGTCGCCACATTTTCAGTCGAGGTCAAAGGTGATTGGTCGGATAGATGGTGGTTCTTTCGGCGGCAAATTCTGCAAGTTGTGTTCATTTTTAATGGAGCCTGGTTTAAAGGGTCTTTCTCTTCCTTTAAACCGTCTATCTTGAACTATCTTTCACTCTTTTTAAAAACCCAGTAGTTCTTCTATAATTTCTAATGTGATCATTCTACTAATAACATTCAATATACTGAATGCAATATTTTTCTTGAGTTTCCTTGAAATCTCTCAAATTGTGCGTATTTTTGCCATGGTTTTGAATGCCTATTCTGTGGTTCATGTTTAAACCTGTGCATGTCTTCACTTCACACTGTGAACCTCTAAGAATACCAACTCAAATAGTAATAGTAGTCTAGTAATAATAATAAGGGTAATAAGGGTTAACCTACAGTAACTTTAATGCAACATTCAAACCTAACTGTATAAAGTATAAAGTTCATCCAGTAGAGACCAGATCTTGTGATATATTATTATTTATTACTATATATTATTAGCTTATTAGCTAATAATACTAGCTGCACGATAGCCTACCACAAGCAGGATTTACAAAAAAACAAACAAACAAATAACTTACTCACAGCATGGGTTTGAGCCCCAATCTCAGCAGCACTTTCACTTTCAGTTTCACTTTTAAAGGGGTCTACTCTACAGGGAACACTTTCATATTCTCCTGGGTCACTCTCCATCCATGGTGACACCTCACCCCCAGCTCCTCCCTCCCTCTCCCCTGTCCTCAGGCCCAGCGGTGGAGTTCAGCCCCGTCCCGGAGGAAGACCTCCACAAGAGCTCCATGGAGCTGGACCCAGTGGTGCTCCACTGCCAGGTCTCCAGCGCCGAAGCCGTCGTTGTGTGGTATGTCCTGCAGACCCCCGCTTCACATGCAAGACAGCAGTACAAAAAGCTCCACAAGTCATAGTCACCTCGTCAGAATCACAGAACTATTTTTGAGAAGTAGAGTTAAACAAAGACAAACACATCGATCCCATATTAAGTATACTACAACTTCATTTCTAAAGTTCTTCTGTCTCTCCATGGGTGGTTGTTCCCCTGACCTCCTCTTCCTCTTCCTCCTCCCCATCTCCTTTCCTCCTCCTCCTCCTGCTCCACCATCTCCCTCCTCCTCCCCCTCCTTCTCCTCCACCTCCTCTCTCTCTCTCTCTCTCTCTCTCTCTCTCTCTCTCCTCCTCCTCCTCCTCCTCCTCCTCCTCTCTCTCTCTCTGTGGTGGAGTTGTTCCCCTAATCTCCTCCCCTCTTGCTCCTCTTCCTCCCTCTCCTCCTCCTCTCTCCTGTCTCTCCATGGGTGCTTGCTCCCCTTACCTCCTCCTCCTCCTCCTCCTCCTCCTCCTCCTCCTCCTCCTCCACCCCTCCTTCTCTCCTCTCTCTCCATGGGGGGTCATGGCAGGCTGAAGGATGGTCGTGAGATCCAGCCCAGCGACAACATCACCCTGCAGGCGGACGGCAGGCTGCGGAGGCTGATCGTTCGCTCGGCCGATGTGGGAGACGCCGGCGCCTACTCCTGCTGCTGCGGTGACCGCAGTGTGGATTTTGACGTCCACGTGCGAGGTACGACAAAGGGAGAGGGGTTCCAGGAGGTGAAGATGACTCTGTGGGTCTTGTCAAGGATATAAACCACAATAAATAATAATAAACTAATCTATTAAATTATCTTTACAAATGGATCTGAGGTAAACGAATATAGTAGTGGAATTTAGTATATGAGTTTTATAAAATATGATTATAATCAAATGTTGTACAAAAAGTATAATAAAAGAGTTGAGTGTGTGTTTTAGAAAGTGATCGACAGCCAGACAGATACATCAAAATCATGTTTGTGTTGACTACACCTGAGAGACCTTCAAACTCCTCCCCCTCTTCCTCCTCCTCCTCTTCCTCCTCCTCCTCTTCGCCACCACAGAGCCCCCGGTGATGATTGTGGAGCCCAGGGAAGACGTGGTGCTCGACCGCTACACCGCCGACGAGATCCACCTGCAGTGCGAGCTGTCGCGCTCCACGGGCGCCGTCCGCTGGTACAAGGACGGCGTGCTGGTGGGGGAGGAGGACCCCAACGTGCGGCTGGCGTGCGAGGGGCCGTACCGGAGGCTGAGCATCCTGCGCGCCGCGCCCGACGACTCCGGGGAGTATGTCTGCGACACGGACGGAGACTCCGTCTTCTTCCAGCTCCACGTCGCAGGTAGCGGGGATTGACATTGACAAAAAAGGGACTTTTGCTATTTGGAGGATATTTGTATTAGTTACGCTAGTATTACGCTTCACGTAGGACAGTGTGGAAAAAGTTATTACTAGAAATAACTTTATTTATACCAACTGCTTCACACAGGACAACATGAAAAAATTGCAATTTATTTTGATATTGATACTACAATAAGAATGGACATGATCACTCTTTATATGTTTTGTCTTATGGTACTTGTTGTTAAGCTTCTTTATAGAATGGTGCAGGAATGAGTCCTAAAACCCGGAAATCCGTTAGCATTTTGGCACTTCCGGTTCCCTCGTCTAGAAGTCTATGGGTTTTTTGAATGGGTTTTTGGTTAGATGCCTGAAATAAGGTCTGTGGTTAACACAAGTTTAAGAGATTGCCACGTTTTGGTCTACGACATAAAATACGTCAGTAAGTACCCCACTCGTGAATTTTAAAGCTTTTACGTGTCTTAAAAAACTTCTGGCGATGACATTTACGCTTCAAAAATCATAAAAGTAGCGTTCATTTGTGAAGATTATCTTGCTTAACAAAACGTGTGAGTATCATAAACGTTTGTTTGCCACAAAGCTTATTTTCTGCAATAACGCAAAATCCAATGGGAAAAACCCATTGGCTTTTTGTCGAGGGAACCCAGGGCGATGCTAACTTCCGGGTTGGCCTACAAAAATACGTCATCCCTGCACCACTCTATTAACACAGCTTTTTCGAATACTCGATTCTGATTGGTCAATTACGGCAGACTTTTTTTTTTTTGCGGAAGCAATAAAATCCTTTTGAAATCAATAAAATAATGTCTTTGATCGATTTGTTTAGAAAGTAGCCGTGTAATAAGCGATCCCGCTTATTACACGGCTACTTTCTAAACAATACCTATCAATGTACAGCGAGCCGGGCGTTATTGCGAAATAAACCCAGGCAGGGTGATGCTTCGTCGGGGTCCTGCACTGGTCAGGGTTATTTCTTAATGTATTGTATCCCTTACATAATAACCGTCTCGCTGTACGTTATTCCTCACACAATTTTCCTCGCACTGCCCTTTCAGAGCCTCCGGTCCGGATCCTCTCCCCGGGGGACTCGGAGGTGGCGCTGACCCTCTTGGCATCGGAGCGGCTGGAGCTGTCCTGCGAGCTCTCCCGGTCGGACGCCCCCGTGCGGTGGTACCGAGATGGGCTGGAGGTGGAGCAGGGCCCCTGTCTGGTCCTGGAGGTGCACGGGGCCTGGCGGAGACTGATCGTCCCCGCCGTTACTGTGGGCGACGGCGGGGAGTACGCGTGCGACACCCAGGATGACTGTGTTGCCTTCCTGGTGACCGTCGCAGGTCTGCTTTGACTAATTTTAGTTGTCAATATCAATGGTGCAACTGGGGCCTAGAAGGTGTCAGGGGCCCATGTAGGAAGCTGTCAGGGGGCCCATGTAGGAAGCTGTCAGGGGGCCCATGTAGGAAGCTGTCAGGGGCCCATGTAGGAAGATGTCAACAGGGCCAATTACAATTATGTTACGCTGCTGTATTCACTGTTTTAGTTAATTTAGTGTCAGAAGACACTTTTATCCACAGCACAGTGAATGTAAAAAAAAATGGGTTCACTGACGCTTTAATGAAAATATCGGGTAACACATATTCACCATTAACTAGTTGCTTATAAGCACTCTTTATTATAAATAAAGAGCCATACTTTATGGCTCTTTATTAGTCATTATAAAGCACTTATTAATGCATTATTCTGCATGACCATATTCTGCAACTACGAGGCCATTAACTTTAATATTAGAGTTTTCCCTCAATTACTGCTTATTGATAGTAAGTAAGGAAGTTGTTGTACATAAATTATGATCTTAGCAACTAGTTAATGTTGAATATGTGGTCCCTAATCTAAAGTGTTTAGTCCCACCCCTAATGTAAACGATGTCTCCCTTCCTCCTCAGAGCCCCCGGTGAAGCTAGCCTCTCCCGGGGGAGACTCGGGAGGCCACAGGGAGAGTTTCTCTGGGGAGCCGGTCGTGCTGGAGGTCCAGGTCTCTCGCCCCAATGCCGCGGTCAGGTGGCTGCTAGACGGACGAGAGATCCAGGCGGGCGCCAACGTCACCATTGCCGAGGACGGGTCGATCCGTCGCCTGACCGTCCTCTCGCCCGCAGTGGGGGATTCTGGGAAATACACCTGCGACGCCGGTGATGACGTTATGGACTTCCAGGTCAAAGTCACAGGTAAAACATGAAAACAATCCAAAACAAATATGACTACAGTAGTAGTAGAACATAAACAAGGTAATTTATTTAGCTTTTTGATTTTAGGAGGGATAACCTAGTGTCTCTCTCGTAGTCCTGACATTCGTGGAGGTTAACATTATCTCAAAGATCCTTTGCAAAAATTATAATAATAATAATAATTATTATAATTATATTCATACATAATTAGTATGATAATATAAGCTCTTCTCCTATCTCCTACCAGTCTATTGTCTACTGACATTCATTATTATATTCATAATATCACTTCAACTTAATTGTATGAATTAGTGGTTAGCATAATATTAGCCTCTATCCTATTGAGTCTAATCTCTGCCGACATTATTATATTCATAATATCATTTCAATGTGTTAAGCAGTTGGCTAGTTATCATAGTCTAAGCTCCTTCTCATTCTATTGTCTACTGTACCGACTGTATATGAATACATGTATTAATAATAAAACGTCCACTTATTAATGTGAACACACCCTAGAAGCTCCAGTGAGGATCCTCAAGAAGTCTGAGATGAAGCGGGAGCAGCGCTTCACGGTCTCTGATGACATTGTGTTGGAGTGCGAGCTCTCGCGGGCCCAAGCCGTCACCAGCTGGCATAAAGATGGCCGCCGTGTGGAGGACGACGAGCGCTTCTGCCAGGAGGAGGAAGGGACCTTCCGCTCGCTGGTCATCCTCAGCGCAGAGCTGGCCGACGGCGGGGAGTACGTTGTGGACGTGGCAGACGACACCGTCACCTTCCTGGTGATCGTGGAAGGTAAACGGGATCCATAGGGCTGCAAATGACCATTATTTTTAGTGGGTTCATTTAGCAATCATTTTTTTCGATGAATCAATTAATCATTTATGGCCTAGGAAATAATAGCAAATGCCAGAGTCCAAAGTGATGTCTTAAATGTGCTCACTTTATCCGACAAGCAGCCAAGATTTGTGATGATGATGAAATAGTTTATCCTTTTGGTAACACTTTACAATAAGGTACGCAAAAAGTGGGTATTTACTGAGGAACGAATGAGTAACGAATGATGAACGACCAGGGCCCTAACTGGGGCCCTAACCGGGGCCCTAACAGGGCCCTAAGTGACAGTTACTCAGTAACTACTGAGGAGTTACTGGTAAACAGACTAGGGGACTACTGTAGTCGTTACTGAGTAACAAATGATGAACAACCAGGGCCCTAACTGGGGCCCTAACCGGGGCCCTAACAGGGCCCTAAGTGACAATTACTCAGTAACTACTGAGGAATTACTGGTAAACAGACTAGGGGACTACTGTATTCGTTACTGAGTAACGAATGATGAACGACCAGGGCCCTAACTGGGGCCCTAACAGGGCACTAAGTGACAGTTACTCAGTAACGAATACAGTAGTCCCCTAGTCTGTTTACCAGTAATTCCTCAGTAGTTACTGAGTAACTGTCACTTAGTTGCCCTGTTAGGGCCCCGTTAGGGCCCCAGTTAGGGCCCTGGTCGTTCATCATTCGTTACTCATTTGTTCCTCAGTAACTACCCACTTTTTGCGTACCTTATTGTAAAGTGTTACCCTTTCTTTTAATTTTTTATTCGTAAATCAACAACAAACAACACAAATAATTGCAGTGTACAGTTCTTTGGATAAAAAAACATCAATGCTACCATAGTAACTGAAATATAACCTCTTCTGTTGTTGATGAAACTGTAGAAATTAGGAGTGATTCATTCAATCTAGAAGTGTTCATTCAAAGTTTGTTGAGATGACGGATGGACATTTGCTCCAACGATTATTGCGCTTTTAGGAAACCCCCAAACTATTCTGAAACTCCTGTCACTCCCCAATCAGAGGCGCCGGTGACCATCGTGGGAAACTCCAACGACCCCGAGTACCAGGAGATGGTTGCCGGGGATGACCTGATCCTGGCGTGCGAGGTGTCCCGGGCCAACGCGCCCGTCCAGTGGTTCTGTAACGAGCGGCTGCTGACTGTTGACGCACGCACCTCCATCGAGACCAGCGGCACGCTGCGGAAGATCATCCTCTCCAACGTCAAGGCGACGGACTCCGGGAAGTATGTGTGCGACGCCGTGGACGACAAGATGGTCAGCGTCGTGCGGATTCAAGGTAGCCACCCGGAAACAAACGTGCATGTGTGTGCCCCTATTACTCCAGCAGGTGTGATGTTAATTAGCCATTCTGGGTGAACACTCCCACTTGTGATGTCACTAGAGGGTAGATTTTGAAATGGCTTGTAATGGCTAATTAACATCACACCTGGTGGTTAAATAGGGGCCCTTTAACATAGCACTTATAAATCATCTACAAATGTATATTAATGTTTTGTTAATGATTAGTTCATCATTAACTAAAGGCTTATAAATGAATGTTTAGTTTACAATTAGTTCATCATTAACTAAAGGTTTATAAATGACTTATGACTGAACGTTATTATAAAGTGTTATCAAAAATTCTTCCTGTTCCGGTTCTTTCCGCGAAGAACCGCCAGTCACGTTTGTCGACAAGATGGAGGACGTGGTGGTGACGGGCTACGAGGCGGAGAGCGCCACCCTCACCGGGGTCATTTCCAAGGAGACGGCCGTGGTGCAGTGGCTCCGCGACTGGACGGCCGTCGAGGGCGAGCGCTTTCACATCGCTGTGGACGGGAACACGCGCACGCTGACCATCGACCCACTCAGGCGCTCGGACGCTGGGGAGTACACCTGCGACGCTAACACCGACCAGATCCACTTCAGCCTGCTGGTTAAAGGTATAGGTCAAGGTGCAGGCCTGGCGCCAAGAGGAAGTGACTGAGGGGCTTTTCAAATTTGCAAGGGGGCAATTTCTTTCATAAAATTAAACTCACTGATTTAACCATGCAACAGCCTCAGAATGGCTAAATAACAACAACATAAGGCTACTGTTTCAAAATCAAATCATATATTTATTAATCAAAGCACTCACATAAGAACATAGCACTAGCAGAGCACAAAATATATATATATATATATATATATATATATATATATATATATTAGAGATGGGCATAGATTAAAATATTTAATCTAGATTAATCTAATGGCAATCATGAAATTAATCTAGGTTAATCTAGATTAAAGTGACTCCAATGAAAGATGTCGAAGGTGTCCGTAATATCTGTTTGCTACCTAAATAATGGCTTATATTGCTTAAATAATGACTAAAAGTGGGTCGTGCGTTTGTTGAGCGGGGGGGGGGGGGGGGTGGTGCTACCGGAGCTTTTTGTTGAGCGGGGGTGCTACCGGAGCCTTTAGTTGCCGATAAAAATATTATCGGCGATGAAGAATCTCGCGTTAATACCGCCGGTAACGCCGTTATCGGCCCATCACTAATATATATATATATATATATATATATATACAGTATATTACATTATATAATACTGTATATTATAACATATATTTATATTTTCTATAGATACATAAAGCTTGAACAGAGGGGGCAAAAAATACAACTGAGGGGGCTAAGCCCCCTTAAGACCTCTCGTGGCACCGGGCCTGTCTAGGTGTTCTTTATGAGCCGCCTACATAGCTTATGTCATGACTACTAAATATTTACCATCATAGGCAGAACCTTTGTTTGTTATGTTTGGGTAGTTTAGGATAGTTTATGTCGGGGGGCCAATATACCACTCAAAATGAAAGTTATATTTCATGTTTATATGACTATAAAAAATGTGCTGCTTATCTGTTTGGTCTCCCTCTCTACTTCTTTGATGTGGAAAACAAAAAAACAAAAAACTATATGTGTATCTGTATTTGTATAGGGTGGGAACATTTCATCCTAAGGTTGTCCTGAATGTTAGTAGCGAGTGTACAGAGTTCATAGTTCAGGGGTTATTTCCCCCAATGTTAACCGCCGATTCCATTCCCTTCTCAGGAATGAGGATCAAGTTCGTAACGCCGCTCCGAGACACGGTGGCGCATGCCGACGGCATGGTCACCCTACGCTGCGAGGTGTGCAAGCCCAAGGCCGACGTCCAGTGGCTGAGGAACGGCATTGAGGTGGTCCCCGGCCGACGCTTCTCCATACGGGCCGACGGGGTGGAGCGTAGCCTGACCATCCACCGGCTGACCAAGGAGGACGCTGGGGAGTACGTCTGCGAATCCCAAGATGACCGCACCGTCGCCACGCTCAGGGTAGAAGGTAAGCAAGCTGATTGAGGTGCCCCATGTGTTGAGAAGCCTTGATCCCTGGCAGCTATGGTTAAAGGGGCAGATTTAATACATTGAGGCTCATATTGAACTGCAGCGGAATTTGGTGACATTTGAGACTTTTAACACTTGTTCAGATGAATGTTGAATCACATGAAGTCAAATGGTTTAAATCTCCTCACAGACGTTGTTTTACAGCTGTGAACCTTTTTCAGAATACAAGATATTACAGTTTATTTTGCTGAAGGTTGTTTTAGCAAAGTAAGTGGAACACATGATTTTGGGTCCGAAATTGGTAAAAAAATATAAAATATCGCAGAACAAAAATCTTTCTCTTGTCCTCAACCAATGAGATTCAGCTTCCTACTTCTCCACCTCCTCCTCTTCCTCTCTCTCCTCCTCCCTCTCTCTCTCTCTCTCTCTCTCTCTCTCCTCCTCCTCCTCCTCCTCCTCCTCCTCCTCCTCCTCCTCCTCCTCCTCCTCCTCCTCCTCCCAGTGCCACGGGTGGTGGAGTTCCTCACAGAGCTCCACAACACTACGGTGCTAGAGGGCGAGGACGCCACCTTCAAGTGCGTCGTGGCACCCGAAGACATTCAGCTGGTGTGGCTCATGGACAACGAGGCCATTGCCACTGGGGACCGTTTCCAGGCGACCAGCAACGGCCTGTGCCACACCCTGGTGATCAGGAAGTGCCAGATACTGGACAATTCCCGGATCACGGCAGAGGCCGAGGGTGTGATGAGCAGGGCCAGCCTCAAAGTGCAGGGTGAGGCGGATAAAGAAGAAAACAATGGCTGTTAGATTACTGTAGATGGAAGTCCATTGTGTTGCTTGAGTTTTCCACTCAAAATAAACATTTCAACTCGAGCAAACTAAATTTCGCTTCCTTTGCGTTGTGGCCTTTCATGCCGCAAATTCACGTCTATTCACATCTTTGCACTGACTTTGTATGTAATCACGCCTGACAAAAATGCACTTTGCGTTTGATGTGAACATGGCATGATAGTGAATGTAAAAATCCTTCATTAAATCATGGATAAACCAACGCATTTCCACTATTCATCATTATTGTAATAATATCAGTAATGTCAATATCATGTGCAATATTACTTTTTCAACATCATGTGCAATATTAGTTTTTTAATATCATTGCTAATATTACTTTTCTATTTACATGTCTATTTTAGTTAACTTATTTTACTAAATTGACACTACAGTTATTGTTATTCTATTAGGCACTGGTACATTTATTCCTTATACATTTTAGATGTATTGCTCTATTGTTATTAGTCTTATGTTGTTGCCATTTGTTAGCAATTTCTGGCACAAGAAGTTATCTTCTCTTCTCTTACTCAATATTGTCTTCCCTATCTCCCCCCAGAGGCCCAGGTGATGTTCACCAGGCGGATGGACGCCGTGATGGGGGAGGAGTTCGGCGAGGCGGTCCTGGAGACGGAGGTGAGCCTGGACACGGGGGAGGTGCAGTGGATGCGTCAGGGCGTGGTCATCCAGCCAGGACCCCGGCACGTGCTGGCCCAGGACGGATGCGTGCGACGCCTGACCGTCCACAACCTGAGCCTGGCCGACCGTGGCACGTACCGCTGTGAGACGCTGCACGACCGCACACAGGTCAAGCTCAACGTGGAGCGTAAGTTGGAAGGATCGTACATTTAGCAGTAGAATTTAGCCATAGCAATTAGCTATAGAATTTAGCTGTAACATTTAGCAATCCCATTTAGCTATAGCATTTAGCTGTAGCACCTAGCAATAGCATTTAGCTATACCATGGCGTTCTCTCTCTCCGAAACACTTGTTGGCAGTTGTGTGGTATAGCATTTAGCAATAGCATTTAACAGTAGCATTTAGCTATTACATTTAGCTATATCATGGTGTTCTCTCCCTTCAAAACCCATTTTTGGAAGATAAATGGTATAGCATTTAGCCATAGCATTTAGCTATATAGCTATTGACTTTCTCCTTTTAGAGCAACTAGAGAACACCCTCGGTGGCTAACAGACAAGGTGTTGAAGTGCTGTTATGCTGTAATACAATATTGAGGTCATTTTTTTGTTTGTCCCATTTTAAACCATCACCTGTCTATAAGGACTATGGCCACGTGTCCTCTGGCAGAATTTGTGATCCCCTTGTCACACACACACACACACCACTCATTCTAGTATGACCCTATTGCCTTCATAAGCAATGTTGTCATGGGTACTCCACCCTTTCAACAGTCAATTCTGGGAACATGTATGAGAATACATAATTTAATCCTTTTTGTTTTGCCCGTGTGGACTCTCATATTTGTTGTGCTGCCAACTTGCCAACAGTTGGCAGGTTGAATCCCGAATCTGTATGCTGATCGACCTTGCTAGTCCTCATAAGAACTGTTCATGGTACCTATGGTACATTATGATATATATACTTAAACTATATTAATATTAATACTTAAACTACTCAAATACCCTAACCGCTAGGCCAGTGGTTCCCAACTGGTCTCGCCTCAGGACCCACATGTGTGGGTCCATTAAGTCACCACCCCAAAAAAAAAGAAATGATTGACCAATATTGCATTAATCAAAAATGCCTTCATGTACTGTTAAAAACATGGAGCTAAGAACAAAAAGCTGCAACAATTGGATCTAAACAATGAAATAGTAAGCCACTAAAACATTATTTAACATTAAAACATTAGTTAATTCATGGCTTCTTTCTAAAGGTCAAGGTTTGGGAACCGCTGCACTAGATGATCCTGCGGGTGTGAATGTGATTTCCACTGCCATATATGGGCAGTCACTAACAAGGTAAAGATCAAATGGCTAGACCTAGCTAGCGGTGCAAACCTTCTGACACCTGTCACAAAACAACAATTCCTCCTCCGTTTTTCCCCCGTTAGCCCGTAAGATCTCCGTGCGCAAGGGTCTGGGTGACCAGGAGACGTTCGAGCGGGAGACGGCATCCTTCGAGGTGGAGCTGTCACACGCTGATGTGGAGGGCGTGTGGCAGAAGGACGGCATCCGCCTCAAGCCCAACAACCAATGGCGCGTCAGCACCAACGGGCTGGTGCACGGCCTCACCCTGTCCAACCTGACACCGGAGGACACCGGGACCATTGTGTTCTCGGCCGAGGGTGTCCGCACCTCCGCCCGACTCACCGTCAAAGGTGAGACCCGATTAGACAGATGAGAACCAATGAGAGAGATGAGAACCAATGAGAGAGCTGAGAACCAATGAGAGAACCGATGAGAGAGCTGAGAACCAATGAGATAACCAATGAGAGAGCTAAGAACCAATGAGAGAACCAATGAGAGAGCTGAGAACCAATGAGAGAACCGATGAGAGAGCTGAGAACCAATGAGAGAACCAATGAGAGAGCTAAGAACCAATGAGAGAACCAATGAGAGAGCTGAGAACCAATGAGAGTACCAATGAGAGAGCTGAGAACCAATGAGAGAACCAATGAGAGAGCTGAGAACCAATGAGAGAACCAATGAGAGAGCTGAGAACCAATAAGAATACCAATGAGAACACTGAGAACCAATGAAGGAACATTTCCCAATAGCAATAACATACAAGAATTTCAACAAAAAAAGTCACATTAAAACATTGAGAGCATACAAATTAAACCTGCACTATGTAACTTTTCTACTGCATCTATTTGCTACATTGAAAAATATCTGGATTAGAAGTTTCTCAAGAATAAAACTCGCCCGTCCATTGCTTGAGTTTTCCACTCAAAATAAACATTTCAACTCGAGCAAACTGAATTTTGCTTCCTTTCCGTTGGGTCCTTTCATGCCACAAATTCACGTCTATTCGCATCTTTGCACTGACTTTGTTTATGCCGTGACAAAAATGCACTTTGCGTTTGATGTGAACACGGCATGATAGTGAATGTAAAAATCCTTCATTAAGAGCATACAAATTAAACCTGCACTATGTAACATTTCTACTGCATCTATTTGCTACATTGAAAAATATCTGGAGTAGAAGTTTCTCAAGAATAAAACTCGCCCGTCCATCCAGGGAATGTTTCTCTATACATCATTATATTCTGGTCCACTTTTCCCACACAGAGAAAGAAATCCAAGGAAATACAAACACAGTATACAAAATGAAAGCCTATAAATCTGGTTCACATGGATTAAAATGATTACAATAACAGCAGTAGCCTACAGCATGTAGTAGTGACAGTTTGGTGTTTAGGATGAGCTACTAATGCTATCTTCATCTATATCTTATCTGAACATTACAAAGATTTGGAAACTCAAGTTGGAACAGGAGAGAGAGTGAAAAAAATAAAAGTGCATAACGGCGCATCAAAGGGGCACGTTTTTGGGTCATTTTATAATCATTAAGGCTAGAGGGGATTTTTTGTTTTAGCGTACGTTACGTTTTTTTGGACAATGCACATTTGTTTCTTCTATTTGCATTGCATTGTATTTTTCAGAAAACTTTTAACAAATTATGCTTTAAAAAAATTATGGGGACAAAATCGGCCATTTCAAAAAGTGGTGGGGACATGTCCCCGTTGTGAATGACACCTGCAAACGGATGGTTCACAAGTGCCAGTGGTTTACTGGCAGATTTTAATTGATGGCTGAACTTGTTGACAGAGACGCCGGTGTCGCTTGTGAAGAAGCTAGCAGACGTTCGCGTGGAGGAGGGGTCTCCGGTCACCCTGGAGTGTGAGTTCTCCAGACAGAACGTGGAAGTCAAGTGGTTCAAGGTAAAGAAAAATACAGAACCAGAAAAAGTAGTTCTCAACCTGTGCCCCCACTAGGGGTCGCCAAAGTTATGTGGACCTCCTGTTTTTTATGAGGTCATAACCTTAACTTCATATACTACTTCAACTACTTCATAAAATAGCAGCCTAAGGCATTGTCGGCTGCTATTGAAGTGGACTATTTTAACAGCAATGTTAGGCTGTGTTGGGACACATGAAATCTAGTATGTGTAAAATGTACACGCTTTATTTTTCACCCGTATTAAAATAAGGATCCTTTAGGAAAATCTGTCCTATTTGAGCCAGCTTTATGTGACCCACTCTATCCCCTAGACTACGGGGTCGTAACAGCAACCAATGTTATTACAGAAATGGATAACACGCTTACTCTTCAATCCCCAATGTCCAATGTATCTGAATTCACTGTAAGTTACTTTGGATAAAAGCCTGAACCCTAACCCTAACACTAAAATCACTAAATAATAAATTTCCGCCCGCCAGAGCGGTGTGGATCTGAAGCCGGGGAAGAACTGTCGGATCTACTCCATGGGGAGGAAGAGATACTGCCAGATCCTGGAGACCTCGCTAGCCGACGCCGGCAGCTACCGCTGCGACACGGGAGACATCACCAGCAGCTGCTCCCTGGACGTCTATGGTAGGCAGGGTGGCAAGGAGGCAGGGGTTCAAAGCCTGGTGTGGGTGGTGGTAGGGTAATCTGTTCAATGATATGATGGGGAGGGAAGCATTAAAACACAAAGAAACATGAGTCTCGTTGATAAGGTTACTGAAGTAAATTGAGTTCATATAGTGTCGTTGACTCAACAGCCCTCGGCGTGCTGTTACGTCCTCTCTCGCTGGCCCATGCAGGTGAGGCAGTAGCACATTAATGACCCTATGAGATTTGATGCAGACATCAAGCTTTTTAAAAATTTGTATTCCCTCAAAAGAAAAACAAAAAGAACGAAAGTACCACCCTCCTTTAAATACCAAAACAAAATAAATGAAAACTGAAAGCAGTCTCGAAAGGTATTCACAGCCCACACACGCGCCACCGACCCCATCGACCGCCCTTTTCCATTGATTGGCGGGGGCACATCACTCGTAGACGATCAATAGGTCTGCCCAAACAATTTGGAGTGAATCCGAGTCATGGCCCCCTGTGGGGGCGCAAAGCTTAGCTTAGCTTAGTACTTGGCACCCAAGTGACCACAAATGATAGCCCCCCCCTATGGTCAAAATGGTACCAAATGTTTTGGAGACCTGTCGTCGACAAATTTCTAAACTTTTGATCGATCAGGGGCTGACCTATAGGTACTTATAAGAATCCCTACAATAACAATAAATGTATGAGACCTTTAAATATTTTTTCTGCAAATATCTATGGATTAATAGTCAGCAATCTCCAAGTGGGCCCCTGACCCGGAGGTTGGGAACCACTGCACTAAACCATCCTGCTCCCTCTATCCCCTCTGTTCTCTCAGAACACACGCTGGAGATCGTTCAGGACCTGGAGGACCTGTACGTCCAGGAGGACCAGAACGCCGTGTTCATGTGTGAGGTGTCACTGGAGGACGTGGGCGGGGAGTGGTGGAAGGACGGCCACAGGATCCGCCCCACCAGCACTGTCAAGACCCGCACCGAAGGTCGAGCCCAATTTACAATTTGTTGTTTGAGCGTTGGTTTTTCTTCAAACTTTTCCAATTAACATTTTCCAAGGAGTTCCAATTTCCAAATGTTTCAGTCCCGTCAACACAATTTTCGATCACTATTGATGGACAATAAAGTTTTCTAATCTAATATACAAACCATAGAGATACAAGTGAAGGAATTAAAGTTAGGTGCTCTAAGTAAACAAGTAAAGTAGTAAGAGTAAATCAACATTAGTAAGTAAATAAACATTCCTTTTTCGCCCCTGCAGGGACGAAGCACTTCCTGTTGATGTGCAACGTCACTGCAGAGGACTCGGGAGAGATCCGCTTCGTCGCCAAGGATGTAGAATCCACCGCCTACCTGGAGGTGGAGGGTAAGTCCCAACACCCTGTGTTCGTTTATGGTTGGAGGTGGGAAGTCGGAAGCGGGAAACACTTCTTCTCCGTCCTACGTGCATTTGAGCTACAACGTCAAAAAAGCATACTAAGTTGAAAATCAAAAATGTGTTTTGAATTCATACCGTCTTATAAAATATAAACTTTTTCTCACCATATACAATGTGCGTGGCCATGTTGAAATTATGTCAAATTACATTGAGGCTTGAACTGTGTGTTGAGAAATCGGTAGTCGGAATTTCTGACCTCCGAGTTATAATCGACCACAGCAGTACATCTCCTGGATTGAGATGGAGGTTGAAGACGTTTTTGCCAAAGTATTACAATTGAGTCAGAATCAGAAATCAGAATCAGATATACTTTATATCCTGACACACCAGCTGGTTTGTTATACAGAACCATCTGGGAAGTCGTCTGTGGAAACTGTTTGGAAAAGGGCGGGCACAAAAAATACCTGGCAGGTGATTGGATGAACAATCTCTATCACGGGCTAACTTCAACCAATCAGATCAATGAACCATATGACGTTACAGGAGAGGAAAAGCTTCAAGAAAAGCTTTCAGTGCCGTTCTTTGCTTCTTTCAATGAAGAAATACTCTCCAGTTCAGATATAACTGATGCTATAGCAGTATCTACGCTAACCTCTTTAGGAGCCGCCATTGTTATTTGGTATTGGTATTGTTTTCGAACGAACAGTTGATTCTTGCTGTCATCACACCTAAACCACGCCCCAAAAACCATGTAGCTGCTAGTAGTTCCTCTGATTGGTCCAAACCACTGTGGTTCGGCCACAAGCGCATAACTTGAAGCCTGGCCAGACCAGAGGGTATCAGAATGTGAACTCAAATTCAAATTATTGACTTCTTTACTAAGTAGCCATGTTATCAGCCGGATAATGTACAGCGAGCCGGTCATTATTGAGAAATAAACCCCTTCATGCAGTGAAGAGATTGGGATTATTTTGCAATAATGACCGGCTTGCTGTACATGATCCCTTACATGGCGCACCAGCTAAATTAAGCCACCGGCGGTCCACGTGTCAAACAACGCGTCTCCCCGTTTAACCTTGCCCCTCCAGAGCTCCCGGTGTCAATTGTGAAGCCTCTACGCGACCGCACGGCGCTGGAGAAGCACCGGGTCATCCTGGAGTGCACTGTGTCCACGCCGCGATGTGCCGCCACCTGGTTCCGCGGCGGCAAGGAGCTGGTCCCCACCGACCGCCTGGAGCTGCTGGCCGACGGCTGCTCGCACCGCCTCGTCATCCAGCAGGTGGCGGCGGAGGACGAGGGGACATACCGCGTGGAGATCGGGGAGCATACGTCTGAGGCTAAGCTGCTGGTGGAAGGTATGGGGGGGGGGCTATAAATGCTTCATTTTTTTCTAGAGAAGACTTGACCATGACAGCAGTGTCACAGACACATAGCATTTACATTTAGTCATGTAGCAAATATCCAAATGGCCTACAGAATGCTAACCTCTAATTTCTCACTTCATTAGTGAGAAATTAGAGGTTAGCTCGTTTGAAAATTAATGTGCAAGTCTTAACTTTTTCTAATTTCATAACCATTTCAACTAACTAATTACTAATTAATTAATACATTTCTATATTTGTATAAAAACTACTACATGATCTTTAATGTAACCTAAACATAACTTTTTCTAGATCTCAAAAACTAGGTCTAACCAAAAACTAGGCAAATTACGCCCTCTGGTGTATGCAATGCCTCCCATAAAATACATCCATGGACTGAATACTGTAACACCCCAGCCAAGATTTAACCTTACTCCATGTCCCCTCTGCAGAAGGGGACATGGATACTATTTGTTTCCTTTAAACCCCCGAAAATTCAAGGAATTTTGATGGTTCTTGACTGTACACCTCATTCTGGTCGATAATGTATTGGATTTTTTTTCTTGTAGTTGTTCCATTTTTGATTGTAGCCTATCATGCTCAGCCACCCTTGTAAGTCACTCTGGACAAAAGCAGTCATTTAGCAGACACGTTTTTCCAAGAGCACCTGGCTATTCATTCCACCATGAAAATGAACAAATGACATTGTTAAAGGAATAAGCCAACATATTGGGAAATTGTCAGGGTTCCCACACTCAAATGAGTACATTGACACCAACCTGACCTTTGTATGCAGAAATCCGGAGACAATCCAGAGAATCTACAGCTGTTAGCATTAGCCGCGCTAGCCAAATACATGGAAGTCGTGGGAAGCATGAGCGTTAGTTTCTGCAAAGTTGGGGTTTTAACAACGCTTCATTTTCATTGGTCGACCGCAGCCCAGGAGCTGGTGATGGTGCGAGAGCTGGAGGACGTGGAGGTGACGGCGCCCGACATGGCGAGCTTCCGTTGCGAGGTGTCCGTGGCCATCGACAAGCCGCCCGTGTGGACGCTGAACGGGGAGAGCCTGCAGTCAGGGCCCCTGGTGCGCGTGGAGAGCCAAGGCACGGTGCACAAACTCACGCTGAAGCAGACCAGCGAGGAGATGAGCGGCACGGTGCGGTTCACCACGGGGAAGGCCCGGAGTAGTGCCACCTTGAGGGTCAACCCGGAGTAGCAGCAGGGAGACGGAGGGAAAGTGAAAGTGAATTGGACTTATGGATGAGGAAATGAAAGCAAGGTGGAAATGTGCTTGTGTACATGGTTGTGGTTGTTGTTGTGGCTAGGAAGGTATGCCCATAGGATGACGATTAAATTGAGTTTCAGTTTATTTTCAAGAAAACGGTGAAAAGAATGTGATGATTTGAAGGTTTGTATTCCTAAATGAAATACCATCTGAATGTTAAACATGAAATACCATTGGAGGTTTGTATTAAATGAAATACCATCTGAATGTTAAACACTATTCTAAATGATGTAATACAAGTTCATCACCGCACCTCCCTTTTGTTTTTTACAGATTGTATTTTTTGGGCCGTTAAAAATGTTTCTAGCTGGCGTTTTTCTGTATGTTCTTGTATTCTATTTATTAGGGTCGGAAATAAAATCAATACCAAAATAAATATTTATATTCTATAACATAAGATATGCTGTTTTTTGGAAAGGTTCTGGTTGATTCAGTGGTCTGTTAAAGGGGCAGTTTGCCTTGTTAATTTACAATTGGCGCCACCAATGACACGCTTTGCATCACTTTGCTATGTTGTCCATTGGCAGGAAGAAGAGCAAGCTGTAGCCAAAATGCCGTTTTGTATCAATTGTTCATTAATCTGTAGATGTCTGTGCGTGATTGAAAACGTCACATGATCAGACCAACAAGAGAGAATTCAAAATAAAAACACAACATAGCAACTCTTTTTTGGGAGGGATTTAGAATTTATGGAAAATGAAATTACTTTTGGTATGAAAAAGAGAAAAAAATACAGAAAAACATGACGACTAGGTTATGTGTATTTTAATCATGGTCCCAAAGATACCACCGATGAGCCATATATTAATGTTGTAACTGCACAACAAAACATACAAACATATTAGATGTGTAAGATGAACAGCAACCACAAATGGGCCCCATAATGTCAAAACTTTTTTCTTTTGGGTGTAAGATTCAGAAGTACATGAATATTATTCTGGAATCAATCCTCTCTTCAATAATGACGATTTAAAAAAAATACACAAGCACAGTTTCAGCATTTGATCTCGACATCCGAGGATGCCGTGTATGAATACAAGAACGGTTTCATGCTATCCTTTTAAATACTTGCTGGCATCCACCAGTTAGATATTAATGTATGAAGCAACCATTTTGTAGACGTGGCCACGAGTGCCCTGCAAAGACGACATTTCTATTTGCCGTAAGAAATCTGAAATACAATCAGTGTCATTATATTTTAAAAAGAAAGTGATTGACAGGAATTTGCATACTAAAAAAACTGAACGATAATCGTCGAGTTTGAGTATTTGTGTGGATATTTGTCATCGCTGACCCCCTCTGACTGTTCACAAGTCTTCAAGGTGTCGACTCCAAAACCCTTCAGTTAGTCAGCAAAGTCACACTACACAGTCAATTAAATTTGTCAACATCTACAATGAGGAAACTGAAACTAAACAAAAAAAAAAAGACGTTTTTATCCAAGCTGGCTTCCTGGAGAAAGTGTCCAAAGTGTGTCCTGAATCCAACCAAGGTATCATGGCCTTACCAGGTAAAAATGTCTGCCATCTTGCCCCAGGTTTTTGCTCCAAAAATGATAATACAGTTGTTTCCACACCGTAGGTACCGCCATGAGATAGAAAATCACATACAGGAGGTTTATCAAAATAACTCAACTAAAGAGGGGGGGGAAAAAAGTATTTTTAAAAAACCCCAACAAACTTTCGATTGCCATTCAAATGCAGTCCTTAAATTCAAGTTTTGTTTGTGGTCATGCAACAAACCAAATACCTGCCGATGTTCGATTCCAGGAATGATATATATATATTCTCTCATTTCTGGAATCATTCATCGGCAACATCTGCTGTTAACTTTAAATGGCTACCTTTTCAATCCACAATCAATCAAGGTCACGTTTTTTATTATGCCTCCAATGCTATGAACCCTATGGGCCCTGTAATTGCACTTTTAGTGTAATTATCGCCTATGTTAGTGTCAGGTTGGACTATATGTGTATCTTTATGACAGAATCCTGAACCATGTTGAATAACGTTTCCTTTTGATGCTGGTGCTAAGTCAATGACGACAATAAACAAACTGTCTTACAAGTATATGTGCAACAAACAAAAACAAAAACATTGTTTTTTCCCAAGACCTACAGATTAGCTCCGTAAAGTGCTGTCCAGTTGATGGCGTCGAGCAAGTTAAATAAACCCTAGTGCTATTTGACAAAACTCCCAAGAACCAAGTTTTGACACAGACATTAAGACTTTGTTTTGTTTTTTAAAAATTGAGAAATTATGCAAAACAACATTTTGATCATAAGAAGCAATGACTATATTACTTTTTTTCCTTAAAGAGGAAAAAACATTTAAACCATATTTGCTTACCTAAAAAGTATATTATCATATATGACCAACACACAGGACGATGTGAAACATTTAAAAAGTTGTCAAAGTAAGAAAACTACAGATTGAGACAAATAACACATTGACAAATATTAACATTTCGACAAATATTAAAATTGACAATATTAAAATTTTCAATGTCAACAGAACATCCAATACCACAATCACGCTTGCATTGACACAATCAATCAATCAATAACTCAATCTATCGAATCTACGAGAACCAGTCCATAGAATTACACTATTCCAATTTGCTTAGATGGGATTGTAACCTCCAGGTAACCCCACTGTCTGTAAAAAAGGTATCCTACCTTACTTTGAACTCATAGGAATTTCAAACAAACTGCAATTGAATCACTCTCCTCGACGATCCATTCCTCCATCCACGCACGCGTTCATATCCGCTGGTTCGCGGCAGGCTTCGAAAGGGAAGTAAAATGGCGGATGGAAGTGGCAGTGATAAATGTTTCTCCACCACCAGGGGGTGGTAATGGAGCAGTGAAAACCTCTGCTTTAATAGTTCCAACTGTCAAAACAGGTTTCGCTTTGGATTCCGGGTCTTTCTCAGAGATTGGCATGTGTGTGTGTTTTTGGGGTACAGGGGTCACATCTTGTACTCATGTTGTCTAAAAGATGTGTAGACTAGGAAATGTGTTTTCTCCCTCCAGGATCAAGATGCTAATGTTGCTAGCTAACGCTGCTAGCTGGCGGTCCCGCCCTGCTTGAGGACAGTGTAGACATTGTCCACTTTGCTGAGACGCTCAAAGAAGGGGATGAGATCCAACAGTTCTGTGTCAGACATGTCCTCAAACCACGACGCCACGGGCACCTGCGAACAAACAAGATGGTTGTCGTTAGAGTTTAGCAATAGACTTTAGCTTATCTAGGCAACTAAAATATGCTAAATGCTAAAAAACACTGCTACGAGCTTTGTAACGGATACTTACTCAGTCCATTTGAACTTCAAATTTCAAGTTCATTGGGAACTTCTTTGTAGTTAAAATATGTCAATACAAGTCAATGTTGTTTTACTGCTAGGGAATACAGATTTAACTAGCCTAGCCCTACTGTTTCAGCATTTCACCATGTATCAAAACCAATACAGAGAACACAAACAATGATGTAAAGTAAAGGGATTTAAATTGGCGAAAAATAAACAACCATTACCACAGTGACGTAGGGATGGATTCAAAACAAACTAAACGGTACTTTCGTCCAAAAACGTAAAAAAACCCCACAAATATCTACACTTCCGCTATCCGTGATACGACGTACCGCGTTGTCAGGGTGGAAGACGTAGGACGCCGGGGAGTTGTCCACGATGACGACCTTGTCCAGGTCGCGACCCAGCCGGCTCAGGTCCTTCACGTAGTTCCCCCGGTGGAAGACGCATGACTCACGGAACAGGCGGCTGCGGAAGGCCCCCCACTTGTCCAGGAGGTCCGACACGGGGTCTGCGTACTGGGGGCGACCGCGAGGACACGAGCCCAGGAAAGTGTCAAGTGAAGAGAGGAAGAAGAAGACCAGTCAGGTATAACAGAAAGTAAGCCAAGACAACTTTACTGTTGAAAGGGTTAGGCTGGGGAGACGGGGTTAGGTTAAGATGAGATGAGATGGAACTTTATTAATCCCGAAGGAAATTCTTGGGGTTAGATGTTCACGGTTGGAGGTTGGGGGTTAGAGGCTAGGGGTAGGGCTGCAATGATTAGTTGGCTGCTTGTCAGATAAAGCAAGCAAATTTAAGACATCACTTTGGACTCTGGTAACTTGTGATATTTTTTAGACAAAAATCATGAAATTGACAGAAAATAATCATTAGTTGCAGCCCTAGTTAGGGGTGGTGGTAGTGTAACACTAACCCCACATTTGATATATCAATATTGTTCAATCATCCAATGGCTCCGATGCTTGTTTACATGCATTCATTATAAACCAATAATTCAATACATGCACACAAGTAATCGACCAATGTATATATACACGTGCACTTGATCAACCAATCATTGTGCACATTCACACTTTCATTCATACTCAATTCATATTACAGGGTTCCCACGCTTACTTTCCCATTAAATGTCAAAACTTTCCAATGACTTCTCCATAAATTCATAAGAAATGTTGGTGTTTTTCAGTGGTGTAATGAATAAACAAGCTTTACTTTACTGTGTCTGCTATGACGTAAAATTAGTTTTACTGTGGCTAGAAGTTGGAACACCAAAAATAGTAACTGCCACACAGTGTCTCTGACCTACTGTCACCTCACAACTACTGTCACTTGTGTAAATGTACACACAATGCTAAAATTCTGACCATGGTTTTGAAAAAGCTTTTCCAAAAGCTTATGGTTATGCCATTATTTTCCAAAACATTTCCAGGCCTAGAAAACATATTTCAAAATTCCATACGTTTTCCAGGATTTTCATGACTGTGGGAACCCTGCTCCTATACATGCACGGGTGATCGTTCCAATCACTCCTGACCTGTCCGCCAGGTAGGGTCTGAACAGTGGCGCAGGGTTCTCTCCTACCTTGGCAAGACTAGCGGTGAACAGCACACACTCGAAGAGCTCGCCCATCCTCTTGAGGAACTCATCGACGTGGGGCCGCTTCAGCACGTACACCTGGTGGAGCCCCGTGGAGAATGTTTCAGAGAGTCACACCAAGACAGGAGAGGAGACACCAAGGGAACAAGAGGCTCAGCTTCTTGAGTGACCGGATCATCAAGCTTAGATCATCAAGTGAAGGTCTCCTCACTATACCTAGAATCCATTCTATATCAGCTTGTAGTGCTTTCAGTCATTATGTTCCTACTCTCTGGGATGCTCTACCACATGGTCTGCTACAACAGTGTCTTCTTTTAAAAGCAGACTTTTGTTAGATCTCGCTCGCTCGCTCGCTCGCTCGCTCCCTCCCTCCCTCCCTCCCTCCCTCCCTTAATGCTGACCACAGAAGGAAATTGTTACAGTTGAAACCCAGATCTAAATTGTCGTCTTTCAATGTTGTGTTTTCGGAGGAATGAGGGCTGCGTTCCTGAAACAAGTCATCCTGAATAGGCTTCATTGCTTGTCAGAACAAACCTATCCTGGATTACTTGAACCAGGCCCGGCCCAGAATGCACTGCTTCTTCAAAAAGACACCAACAACCCAGAAAAGCACTCTTTTTTAGATTGTTTTCCTGTACATGTAAACATAACAGCAGAGAAGGCACGCCGTTAGGTTGGAAAACCATACCTGGTGTACCGTTCCATCAATTTCCACTGGGATGATGAAGTCAGCGTTGTTTACCGGCTGGTAAATACAGAAAAAAAACGATATATTTCAAATGAGCAAAAGGCACAGTCACACAATGTGAGTCTATACAGGGAAGTGCAGAGACACACATTCTAAATGGCTGCTTGTTCGGCATTGACACAATTGGTTTAATTTCAAACACCAACCTTTTTGCTTGACGATATAAGATGTCTGCTATGCTAATGCAGAACAAATGCTAGGACAGACACCGTGCACTCTGTGTGTGTGTGTGTGTGTGTGTGTGTGTGTGTTTTATCTGGAACCAGGAACCAGCCTGAAGCAGGGTTCAACATCAGCCAACCATGTGCGTATTGCCCAGCTCCATGCCAACAACCAGACCATCCTGTAGACCTTCAGGAGGTGGTTGTTTTGTTGCTGTTTTTATGGCCAAGCATAAGTTAGGAGCTTCTTTTTCTGTCCTTATAAGGGTGTAGATGTATAGAAAAATATGGAGAAATAATGTTGATTAAACATTTTTACTCTTCCTAATCATAACTCTGGTGACTTAATGTGGCGGTCAATGTTAGGAGCTTTGTTAGGAGGTCATGGATGGATGAATAAGAAAAAATATATAATTAATAAAAGAATAACAGAATAGAATAATAAGAATAGAAATGAAGAAATCATCGAGTCCAATGTTGACTTTATGTATCTTGTGCAGGGTCCATAATTAACTTTCTGAATTTTCTATCTGTCATTGGCTGGTGGCAGCAGGTGTTAATATTGGACCCTGATCTTCTGATCTATCGATCTATCGTGTGGAATTTATTCAACTTAATAAACGTCCTAAATTTGTCCTATATTTCTGGTCAAAAAAGCCACCTAAATGAATAAACAAAAGATGTTACAAAATACATATTTTGTTTGCATGTATAAATTAGTGTGCATTGCTGTCACTTGTATTTCAGATATTTTTATCCCACCTTGAAGGAGCTGTGAACCAACGTCTCGTCCAGGTCGAGAACAACGCACATCTTCCCGGAATCTTTAGATTTTATTGGAGGCAGCAGCGGCTTAACTTGGACCTTTAATGAATCAAATACAAATAAACACCAGGACATTGTCTTGAACTGAAACCTGAGCTTCATCGATGTGAGAAAAACCTCTGAAAAAATAATGTGGCATCATTACGTATGCTTTTAGTTTGTAACTTTATGATCATTATGATTATTATTATTATAACTATTACTAAAGCTGCCATCTTTTAAACCTGCATTATGTAAGTTTTCCCATTAGCAACCTCTAGTGGCTTGAGTTGTAGACGAAAAAAAGTGTCACATTTTGGCGCTTCCGAATGACGTCATGTTATTTACTACAGATGAAGGCAATGAATTCTGAGAGCATGTCTTCCAGCCAGGTTTTACATGACCTTATTAAAACAAAATAACACTGTCATCGTTTTGTCGAAGTGTTGTTATATTAGTCTGTAAGAAGCTAGCGGGGGCTACCATGGGAAAATCTAACTGAAAAAGGTTGAACTTAAAAAAGTGATACTCCCTTTTTCCAATAATGTAAATTATAAATAGGTCTAATTACTCGATGAAAATCCATTTTGTATTTTTAATTATTGTCTATGTTTTGTCTGTTCGTCTGGAGCTGTAGCTCCAGAGAACCAGTGTGTGTGTGTGGGGGGGGGGGGGGGGTCTCACCTTGGAGACGGTCCCGTTTTCCTCCACCAGGAGTGGGGCGTTGTTGTTGACCGGTGGGGGCTGCGGCTGGTCCTTACAGATGCAGCAGAGCAGGCTGGAGAACAGACCCCGACTCCTGGGCTTCTTGGTGGACACCGACGACGTGGACCCTGGAGGAGAGCAGAGACACACCGTCAGCTCAATAAAGGTTTGGGGTGGAGCCAGTACACCCACACAAACCCATGAGTCTTCAAGGAGCTATATGTAACAATGACACCGAGCATTCAATATGGGAACTACAGTCCAAATTCACAGTCCCCCGCCCCCTCCTCCCCAGACTTGAAGCCCAGCCCCCTCCTCCCCAGACTTGAAGCTCACGCGGGTTGCCAGGTTGAGGGCACCGAACAAACGCAAGTGAAAGACGAGCCGAGTGCAAAGTTAGATTTCATTATTGTATTTTGAAAATGACAAGCGACGACGAGTCCTACACTCTGAGTTGATCAGTTAATGGATTAGGGTTACACATTACACATACTACATTTGCTTTTTTTGGAAATGGAACAAGCCTTTTTAGGTCGGGTAGAATCGAGTACGATATCAGTTGATCCCGTTCTTTTTAGGTCACAATTTGTTTCATATCTGGCCACCCGGGGTGTTGGAATGGGCAGTGGGCGGAGTCCCAGACAGACTGAAGTATGCCAACTTTTAGAGGCACTCTGAAATATGTTGAGGTTTTAGTCAAACCAAATTGAGTAAAGAGGAACACACCAAACATTCAAAAAAGAGGAACACACCATATATACTTGCCAATGGTTTAGAGAAACACAAAATAGCCGGATATGTACGTGTTTTCTAGAAACAAAAACAGCCTGAGGTCCTTAATGTAAGAAAACATAACTTTTCAGGAAATATCACACTCACAACAATATCAAATATAGTCTGATATATGCCAATATCTAAAACATCTCATACACATACACTCCTTTCACTTCTGACATTACCACAGTTGTGGCAGTTTTTATTATGATGAGGTCATGGATACAGCACCAATTCGTTCTCACTCACTCCTTGTTATTTCACCATTCAGTTCACAAAACCCTCCTTTTTTATCAGTTGATTCATTCATCAAATGTCCATGAAAACATCAGAGACCTCCCCTGCCCATATACGGTCTTCCTGCTTCCTGAGTCTATCGAAGCCCGGCTGGGGCCACATGTGACAGTCAAACAATAACAATGAGGTCATTGGTCCAGCTCTCCTGCCCAGGTCTCTCCCTGAACTCCGACACCCAACACTTTGAAGACGGACCCTCCCTCCTCCCTCCCGTCCCATCAACACCAAACATGCAACACAGCAGAAACACCAGCGCCACTCAACATATTAAGATAAAAGGACACAGTTCCCTCGTTTACAGATAAACACTCCTTCAGGGAAGTTTAAGAGTCTGAATGAGCCCATTAAAACCTTTTGTCATTTCAAGTGAGTCCGCCTGTCCCTCTCTGGGCTCTTCGTGACCAGACTACCAACACATGACACCCTGTGGTTTTTTGTCGTCCTCCTCCCCTCTCCCTCTCTCTCTCTCTCTCTACCCCTGCCCCCCCCCACACACACTATGAACCTGGTCTCCTCCATCCTGCAGTCCGTGGTCTCAGTGCACAGGAAGAGGAAACAGAAGCATATCAGGGCAGGAAGTGAGGAAGGGGCCTTCGGTTTGGGAGACCGTACCATGTCTATGCTATAGTGCGGCGAAGCCTGGAACTACTGTGTGTGCATGAGGACTTTTATGTGATACTGACTTGGCTGTGGACTAGCGTGAATGTGTCATAATGACACATTTATAGAGCTCATTTAAAGATAAGCTTACACATAAAGTTCCTTATCTTAGGGGGTCTATTTGTGTGTGCTTCTATATGTGTTTTTAATGAACTGCTTAGTTGATACTTTACTCACTTTATTTTTTACTTTTCATTTTCCCATTTGTTTTGTTTTGACCCAATTAATGTCATGTTTTAGTAGATGACCTTTATAAATTGCTCCCATTTTATTTCTTTGAATATTGTATTGAATGAAAAGCACTTTGAGAGGCATTCCATGTTTGAAATGTGCAATATAAATAAAGAGTCACTTACTCATTTACTTTATGCAGCCTACTTTCTAACTATGATTTATACACATTCCTTTGTGATTGAGGAACTCAGTTTTAGTTAGTTAGAGAGTTTGTCAACCACAAAAAACCTTACAAGAAAATGTCTTTGGAATATTGTACTAAATTAATTTTCAGTGTTCATGTAAAGATATTGGAGGTATTTTTTTTAAAGGCGACACCGAAATGAGACAAGATGGCATGTTGCTGATCCGTTTTAACATGTTTTAACAATCGGCATTCATAAAATTCACACTTCTCTGCTTTTGTTTTTTCCATCGCTATTCCTGACAGCACGAGAGAAAAACATACTCAAGTGAATCATAACACCTCACATATTTTAGTTTCTACAGAAGGTGTACGACGTGACCTTGCAGTTTTATTCCCCATGGAAGAAACACAGACGGAGCAGAGCACAAATTACCCAAAACCAATCTCCAAAATGTCAGACGATACACATACACACACACACACACACACACCCGCGCACACGCACACACACAATCTTAAAAAAAAATGCTAACAGTTATGATAGCATCGTGTTAAATCCACTTTCAGTACGCCAACGCACCAAATCAACTGCATCATGTCTTTAATATGCACAGCCTAACTGACCTAACATACCAACAAGCTAACAAAACATTATCACAGTTTATAATTCTACTACCCCAGAATGTATACGCCAGTCAAATGATCGGTAAGAAACAACAAATAATTAATACTTCATTCATATCAGTATTAGAAGTAGTAGCAGTATTAGTAATAGTAGTAGTCGAAGTCATAGTAGTACTATTGGTTGTGGTCTTAGTAATTGTAGTAGTGGTGGTAGTAGTAGTAGTTGTAGTAGTGGTGGTGGTGTAGTAGTAGTGGTGTAGTAGTAGTGGTGGTAGCAGCAGTAGTAGTTGTGGTAGTAGTAGTAGTAGTAGTAGTAGTAGTGGTGGTGGTGTAGTAGTAGTGGTGTAGTAGTAGTGGTGGTAGCAGCAGTAGTAGTTGTGGTGGTAGTAGTAGTAGTAGTAGTAGTAGTAGTAGTAGTAGTATTCATTATCAACTTAACAGAAACTTTGGATTCCCCATCTATGGTCTTTCTGAGGAACATCTGTCCTTTCACCTGTGTGACCTTCAGGCCTATTTAGACCGCCTGTCTCCACTCTCCATGTGGTGATCATCAACTGATAAGCCAGATATGTCTTCCTGCAGACAGTCGGCCCATTTATCTTTCATTCATTCAGTGAATCCCTTTTGTTTTTTCTCTTTTCTTCCATTTCTTCTTTATTTTCCTTCCAGTTGCTTGATAGACAGATCACATGCAAATATAATTCAAGAGGGCTGTTAATAATTCCAAATGATAACTAGGATTACTGAACTCTTTCTTTCATGGGTATTACAGGCTGCATACTTAAAACACACCGTAACATTAACCATGGCGACCCTAACCCAAACAAAACAACACTTTATTCAGAGTGTGCGCTATGCTGTTTATAATTTCACTTTTGGAGTTGGTGAGAGGGTCGCGCAGGCACATTTAGGCACACAAGCGAGCAACTGTGTGTTTACTGTGAGAAGAAAATCCGGAGTTATGTAATGGCTGTGTGACTATGGAGCAAGAACACAGTCCCACACACCAGCACACACTTCTTAACCAACCTACTGGGCCCGTATGTCACAAGCCACGATTAAAATACTTTCCCCAACCTCACCATTTACACTTGTGAATGAATACATTCATAGAGTGTTTTAGTTACAAGTTTGCTCAAAGACATGAACATGTAAATCTGCTCTCTAGTTGTCAACACCAGTCTCAAAATGTGACATCACTGCACACTCTCTTAACTTGGTAAAGTGCATTAGTATTGTTAACAGGTGGAAAAGTGGTTTTCCTTTCCATGTGAAAAGTTGAACCAAAGTGGATTTAAACTGACACGGAGAGCCTTTATGATGCAGACTACCTATAGGCTTGTTTACACATTAAAGTTATAGTTGGTGGGCTCTATTAGTCCACTGGTATGTAGGCATGCATTATACTGTATGTATAATCATTAGTAGGCCAATGTGCAATGGTCATTCTGGAAATCTTCCCAAACGTATTAATTCCCACAGATCTATGTATGCAGCTTTACTATCACATTTGTTTGATACACTGTAACAGTGATAAATTGTGATACACTGTAACAGTGATACATTGTGATACACTGTGACAGTGATACATTGTGATACACTGTAACAGTGATATATTGTGATACACTGTGACAGTGATACACTGTAGATGAGAGTCGCTGCGACGTCAACTTTCGACATGTGTGCAAAACAACCGTGACGCGTTGCGCACAAAGTCAACGCAAACTTACCCTTTTCCCGGGCCGCCTTGTTCGCCTCTTCATCGCGACTCACTTGTGTTATTAAAGAAGACGGATTGTCCATTACATCGAGTTTAACTCCGAGTTAGCGATATTATGCACTCAACAGTCCTGTTTCCTATGCGCCAACGGTCCCCGCTCTCCGGAGCGCGTTAAACACAACAGTTGCAAAAAGTTGGACTTCCTGGAAAACAGCGTAGCAAGTATATCGTGTCCACCCGACTACACAGACTGATCATTGTTTACAGCGTGGATTCGGAGGATCATAAATCATTTAAAAAGTACTTATCAACTTTGATTCAACACGGTGTTCAACTTCGCTTTCAATTTCAACACACAAACATGGCACTCGGCGGTTTCAAGGCGCCCCGTGTCCCTTAAAGTGGCGCGGTGTCGGTGAGCGTCCGAGCACGCGACGCTTTTGCGTGTCGTGCAACTTGTATGACGGTCCCTTAAAGTTGTCAGAACTAAGTTACTACTAGAGTGAGTTCAACCCGTTCATGTGCAACACATGTTTAAAAGCATCCGATGTATGTCATTCAGTTTAGCTCCCATTTCACTTGTGTATCCTCATTTATTTTGCCAGTAGCGACGAACATAGAAATGACAAACTGACTGGACTAAATATGTGAGGCCATTAGTTGTTTTTTTTCTTAGTGGGAGTGTAGGCGGAGGAACGCCCAGTTCGGGGGTCCTTGAAACCGCCTTGCTCAAGGGACTATCCCCAAAGTGTACGCGCCATACTTTGGTGTAAAAGGACAACAACATCTCCCAATAGTATCAACATTTTATTACATACTATCCCATAAAAACATGTTCCACATATAAACACGGCAAATTGGTACATTTACAAATCTTCAGCCATTCAAACATACAAAAAGTAATACCGCGATAGAGCATCCACAAGACATCCTATTATTACAAGAATGTCACGTACTGTATGTATGTATGTATACGTATGTATGTATGTATGTATGTATGTATGTATGTGTGTGTGTGTGTGTGTATGTGTGTGTGTGTGCATCTGAACACACGTTAAGAAATGCATTTGTGGCTATAACACTGATTGAATGAGTGAATGCATGTGCTTATGTATGCATGTCTTCATGGCTATCATCAATCTGATGGACGTCATCAACGTCACAAGTTTGTTCCTAGCAGATCCTACCTCATCTACTGTGAACTAGTAGCCGTCACATCAGTCACCTACCAGTCAACATACGCCTAGATACTGGTCCACTTTAGGCACTCGGCGATTTTACAAAGAGCCACCAGAGTGGCCTATGAGCAATGCTACGAACCACACGGCAACACCAACAGTGTGACTAAAACAAAATGTCGCCTATGGCGTGGACTGTTTTTCTTCTTCTTTTTTTTTTAAAATTTTTTTAAATATATATATAGTTATGGTAAATTTCAAGTTCATTTTTTTAGACCACAGAACGATAAGTTGTAACCAAAAATCCCAAGGTTACTCTACAATATGTGCATTTATTACACCGTGAATTCTTTGAACGGCAATCACAAATACAGTTTTGTTTTGTCTTTTGGGATTTTTTTTTCGTTAACAGGAGAGTGAATTGAAAACGTGCAGGCGCCCACACGCATGCAAATAAATTAACAGGGTAAAACGTAAACAATGTCAGAACATGTTTTTGGTTAAAAGCTCAAAAATGTAATTCAAATGCGCAAATAAATTAGCATCTTAAATGATTGTACATGAGTGGGTTGGTTCCTACCAGGTTAAATTACATTTAAAAAAAATGCTGTAGGCCTACTCTGTATTTTTCATGCTGATTGTGCAAAGTGAAGAAGATGTGAATACTATAATGAATCACAATGTGACAGACTTTGATAAAAGTAAACTCTGAAAAACAAACTTCAACAAAAAACGTGCGAAAAGTAAGGAGACTAAAGGAACTTCCTTAGAAACATCTTGCAGCCTGTCCAGTCCATATGAGCGGTTAACTCTTTCACAAACCAGTTTTGAAATATAGTAATCTTTCTTTCATTCTTCTTTTTGTCGCTTTTCTCTTTGTTTTATTGTTCACTCTCAGAATCAGTATGTTGTTTTTTGCTCAAACCCCCAAAGTACACGTACACATCTTTTCGAAGACTCCTTGTCACAGGCCACAAATGTGCTCACGTTTTCTGTTTTTCACACATAACTTGCGAACCAGGGCCGCCATTTTTATTGAACCTCAGCCGCGGTGGTCCGTCGAGGAAGGCACGCACGTGGGGCAAGAGCATCATGCTAACGACGCTACCCTCCACTGTGAAGGATGACCAACCAAAGCTTTTGCCAACCAAATTTTGACGAACCGACATTTCGACCAACTGAATTTTGCCCAAGTTTCCACCAACCAAAGCTTCTACCAAAACGAAATTTCAGCAAACCGAAATTTCAACCAACAGACATTTGACCAACCGAAATCTCGAAGCTGAAAACGAAACTCCCGAGAACTTGTAACTGAACTGATCGGAATCTATCTCATTTGGCGTCAGGGCCGGCCGAGGATGAGTAGGAGGGAGGAGGTTGCTGCAGAGTGGTCCCAGGTGCAGGAGATTGGGGCGAGGCCGTAGCGGAGGACTGGTAGGCGCGCAGGAGCACTTTGTGGCGGGTGGCGTCCTCGGCGCGTCGCTGCTGCTGCTCCACCAGGAGCTCTTTAAGTTGCGCGGTGGTGAATGTGAGCGTCTGCCGGCGCAGCTTCATCAGGTAGGAGTCCTGAAGCCAGGCGTGGGTGAAGCAGTCCTTGGTGGTTGGACGAGCCCTGTAATAACACACACGCACACACACAAGCACACAGATCAGTATGTTGCAGAATGTTGTCTTTTTTTCCAAACTGATAACTGCTCTTTGCCACTTTTCCATACTTGACCAACACACTACATATCAAATATGTATGTAAGACACCATGAGTATTCAAATTTAAATTCACTCTTCTGTATTCAAACAGATAATTATGCTCTACTTTTGAAATATGAATGTAGTGATAGTTTTTATTTATTTAATTCTGCACTTTTTTTTCAATGCAGCCATCACCTTTTTATTTGTTTGTCGTTGTTACTGCAGATCTCATGTTTTTTATTATTGGAAATTATGAGGGAAGAATATCCACAAATGATTCAACCAACCCTGGGACCCAGAGAAAATGATCACAGGCGAGATCAAAACTGTAAACAAAATGAACAGGCAAATATACTTTTATTTTCAAGTAAATTATGCAATCCACTCACCAGGGGTAGCTGCTGAGCATCTTCTTCAGGAAGGCGGAGGCGCTCTGGGACACGTTGGGGTAAAGTTTGGTCGGGTCGAACTTCGCCATCTGAATTTTGGATTCGGTTTGCAGTGGATCTTTGTCTTGGAAAGGCAGGCGGCCGCTTAACCTGGTCACCGAAACACATCAACAGTTTGTTTGACTATTCATTTGTTAATTATTGATCTAAATTCAACAGTGTCATGAAAAAGTGTCACACAGATGTGAACATTATCATGTGTCAACATTAGCTATCTGTTGCTCTAGCAATCTAACTTTATCCATTCACTTTATTGTACTGTAGTTTAGCATTTGCTACCATTCTTTAACAACATGTGCACACAACATGATTTTTGGTACTATTTCTTTATTTTACTGAACATCATGTGAACTCACATGATATAGGTGATGACCCCAATGGCCCATACGTCGGCTGGGGGCCCCACCACGTCCCCTTTCACAATCTCTGGAGCTACGATCACAAAATCAGTAACATTTCAAGGAAAGTCGGGAGGACTATGTCAAACTGATCAAATTTATTTAGAGATACATATAACTCTGATTAAAACATTTGGCAAGGGTTATTTGATTAACGTTTACTTAAAAGACATCAGACAAAAGTTACAGGAATAAAATAAGTGGTACATTTTTGAAAATGTTAATGTGCCGGTATACTCGTAGAGCACAATTTGAAGAAATGAAAAACATTAAAAAACATTAAAATAATCCATAATCTATAATCTATAATCTCGGACTCCAGAATGTTTTTTTCAAAGTGTGAGATAGGGCTGGGCAATATAGCGATATTATATCAATATATTGATATTATATCAATATATCGATATTACATCAATATATCGATATTATATCCATATGGTGATATGAGACTAGATATCGTCTTAGATTTTGGATATCGTAATATCATGATATGGTGTAAGTGTTGTCTTTTCTGGTTTTAAAGGCTGCATTACAGTAAAGTGATGAACAAAAACAAAAATAGGCTTAACATCTGGTAACTATTTTATTACTATTTATTTATTGAATTACCAGAAAACATGCTATATTGTGATATTGTGCTATATTGTGCGTTATCAAGATATTCAATAACCTGTACCAGGATCAGTGTTTGGAATAACGCTGTTTAAAAGAACGGCGTTATGTAATGCTGTTATTTTTTCAGTAACGGGGTAATCTAACTAATTACTGTTTCCGTCGTTACAACGCCGTTATCGTTACTGAATGTTAAATGCAGTGCATTACTATGAATTGATTGAATAAACTGCGTAATACGAACACACCCCTGGCTCCATACACAAACTGCTAGTGAGGAGACCGGGTGGGTTAACAACGAGATAAGCGATTATGATTGGCTAAGGCAGAGTCATGTTTCATGGTAGCCAATCGGAGCCAGTGTTTTTACACACAAGCCAGGCCACGCGCACCACACACATACACCAAACGGATTCAAAGAAGCAGCACAGATGGCGAGTCCGTTGTGAAAACTGCTCAGAAAAATCCAAATTCTTTTTTTTTTTTTTACAGTAACTCAAATAGTTACTTTCCCTGGTAACTAGTTACTTTTATTATAAAGTAATTCAGTTACTAACTCAGTTACTTTTTGGAACAAGTAGTGAGTAACTATAACTAATTACTTTTTTAAAGTAATGTTCCCAACACTGATCAGGATAGAAGAGTTTGGCCATATTGCCCAGCCCAAGAGAGACATGATCTATGATGACGTCATAGCCCCCCCCCCCCCCCCCCCCCACCATGCTCACCCATGAACTCTAGGGTGCCCGGCTGGGCGGCCTCGCAGGGCTTCAGGTGGAGGGGGTTGAAGGTGCAAGCGCTGCCCAGGTCCACAATCTTCACCACGTTGAGGTGGGTGACCATGAGGTTGTCAGGCTTCAGGTCCAGGTGGAGGATGCGCCGGTGGTGCAGGTACTCCAGGCCCTGCAGGATCTGCACCAGGTAGTTCACCACGTCGTCCTCCGAGTACCGGAACCTAGCAGAACACGGGCGCACGGACGCACACGCATACACAATACGCGCACACACATGCACACACACACACACACACACACACACACACACACACACACACACACACAACGAAACGGACGAGACACAGACTACTTTACTGTGGATTCAATTGGATGAAGGCGAAGAGAGAAGAGAAGAGGTTTCCTTAAGTTTCAGTGGGTTGGGGTTCTTTTGCGAATGCTCTTTGGTTTTATCGGTTTATAATGGAGCGAGAGAGAGAGAGAGAGAGGCAAAGAGAGACAAAGAGAGAGACGCATGAAGAAAACGGTGAAAGGTGAATGACAAGCGAAGACACAAGACATCAGCCACAGCCTGCATAAGTTATACCCCCCCCCCCCCCCCGGGACCTACCTACCTGTCTATGAGTGTGTAGAGCAGCTCTTTGCCTGTGCAGTACTCGGCCACCAGCACCAGGTATCGGGGTGTGACGTAGGCCTCGTGCAGGCCCATCACACGCTCATTGTGCAGGGCTTTCAGGATCTCGTACTCTCGCAGCACTGCCGCCTTGCTCTCGGGGCTGAAGGGCACGATCTTGGCCATGTACACCTTCCCCGTGGCGTTCTCGCGACACTCCCTCACCACACCGAACCGACCCCTGGGGGGGAGGCAAGAGATGACGCAAACACAAACGCACAAACACACACACACACACACACAAACGCGCCATGAGTCGGATACGAAGCGAGCGGAAACATACAGCCCTGCTACGTCCACGCTCTGTGGGCTTTGACTAACGAGTCAAATAGTCCTCATCTCATCTCTCACCTGCCCTTCTCGTCCAGGAAGGTGTAGGGCTTCTGGGGCACGCCCGAGCGCAGGACGGAGGAGGGGGAGGAGGAGGAGGGGGCCGAGCGGCCAGTCCCGGAGATCTCTCTGTTGGGGGTGGGGGTCCCCCGGGGGCCGCCGGGCCCCCCACCGATAGGGCTCAGGCTGGACACCTGCAGCACCTGGGGGGAGAAGGCGGCTGGGGTGGGGGCGATCACGCGGGGGGCGATCACACGGGAGGTGGAGGTGACGATGGCGGGGACGTAGGTGGGGACGGCGGTGGGCTTGTTGGGGGTCGGGGGTGGAGTGAGTACAGGGGGTGGAGTCAGGGTCATCGGTGGGACCACGTTGACAGGGCTCTGGGGCTTGGGGAGGACGAAGGGCGCGGGTGGCGGGGGCGACTTGGTGGTGGCGTGCGACGATGGCGATGATGAAGGCCGGGCTGAGGTATCTGCAGTGGTGGTGGGTGATGAAAGGCCGCCTGATAAAACGGCGGGATGTGACGCGGCACCTTCGTCATGGATGGAGGAGGTGGTGGTGGTGGTGGTTGAAGAAGGGAAGGACATGACAGGAGGGGTTTTAAAAGGAGCTGTGGTCTTGGGCGGAGGAGGAGGGTCTGTCGCTGGGAAGGCCACCGGAGACGTGGGCAAAACAGGAAGTGTCTTGACGACGGCCATGTTGGGTGGTCCCACTCCTCCACCTGTGAAAACGAAGAAAAAAATGTCAATACGTTAAGTTTCATTTTGGTCAACATTTCACATTTTTTGGAGGGAGTTATTGGTGAAATGATGGTCCTGTCTAGCTCAACTTGTAGAGCAAGAGTGACAGGGTTGGAGGTTCGATTCCCACTGGGGGCCACCAATGCTAAGAATGAATGCACTCAAGGTATTGTAAGATGCTTTGGATAAAAGCGTCCTTCGAATGGCACATATTTAAATATATATATGCTAACCTCTGAATCTGTAATAGGCTAGACACAACCACTTTGAAACATTTCAGGTTTCCTAACAAACCTTCAGATCATATTTTTTTACATAGATGCACTTGGATAAAAAAAAAACATTTAGACTTAGCTTTCACAAGAGCAAATAAAACCCAAGCTTGTTGTTAATCACTAGGGACAACTTAAACACAATTTGATCCGTTACCTGATTGGTCGAGGCTAACTTTAGGGGAGCAGTTGCTGTAAGGTCCCTGGCCCGCCTTGTTCACACAGGCCACCCGGAACCTAAAGGTGCCCCCTGGTGGCAGGTCTGTGACATTGCAGTAGCAGTCCGTTACACCCGTGGCAGAGATCAGCCAGTTATCCTCTCCTGGAAGACCAAAAAGAAACAGCAGAAAAAACTAGTTAAACATGCCATTTTAGTCCACTGAGAAATGATCATTTGTGTTAACAAATGATATGGAAATCATGCACGTCTAAAGAAAACGGGGTAAAACCGCCATGTTGATTTCACAGGTAAATGTCGGTTGCACTTCTCAGACTTAACACAAGATGGCGATGTTGTACAAACTGGCGGTGTATGTGTCAAACTAAAGGTTTTTGAGGCTGCTTTTTCATCAGCTATTTTTGTATGGGTGTGAGGCTTGGTTAAGTCTGTTGAAACTCTCTACATGATAAGAGTGAAATCCCTAACTGGGGTGAGGTCTACTACACCTAACCTAACCTTCATGTCGGAGGCAGTGCATGGCATGCGTGATGACCCCATGTGGTATGTTCTTGGAATAACCATGAATAAGTCATGAATTCACATTTGTCTGAGATAATGGAGAAACAAGATCGTATTGAGAGTGACCGTAGGGAGAAGATTGAGAAATTATGATCTTAAGAGCGAACAAGATACAAAACCTACTGAGCTATCGACCCAGAAATATCTGGCCATCCACTTTACACCAGCAATACATCGTCTATTGAAGACCATTTGAGAATAACTTTTACACGGTTTCGGTTGTCTTCTCACAGACATGTGTGTTGCTTGCTGTAAGAACACGTACTCGTGTGCCCTCGCACACAGGGTACCCATGTAAAATATGGACATGACTCCACTGAATTGTGCTCCCTCTTCGTGGACGATGACTAAATATTTCTAGTTATGTTACATGCTTGCCATGCGCTATTGGAGCACCAGCAAGTTTCTATAATCAATACTAGAAAATGCATTTCCTGCAGATAACGCGTGTGAATGCTGGAAGCTGAATGATAAGCGCAAAAGCAGAAATATAAAATGAATTGATCTGAAGAATCTGAAAGTAGTAATAGAAGCTGAAATAGTAGAAGAATCTGAAAGTAGTAGTAGAAGCTGAAATAGTAGAAGAATCTGAAAGTAGTAATAGAAGCTGAAATAGTAGAAGAATCTGAAAGTAGTAGTAGAAGCTGAAATAGTAGAAGAATCTGAAAGTAGTAGTAGAAGCTGAAATAGTAGAAGAATCTGAAAGTAGTAGAAGTAGTTGAAATTGTAGTAGTAGCTGAATTAGTAATACTAATAGCTGAAGTAGAAGTAACTGAAGTAGTAACAACACTGCTGAACGTCCTCAAAAAGTAGCCCTATCTGGCAACACTGTCTGATCCTCAAAAAGCAGCCCAAACTGGCAACACTGTCTGATCCTCAAAAAGCAGCCCAATCTGGCAACACTGCTGAACGTCCCCTCGCTCGAGCGTCAACGTGAAGTCAACTGAAAAGGAATCAGTTAAACTGTGATACAACTGTATACAAGTCTGTAGATTTGTGACATTTTTTGAACGAAGGTAAACGATTGAGAATTGATTTAGTTAGGCCTACGATGTGTAACTGTCAGAGATCAATGTGTAATCGATGTGTAACTGTGAGATCAACCGAAGAGAACCCGAAACTTAAACTGTGATTCTGAATAAATATAAATGCTATCGAAATTTCGTTTGGATATCGTTATTATTGAATATACAAATCTGTAGATTAGTGTTAAGACTCTGCATAGCCTGGCCGCCCTGCTGGCGTATGTTTGTCATTTCTGTGTTTCCCTGTCATCCCTTACATGTGCGTCTGTTATTGTCCTGTCTCCGCCCCCTTTGTTACATGTGCTTTTGTTTTTGTTGAGTCTGCCCTTCCTGTCTTGTGTCTCCCACCTGTTGGCCCTTATGTGTAATTGTCCCTAATTGATTTCCTCCCGCTCCTCGTTTCCCCTCCCCTATTTAAGTTCAAGCCTTTGTGTTAGTTCTTGTCGCGTCTTAACCCGTGTAAGTTGTCCCTATGTGGTTGAAGTCTGAACTCTTGTTTGTTTGTTTTTCTATCGATCCTCTGAGCGTTCTAGTTTTGACTTTTTTAGTTTTTGGCCTTTTGCCTATTGTTGCCTGGTCAAATAAAAGACTCCTTAGTTCAAAAGAACTTTTTGCATCCGTCTCCGCTTTTGGGTCCTGGCCTCCAGTGAATTCCTAACAATTAGTGACATTTTTTGAATGAAGGTTAACGGTTGAAAAGTGAATGAATTAGTTACGACGTCTTAAACAGTGGAAGGTCCGCCGGTTACAATGGGACGAATGGTAGAATATGACGATTTGAAAGTAAAACTGCGATACAGAAAAATGTATATAACAGTATAACAACTATCGAAATTTCGTGAACACGGCTAGATAGATACAAATCTCTAGATTCGTTTAATTGTTTGAACGATGGGAAACGGTTGAAATTTGAATTAGTTACGACGTAAAGCATTGGAAGAATAAGAGGCTGGGCGGACGGCATTGATTTATATTGGAAAAATAAAGGTGGAAAAAGAAGAATAATTTGAAAAGTTGAATGAATATGAAAAATCTGAATAGATAGCCATAATGTCGTAAGAAATCTGAACATGAATGGTTTCTGTAGCTGAAAGTATGAAGAAGGAGATGAAGGCCAAAAAACGTTCGGAAGAAGAATAAAATAATAAAGATTTCGATATCTAGAGTGTGAATGCTCAAGCATTCACACTAATTAGAGCAACTACACAAAATAAATACAGCACGATCACGTTTAAAAAATACAACCAGATATGAGTACAGAATCCAAAAGAAGAGCTACTAAATGGATGTTTTTAATATAGGCCTGTTTTTTTGTATTAATAAGTCATTTTAACGAATAATAAAACTTATATGAATCGATCATTTTTATTTTTTTTAATTTTCCATGCATAATAAATACACAAGCCGTAGTAGGCGAATGCGTCGAGCGACACAATGTGCTATATATTGGTTAGCAACCAATATATAGCACAACCGCTACATCAGTATATAGCAACCGCTACATCAGTTAGCATCATGCGCTACATCAGTTACGTCATTCACAATATCGGTTAGCCATCACGCGCTACATCAGTTACGTCATTCACAATATTGGTTAGCCATCATGTGCTACATCGGTTAGCGCATTCAAAATATCGGTTAACCATCATGCGCTATATCTGTTAACCATCATGCGCTATATCGGTTAGTATCATACGCTGTATCGGTTAGTATCATACGCTGAATCGGTTAGCATCATGCAGTACAGCGGTATATATAACTATAACTAGAGCGCTCACCCTCAGTTCGTCTCTCCAGCGTGTAGCTGCAGGGGGACCTGCCGTCAGTGGCTGGCTTCCAGAGCACCAGGGCTGTGTTGTTGTACACCTGGGGGACCTCGGGGGTTCCCGGTCGCTTAGGTACACCTGGACAAGAGGTAACCATGGTCACCAGGGGGGAGGGAAGAGATTGAAGGTCAGCTGAGTCGAAGTAAATGTAGTAGCAGTGGTAGGAGTCAGTAAATAGCAGGGCAACCCTGTATGTAGGTGGGTGGGTTTTATGGCATAGTATGCAAGTTTACTGCTGAGCCACCGCCGAGAGAGTGCAAACACTAGTCACTGGTTTTAACATATTTTTGGACAATAGGTTCGAGGGCTTCAGGCTCTGAGATGAGCCTTCTGGAAGCCTTTTCATACCACTGGTGGATTATGCGTACATCTGTGTGTGAGTTAAGTACCGCGGCACGTCGCAAAGTAAAATCACCCTGGGATGTTAAGCTTAAAGTGCATCGAAGCGTCTAAGGAAAACTGCCTTCCGTGGTTATCTGGGAAATCCACCATTGTTGGCCTAGCAGCGCTGTCATTGTTCAGCGGTCTAATAAACCACTCAACAAGCCTGTGGCAACACCTTGTTTGTGGAGAAGATAAAGGGAAAGACCTGCTACAGACGCTGATAAAAGTGTCGAGCGCATTCCCACTACTGTACCATTCGCTCCCAGGCCGTGATGAATGCAAGAACAGGCGGATAGAAAAAACAAGCCATTAAGCTAAGCAACCATGCAAGAACATTATTATTTTGTTAGTGCTGCATTAATATTCATTTGATTCCCTGCTTAATTGAAATTCAATTATGGCAAATCTGATTATTAATTAATGCTTCACATTAGGAAGACAAATATCACCATTAAAGGCAAGCTGCCATTTGCCAATAAGGTTGACTTGCTCAATGGAGCCTCATATGTTCCGGTTGGTTCAATGGATCCGTTTTCTTTCCACTTAATTGAAATGCGAAGAGCGTAGAGAAAAAGAGTCTGTTGCTATTTGCTTACGCTAACCACTTTGCATAATTGTATGGCTAACATTCTAATGTTGCTAGAGTTTACTTACAAGCAAGGCACAGTGTGCAGGAGCTGGTTATGGTGGCCAGTGTGTTTTTTGCCACACATTCGTAGAGCCCGGCGTCTTTCTGGCTGGTCTTCATGATCACGAGGAGCTGCCTGCCATCTGGATGGGAGATCAGGCTGACCCTGTTATCCACCTCCACTGGTCTTCTGTCTGTGTAAGTGGGGGAACACAGCCATTCAGGACCAAGACACCCAGGTAGAACCTCAGGTATACAGGCACTACTCACTGTTCACGTGAGTAAAAGTGTCCTTTAGGAGAGGACTTAAGAGTGAATACAGATACAGGTCATTGTGGAGTGGTTGAGGGGCATTTTGCTCAATGAATGCCTAACGGGTAGGTTGTGGACATTGGGGAATGAACCCAGTACCTTTTGGCTGGGAGTCGAACACCACTAGCCACTACACTATCATGCCCCCCTGCCCCCCCAGATAACAAAATGAACTGAAATATACTTCTTTTTTTTACCCAAAACATCATGTTACCCTACCCTTCATCCATGTAATTTTGGGGGGCGGGCTACCAGCTGGAAGGCAGCTGAGCGTGACAGGATCTCCCTCCAATAAGATGTGGTCTTTCAGCTTGATGTGGAACACTGGGGGGAAGTCAGAGGCAGAGCGGGTCAACTGTTGAGCGGTTGAGGAATCGTTGTTTTTGGGGACGGAGGACGGATCAGAAAGCTCCGGTTGTGATGGTGTTTTGTCCCTTTTGCCCCTTGTCAAACCCCACCGGTCCCAGCGAGACCGCCGGTCACTCTCTGGAGTGCGACAGGATCTCTTTTCGGAGTTGACGCTCGAAGCGGACTCAAAGGATTCTTTGGATGCGGCAGACGTGCCCGTCTGTTGGGCTAGCTGGTTCTCAGGGATGCCCATTTCCTTGAGTCCCCGGCCCTCGGATTGCGTATGGCGATGGCGTGTGAAGAGAGGGGTTCTCTTCCCCTCCGTCTGCGTCTCCATCTCCCCTCGTCTCTCCTCAGACTGACTGCGGATTTTAGAGGAAATCCCGGACACTTTGTTCTCAAACTTCTTCTTCATTGTCAGGACCGGGGAATCGCTGACCATCTTGAGATCTTTCTGCTTACTGTCATCATCGGGGCGTCTTTTGACCTCTTTTTCTTTTCTCTCTTCTGACTGGGTTCTGATTTTGGCAGAGATCCCCGCCACCTTGGACTCAAACTTGCGTCGCATGGCAAAAACTGCAGATTCTTCCACTTTGCTTGGTTCTTTCTCACTAAGGCGCCTCTGCTGTGCTCCTGGGTGGTCGAGTTCCTTGGTGTCCAAAGACTTACTGTGGCCAATGGCCCAGGACTTCCTCTGTTTATTGGCGGAAGATTCCAGCACCTTCTCCTCTCGCACCTCGACTGGTTTCTCAATTTTTTTATCGACAGACGACGATCGTTTGGCCCGCATGGAGAGCCTCCCAATGAGACTCAGACCCTCCTTTTCCACTTCCCGCAGATCTTGAACAGATTTGGACTTCTCCACCAGGCCCTTGGAGACCATCTCAAGAGGTGCGCCCTTCGGTGCCGGGCGGTACACCTCCTCACCTTTCATGGCCTCCCGGCTCAGCACAGGGGATTTCTCCTCAGACTTGGTCCTGGTCAGTCTCCGGAGGCCACGCGTCAGTGACGACTCGCGTTTCTTAAACCTGGCCTGGAACACCTTCTCTGAGTCTATGTCCTTAATGTCTGTTCTGAGCACAGGGTGGGGAGGGGCGGTGTGCTCGGTGGTTGCCACTTTAGCGAACACCGCAGGGTGTTCTGGTAACAAATGGCCCAGTTCGGAGTCTTTGGTTAAGGAAGTAGTGGAACCCTGGGAAGCTTTGGCTTGGTCGATGTCCGGTTCCCCCAATGGGCCTACAAAAGCTTGCATGACACTTGCATATGCAGATGACGGTTTAGTAGGTGTAGGTGTAGCAGCGGGAGATTGGTGCTGAGATGTTTCCTTCTTTTCATCATTATTCACTTCCAGGTATCCTCTCGGTTTGTCCTCTTCATCATCTCCCCCAATGACAATTGTGGGCCCTATTATAGAGGCTGACTTATCGCGCGATTGCAAACTCATTGGCCGTTCTTCCTCTTCAGCCGTCTCTGTGCTGTGTTTGGTCCCACTCTCTCTCGGTTTGTCCACTTTAGCGTTCTCACCTACGCCTTGCTTCCCTTCCTGATTCTGCGCATCGTTTTGCTCTTCCTGTTGGTCCACTCTCCCCAGCATTCTCATGGTCTCTGAAGCATTGAGCAGCGTCTGATCCACCAGTGCAGACATCGAGGTGGCCTCTAGAAGTTTCCTCGGCTCTTGGCTGCCCTGACTCAACGACGGGATTTCCAAGGGGGCTCCGTACCTCCGGTGCAGGGGCATGGGCTCCGAATCCCCCTGAGTGAAGGAGGAGCTCTTCTTGAAAACCTTCATCTTCGGCGTCTCTTCCACGGACACCTCAGAAGATGCTGCTCTTGTAAGCGTCGGCGGCGCCGCCCGGGACCTCCGTGGGTTCCGATCCAGAGACCCTGTCCGCCTGTCATCGTCCATGCCGAGGGTCTCGAACAGGGGCCCTCGCAGGCCGCTCATCTTCTTGTCCCCAGCGCCGCCTCCCCTGAGGAGCCGCTGCCTCATCAGCTCCAGCTTCAGGGCGTAGTCCTCCTGGCTCAGAGCGGACGCCCCGGGGCTCGGGCTGCGGTTGGGAAGCTCCATGGAAACGGCCTTCTTTAGACTCTTCTTGCCGGCCGCCTCCGGGTGACCACCCACGGACACATCGCCCTCCTCCTCTGGATCGATGTGAAGGAGCAGGGCCGAATCTGCCGAGCTGCCCCTCCTCATGGTCGCTCGCCTGGCCTTGGTTTGTGAGTCATCGGCATCGACGCTCGACCCCTTTTGAAGGGGAGCTCGTTTTGGTTTCCCCTCTTTATGCTCTTCAGAAACATCTTCTTCTTCTTCTTTGTCATCTGTGCTCCTGTAATTGGCTCCTCCTCCTACTCTTCCGGCGGCCAAACGCCTGTCGTCGCGCCCCCTGGACCCCTGGTTGGTCCAGTCGGACCCCTCAATGGTGTCCTCATCACCAGGGATCTCATTCAGGGAGACCCTGGAACTGGAGAAGACCATGGAGAGTGGCATGGGGATGAAGGGGAGCTCGTCCACGTCTTCGTCTGAATCATCGGAGGACGAGGAGGCCGGTGGAGAGCCTTCTTTGAGGTGCCGACCGACGGCAATGGAGACGTGGCTCGACGAGTCATCGAGTAGCTCTGGGATGGTTTGCATCGACATTTTTGATTTATAGCTGATTAGGGAACGCTGATTCACAAATGGAAAAACAAGAAGAAAACACGTGGTTGAATGAGTTTTAGGATTTGGTTGAAAGTAAATAAATCTGCAAGTTTTTTCATATTTATACTGATGCTAGCAAGTACACAACACCCTTCCTTTTTATCCCTGTTACCATGACCCCAATACCATATATAGGGCATTGGAATGTTAGTTATTATGTTGGTAGTCATGGTTTTTCTTGTCATTGTTTTGCGAGACGTGGCAAAACAAAGTTTTAGCCTAGGTTAAGGTATATTTACATTAATGTAGGATTTTACAGTACTACAACTCTCTTGTACTCTCAATATGGCAAAAAATCCCATGATGCATTCTGATGTACAAGCCCTATTGAACATGGCGACACATTTATTGTCCTACCTGCCACCGCCTTCGAGAGAGGACTTGTTTCAACATCGCTGTGTTGATGTTGTTGTTGTTGGAGGACTGTGATACACAAAATAAAAATCGAGTTAAACTACAGCCTGGTCCAAAAAACGTCATTGAAGGGGAACCACCACACTCAGAATATAAGACAGTGTACTGCTTCATATGCATGTTTTGAAAAAATAACAGTCTGCAACATAAACTAATTTCCTGTGAAAAATTTGAAACATTGACACTATTAGTACACTATGCATATGAAGCAGTATTCTTCTATATTAGCATCGCATAGCTGAGTGTAGCGGTTCCCCTTTAAGCGATTTGGGTGAAGCTCTGCCTTAAACTCAAAACGTACCTTAAACCAAGGATGCCGCAGGCACTCCACTGCATTTGGTCGTCTTACGAGGGAGAAAGGACATTAATATAAACATGCAGAAGGATACTAATATGTGCTTGTTAAGGCGTACAATATCAGTGAGGTATTTCGCAAATGTAACAATATTTAAAATATATACATATTATTATTACAATTATATATATATATATATATATATATATATATATATATATAAATTATTATAATTCGGTTCCCTAGATCTTTAACCGATTGATCTTTGAGACCCCTTTCTAAGGAATACAATAATAGAGACATACGGTACTTGTTTAAATAATAATCATAACCATGACATCCTCAATGCAGGGTCGAAGGAGGGACATTTAAGGAGTGTCTAGTGTCAAGGGTTAGGGTTAGTGTTAGGAGGGTTGTTTTTCTGTTTGTAAGTTACCTTCATTATTTTATTTACACACTTTTTTGCGACTGTCTGCATGTTAAAGAAATATATATTCTAGCGATGACTGTTAAAAATAACACACATCATCATCCCCGTGACCACAACCACAACAAATGGGCATAGCTAGTTCTGGCGGGACACTCTAGTCATGTGCTGCCAATCCAATCAAACGCATGGACACTGATAGGCGATTGTAGTCCATTGAACACTTTCTGATCTCTGTATGTCACACTTTAAATCCTACAGCAGGGAGCAGCACCCTAAAAGAGTGGAGCCATACCGCCAAATTAAGAGTATTAACCATTTTATGCAGTAAATGGTTAAATCTATGACTGAGTGACTTCTGACAGAATAACAACAATGTTAAAGACGTACAGCCTGTCCACCACCAGGATTTTGATGACGAATCCCTTGGCTTCCTTGCAGAGGCCGGAGAACATGCCCTCCTCGAATGCCACGTTGTAGCTGCGCACGTTGAGCGCCGTCGCGCGGTCGTTCTCGCCCGCGAAGGGCGACACGCCTGTCAGGCTGTAGGATTCGGTCAAACATACTTTACATAGTCTATGTTTGTCAAACTTGTTCTATTTCACTAATGCGTTGTTTAGCTGTGTTTTTGTATCTTACAGGTACACTGGGATCACTGGAACACCATCTTTAAATATTGTCACTTAAGACACACATCATGCATGATGTCAATAATGTAGCATATACCATCGATCGCTTTTACCTCAACTGTCAAATATATTTACATTTACACTTCTACTACTCTAGTCATTACTTATTCTTGTTGTCAAGTGTCTTATCTAATGTCAAGTGACAATTGATGCAGAGCCAAGAGTAATAAATATATAAGACAATGATGATATATAATATCTTATGACACATTTGTGTATAGGTAATACATAAAACATGTAAACATAAACAACATACCAGAGGTAGCTTATCACACCCACGGGCCTGGAGAGAGAGAGAGAGAGAAAGAGAGGAGAGAGAGAGCAGAAGAGGGATATATATATATATATATATATATATATATATATATATATATATATATATATATATATATATAGAGAGAGAGAGAGAGAGAGAGAGAGAGAGAGAGAGAGAGAGAGAGAGATGAAGAGGGAAAGAGATGGACAGAGATGGACAGAGAGATAGAGAAAGGGGGAAATTATAAAACATTATAAAGAGCACGGCAAATGAACATTAAAGGCCATGTTTGTTGTTGTTGTTGTGTTTCTAAAGCAGTCGTTCCTGCAGAATGTGGGCAAACCGCCCCGAGCCAGGAGGCAGGTGGTGGCTCACCAGATGTCTGTTGCCGTGGAGACGGGGGTTTGGTTAACGATCTCCGGGGCGACGTATTCGGGCGTGCCATATCTGCAGTAGTGCTGTTCGGGAGAATCCAGTTTCAAGGCACTGCCGAAGTCACAGATGCGGATCTGCTCACTGCCTGGTGCTGCCATTAGGATGTTCTCTGGCTGCAGACGAACCCAACGTACAAGAAAGAAGTTATTTGTGTATTTGTTTGTTTTTCCTGTAAAAAAGTTATGTAAATGTATAATGCATTTTATGTAGGTAGAATGTATTCATGTAGCTAGAATGTAACTTCTTTATTTGATCGATTTTATTTAATATACTCAATAAGCATTTTCCAGTGTAAATAGTCAACTAAGACCCAGAATTAAGGCTCGATATGAATACTGCTTTAACAATTACAATTTAAGGTTTATTACTATTTAGTCATTTACCAGGCGCTATTATCCAAAGCTACTTAGAGGGAACACTGCTTTTGATCTCAAATACAGGTAATTAAGGAGCAGGTAGATGTTAGAGGGCTTCTTGCATCTTGCTCAAGGGTGCGTCCATAGCAACCTGCAGTCTGTTATTCATAGCAGCGGTCTGCTATTCAGAAATAACAGACCATAGAATGCTGTACTTGACCAATCAGAATGGAGTATTCAACAAAGCTGTGTAATAAAAAAGGTTATACTATGGCCTGGGTGAATACTTGATTCTGATTGACTGGGGAGGTGTGCATTATTTTTCGATAACATGCACGGCCATGACGCAAGCAGCCTCATCACCGGTCTAAAAATGAATGCGCTAAACGATAGTAATGTTAGTAACTGTCAACTTGGACCGGACTCGGATGGGTCTACGTTTAGAAAGCTTCCCCATTGCCATGTCGTTACTAAGATTGTCTCCATTTACTGGAGTAATAAGGTAACGTTGCCATGTCGTTACTAAGGTCGTCTCTATTTACTGGAGTAATAAGGTAACGTTGCCATGTCGTTACTAAGATTGTCTCTATTTACTGGAGTAATAAGGTAACGTTGCCATGTCGTTACTAAGGTCGTCTCTATTTACTGAAGTAATAAGGTAACGTTGCCATGTCGTTACTAAGATTGTCTCCATTTACTGGAGTAATAAGGTAACGTTGCCATGTCGTTACTAAGATCGTCTCTATTTACTGGAGTAATAAGGTAACGTTGCCATGTCGTTACTAAGATCGTCTCTATTTACTGGAGTAATAAGGTAACGTTGCCATGTCGTTACTAAGATCATCTCTATTTACTGGAGTAATAAGGTAACGTTGCCATGTCGTTACTAAGGTCGTCTCTATTTACTGGAGTAATAAGGTAACGTTGCCATGTTGTTACTAAGATTGTCTCTATTTACTGGAGTAATAAGGTAACGTTACCATGTTGTTACTAATGTCGTCTCTATTTACTGGAGTAATAAGGTAACATTGCCATGTCGTTACTAAGATCGTCTCTATTTATTGGAGTAATAAGGTAACGTTGCCATGTTGTTACTAATGTCGTCTCTATTTACTGGAGTAATAAGGTAACGTTGCCATGTCGTTACTAAGATCATCTCTATTTACTGGAGTAATAAGGTAACGTTGCCATGTCGTTACTAAGATGTCTCTATTTACTGGAGTAATAAGGTAACGTTGCCATGTCGTTACTAAGATTGTCTCTATTTACTGGAGTAATAAGGTAACGTTGCCATGTCGTTACTAAGATCGTCTCTATTTACTGGAGTAATAAGGTAACGTTGCCATGTCGTTACTAAGATCGTCTCTATTTACTGGAGTAATAAGGTAACGTTGCCATGTCGTTACTAAGATTGTCTCTATTTACTGGAGTAATAAGGTAACGTTGCCATGTCGTTACTAAGATCGTCTCTATTTATTGGAGTAATAAGGTAACGTTGCCATGTTGTTACTAATGTCGTCTCTATTTACTGGAGTAATAAGGTAACGTTGCCATGTCGTTACTAAGATCATCTCTATTTACTGGAGTAATAAGGTAACGTTGCCATGTCGTTACTAAGATCGTCTCTATTTACTGGAGTAATAAGGTAACGTTGCCATGTCGTTACTAAGATTGTCTCTATTTACTGGAGTAATAAGGTAACGTTGCCATGTCGTTACTAAGATCGTCTCTATTTACTGGAGTAATAAGGTAACGTTGCCATGTCGTTACTAAGATTGTCTCTATTTACTGGAGTAATAAGGTAACGTTGCCATGTCGTTACTAAGGACGTCTCTATTTACTGGAGTAATAAGGTAACGTTGCCATGTCGTTACTAAGGACGTCTCTATTTACTGGAGTAATAAGGTAACGTCTGCATTAGGCATTAGTCAGACCCAGGCATTAGTCAGACCCATATATTTCTCTGTTAACTTGCCGTTTGTTTACAGGCATACACAAAGTAGCACAAGCTAGTAGTAATAGAATTACCCCAAAACATGAATCAACACCCATATTTTAATGATTCGCCATGGTATAAGCGGAATAATACACTGCGAGTTGTGCATGTATCGAAAAATAATCCCTTTTCTTTCTTAGCCCCCGCCTTGTGCATTATTTTTCGATACATGCACACCTCGTCGTGTATTATCCCTTACTTAACTGAGTGTACCTTAATGTCCAGGTGAGCGACGCCTTTCTGATGGAGGTATCCCAGACCTTCCAGAATTTGCCGCACACTGGAACGGATCTGCAGGGGAAACGAAAACAACCCCAAAACAAAAGTGTTTGTGTTCAAAACATTTTTTTGTAGTGAGCTATTCACTTAGTGAATTCAGATCCATGTCATTAAGGAGCAGGTAGGGGTAAGGGGGCATCTTGCTCTATAGTATGCCTACAGGTAGACTGTGGATATTAGGGAGATCGAACCCAGTACCTTTGGGTTTGGAGTCAAAACTACACTATCCTGCCCTAACATGTGTTGTTACAATAATAATAATCATAATGATAATGAATTGATTTCATGTATATAGCGCTTTTCAATACATCCAAAGCGCTTTCATGTCGTGACTGTTGGGGAGATATCACACCTCATACCAGTTGAAGGTAGAGTCAGCGATTCTGGGGAAGAGAGTTGACAACCAATACACACTCCCTCAGTCTCCCCCCACAGCCCTTCTTTATCACTTCATCTTCTTCTGACCTTCTCCTCTTTTGGTTTCTCGGCCAGCCCTCCTTCTTGACAATGCGATTAGCACCTTAGCATGTGCCAGATTTACCGCCACCCCCATCTCCCCTCTAACCTATGTATAAGTGTGAACGGCCCCTGCTGCCGATTGGCTGGAATTTGGCTTTGTTTGTTTCCCATCTACACAGCCTGGGCTGTGTATAAACACCAGATTTGTTTTCAGCGCACACACAGAACGGACAGCTACCGGACCGGGAGGAGATATTCACTGAACTTGACCAAAAGTGTATTAGATTAGGATCGCGGACTGTAGCCTTTAAGTGTATATTATGTGTATATTATCTGTGTGTGAATTGTTACCCAGGGGTAACCAGGGGTGACAACAAAGTAAACAAACCAACCTCTGACTCTGCGACAGTGGTTTTCTTGGCCATCCTCTCCAGAAGTTCTTCATGACATCTTTTTGTGGCAAAAAAAAAAACGAGTTCAGGAAAAAAAGATTTTGGGAAATATTTCAGGACACGTGACTTAGCATCTCCTGCGCCCGCGGTGGTGCGGCGTGGGCGACCATCCCCCCTCCCCCTCTCCCCTCCCGCTGCTATGAATTATACACAGGAGAAGAAGAAGAAGAAGAAGAGGGAGGATTCGCCCACGCGCCTCTCTCTCTCTAATTCCACAGATCTCGGATGAGTCAGAGGTCCGCTTCGCTCTCCTCCCGCCTCCAGAGGCAGTCGAACTCGACGTCAGGGATTAGAAAATAGACATTTTTTATTATTTGGTTTTCTTGGGAGGCAGAAACAGTCCTTCACTCAACAGCTAGTATGCTGGATGTGATGTTGTTGTTTTTCGGTTTGTGAATTGTCACTGTGTTTTGCTAAGTCTACAGACAGATGTTAAAATGTCAGGCAGATTGGATCATGTTTTTGTTTTTCAGTTTGTGAATTGTCACAACTACATTTTACCCTTAAGAATAGTGAGATTTGTTTAACTATAATTAGGGATTATGAAATATGTATTGTTTCTATGTTTTGCCTATCCCCATGTTTTATGTATCCCTATGTTTTAATGGCATCCAAGTACTTAATTTCTATAACCTTTGTATACAAAAAGGATGATGATGATGATGTCTATTTGGACTCCTAGTCACTGCACTTGGTGTCGGATGGTTTTGGAAACTCGGTCATGCAGAACTTCTGCTCTATTGATCACTTTAATTGTTCTCAGTCTCACTTGCTGGAAGCTGCTGTGGATGAAAGCTAAAGCATCCCAAACATCGATATTATGAAGCCACTCGCAGGCAGCATATCAACATTATCTTCGATCACACCACTCATTTTTAAAAGAGTGTTCCTTTTTCCCACTACAAACAACAACAAACAAACAAACAATTTCTTTGGAATATAGCGGGTAGTTTAACAAGCTAACGACTGATTTCTATTTATTGATGAATGTATAATTTTTGCATCTTCAAAAAGGTATTAATTTATAATATTTTTGCAATCGTCATTTTAGCTTTTTAAGCATTATTGGAATTAGACTTATTATTTGACTTATTTAGTGTTATGATGTATGCTCTTATTATTATTAATTATAACTTGGGCACTTTTTTATATTTTATGTTGATATTTTTTCCCATTTCTGTTTCTATTTTATTTCTATTACGTAGTCAAGTAGTAGTTAGTAGTAGGAAGTAGTTCCTTGTCGCAATAATTTCAGTATCTCCCATTATATTGTGCATTTGATAATAAAAAACACTTTGACTATTGTCATATGTACATCAAGGACCCCATTGAAAATAAGTGCAATAAGTTGTGTTATCTGCTGGGCTCAAGCTGTACAAACGCATTTGTCCTAAAAATAAAAATACTGAATAAAAATACTAAACTATACTTCAGCCTAACTTTGTATTTTTTGTATTTCTTGTAGGTCCTTTTTTCCTTTCGCATCTGTTTTGTAGGAATATATCTGTAAAAAAAAAAACATTTTAATTGCATTTTTCTGATTGATGACAATTGGACTATTTTCTAATAAATAATAATAAAAAAATACATAAACAAAATATGAAAAATAATATATATATATATATATATATATATATATATATATATATATATATATATATATATATATATATAAATTATAGAACAAATAATACAAATATATAACATTTTTCAGAAAATAAGGATACAGCTCCAGCACGAGAACCAGCGTGTTCTTCTTCTCAAACGCATCGTGGAAGAAGGCGATCGTTTCGTGGTCGAGCTCTGACAGCATCGCCATCTCACCGAGCGCCAGTGCTTTCCGCTTCCCGCGGGACGAGATGAACTTGGCCGCGAACTCGGCCGGCTTCCCGCTCTTCTTCGTCTTCTGCGTCACCCTCTTCACGTACGAAAAAGCCCCCCTGGGGAGGAGAAGAATTGAATGGTTCGGGAAGAGTGACAACGGCACAGGTTAGCGATGATGGATGACTTTCCGATGGACCGTATTTTCAATTTGCGTTTCATCAGAGTGTGTTGTTCGAAATGCTAAATCCACCGACGGAACGGGAATCACACAAAAATGATTACTCATTGAATTTGGAGATCTCAGCGCCAAATCGAATGAAAATTAGAAAGAAACAGAAATACACCACGCACACACACACACACAGTGTATCTACCTTCCGATCTCCTTGTGGACGTGGTAGTAATCAGTGAGGCGTCTCATCTTCCTCAGGATGCTGCCTTCATCTTCTACTGGAGCCACAGCCTGCTTCCTCTCTACACACACACACACACACACACACACACACACACACACACACACACACACACACACACACACACACACACACACACACACAGTCAGCGACTGTGTGTGTGTGTGTGTGTGTGTGTGTGTGTGTGCGTGCGTGCGTGTGTGTCTATGTAGTGGTTGTAGGTGAGCATCTGTCTTTGTGCACGTGTCTGTCTAGGTGATGTGTGTGTGTGTGTGTGTGTGTGTGTGTGTGTGTGTGTGTGTGTGTGTGTGTGTGTGTGTGTGCATGCATGCTTGTGTGTGTGTGTGTGTGTGTGTGTGTGTGCTTGCGCGTGTGTGTGTGCTTGTGTGCGTGTGTGTAAGTACATTAGTGACAGATGGTTTCACTGCAGTTTCTGAACTCCTAGGGTGTCAGCAATATGGGCCATCTAGACCCTAACAGAACTCCTCCTCCCAGGCCAGAGGGGGGACGACCATATATGGTCACATTGACAGGAAACAAAAACGGTTCCCTTTATTTCACTGACAGCTCAGCGGGAGAGTGGACCAGTAAGATGGTAGTTGGGTGGGGGGGGGGGTTGTGGCATTTAGAAAACTGTGGAGGGTTTCAAATAGAAAAGAACAACTAAAAAGAGAATGTATATAACGTATATGAAATGGTGGCCTAACTTTCCACGGACCCCATTTCCCAACAGAAACTTTATTATTACAACAACAACATTACTTTTTGTTGATACAGGGCAGTCAAAAGCAATATGCAGTAAAGCAAGGGGTTTCTTCAAGCATATCTATTGGAACCAGAACACATTTTTTTTTTTAATGGCTGGGGGGGGGGCTTTGCATTGTGGATAGCCTCCCCATCATGCATTCACAGCAGTAGTTGTGCGTTCATGGCGGTAGTGATGCATTCATAGTGTAGCGGTGTGCTCACAGCAGTAGCGGTGCGTTCATAGTGATAGCGGTGCGTTCATAGCGGTAGTGGTGCATTAATGGAATTGGTGGTGTGTTCATGACAGTAGTGGTGCGTTTGACATTGGTGGTGCGTTCATGGCGGTCAAGGTGTGTCCATAGTGATAGTGGTGGGTCAATGAAGTGGTGGTACATTCATAGCTGTCGTGGTGCGTTCATGGCAGTGGTGGTGCATTCACGACACGGTGGTGGCATTAATGACGGCAATGGTGTCAGGGTTTTTTTCAAAGTGGATTTCTCACCTGCATGGACGGTGACCTCTGCCTTGCAGGAGACGGCACCGGCCAGGTTTTTGGCGGTACACGTGTAAACGCCGGAGTCTTCCGGACGAGCGTTCAGCACTACCAGGGAGTACTCCGGGTCGTCGTAGACGAACGTGCAATGGCTGCTCTCTGAGAGGAGGGCATCATCCTGAAACGAATCAATGAGCTGTCAAGATTCAAATTACAGCGGGAAAAAGTGAGCATCTTTCAGAGCCAGGGCGCAAAATTAGCACCAGCCACCAGCCATAGGCTGGTAAAACATGGTAGCTTTGCTTCACTCACAAGCCAAAAAAACAATGTTAATCTATTGAGGGACTGGTCAAATGTTAACATTCACTAACATTCACTAGCCATTCGCCAGTGGACAAAAAAGGTAATGTTGCACCCTGTTCAGAGCATTTCTTTATTTTAATCAAAGCTCTCAGAAGTACCAAGATATTGTACCTTATACCACACAATATCCGGGTCAGGCTTCCCCTCCACGACCACGGCCAAGCGAGACGTCTCCCCGACATCCACGTCCAGATCCTCCATGATGGACTCAAACTTTGGCGGCGCTATCAGACAAAGAGGAGAGTGGTGGCGTCGGTTTAGGCTGGGTTTACAGTTCTACGTACTAGGGGCAGGTCAGAATAATCGATTATTCCATTATTCCTTCATAGCGGCAAAAATTGATTTTAAATGTTTTCTTTTGTTTGGCATGATATTTTTGAAGTGTATTTATAGTATATAAAGTGTATTTTAGAATATCTTTTGAATTTCCGCATCCAAAATAGACTGGGGTCCTATTTGAAAAAACAGCCGCCACGTCACATTTGCGATCTGCGTGCTTTGCTCCGTTCAAACAACATGAATCTAGTTCTAAATAAATAGGATATAGGAACATCTCTACCAGATTCGGCACCTGCCTTTCTGACCCATGTCGGTGAATCCGAATAATCAATTATTCGCTCATACTTATCTATTATAATTATTCAACCATGAAAAACGTGAGTTGTGCACATCCCTGCTACGTACAGCACGTCCCTGAAGATCCATGGCCCTGACACAGACACCACACGCATCTTCTAATCGAAAACTCCTTGTTTCTAATGGAGTCCAACTGCTTTTTTGTTTCTTGACAAGGTTGAACAGGTTGCCAATATTTAAAAGGTGTAATCCCCCACCCAAAACAATAAAACAGGGATGTTGGTGTGTTTTTAGTTAGCTAGGCTGGTTACCTGCCAGGGCTAGCTGGAGGGTGCAGAGGTCGCTGCCAAACTGGTTGTTGGCCATGACGACCAACGCTCCCACGTCCGTGCTCCGAACCCGCAGGAACCTCAAGGTGTGCTGGTCGTCGTCCGGCATGCTCATCTCACACACCCCGGCTCGGTTCACCAGCGCTACCCCTCTCCTGGTGGCGCCAGAAAATAAACACCCTGGTTATGGACGGGCCTACTGAGATATTAGCCCAGCCGAGTGTAGTCGTTTAGCCTAGCTGGATTGTGAATGAGCACGTTGTAGCATTAGCCTACGATCTCTGGGATTTGGGTAATAATCCAGTTACACACAAAATAATATCCTTGATTGGGTAAGGTTAGGTAATAAATCAACTTAAAATGTGTTTATTTTCCTTGAACTTACAGTGACAACTAATAAAATGTCTACCTTAACTGTCAAAAATGTTGACATTTACATTGTCTGTTTACAGACAATGTAAATGTTTCTTTTGATACCTGACGATGTCTGTAGATCAAGTTTGAATGTCTGTTTAATTCTCATTAGGCTACTGTCCTCGACTTTCTGCTGTAATGCCCAAACTCCCCATCCGGAATGAATAAAATACATCCTATCCTCATCCAACGTTAACCCCCCGCCTGGAGACACCAACCTTTTCCACGTGACCACGGCGTGCACATGGTTCAAGGTGATGGTGACGCTCACTGACTGGTTCTCAACCACGTGCACGACATCCGGCTTTTCCATGATGATGGGCGCTTTCCTCAGGTAGGGGCCTAGAAGGGCCACAAAAGGTCAAAAGGTCAATAACATGATACATATTTGAACGCACACATACAGTATGCAACTACACAGAGGCACATACGCAAACACGCATTCACACACACATTCACACAGGAGTGCACTATTTTTCATTAACGGGACACACCCCTGCCTTTTAACGGTTATGAATCAACGCGCCACAAATCCAACAGAACTATTGACCAGATGTTTCCTTGACAATGCAAAAACAATATGCTCAAACTGCCACAGAATTTCTCATGCGAGATGTGGCAAAAAAGTATTTTCATTAGCCTAGCCTAGCCTTATGATATATTTACGTTAATGTTGGATTTTACAGTACTACAACTCTATTAAATCCTCAAAATGGTGGAGTATTGCCAGAAAAAAAATCCCATGATGCATTCTGATGTACAAGCCCTATATGCAACGGCGAAGGCTTTACTTTGGACTTTAATTATATATCCTGCTTCAAAACGTTACCAAAATACATATCAACATAGAAAATGTATTTATAAGATGTTGGAAAAATGACTACAAAACAATTTTCAATTACAATATTTTCGTAATCGTTTACGGTTTGACGAATACCGTTTAACTCGAGTACTGGAGTACTCATTTGTGCCCCTAGTGGTGGTGGCCAGTACCTCTGTCGAGGAGCTGCACCAGGTCGGTAGAGGGCGATGGTTTGCTGAAGGCCTTGCCCGTGGAGCTCAGCACCCGGAAGGCGTAGCGGACGCCCTTACACAGGGAGCTGACGCTGTAGCTGGTCTCCTTCAGGTTGGACGCCACAACAGACCACTGAATGGAGCCTAAAGCTTGCTGCTGCACCACGTACAGCAGAGAGACGGCCTCTGGAAACCAGTGGTGGAAAGTAATTAATGGGTACATAAAGCACTCAAGATATGTATATAAAGTTAGAAATGTCTTCAAAATGGTGTTAAAGTCTAGTTTTTGGTAGTAACGGTTCTTTTTAACGCAATTCGGCGATGACGTCACGTGAGGGAGACGTGGTGGAAGGTAGCCTCAGCCTTGTACTAGAACTATGGCGTCTTCGTTAGAAAATTAAACCTGCACCACGGCCTTTAACTTAAAAAAACACTATCAAAATACATCTGCCGCCCCCCCCCCCCCCCGGGCCGGCTACTAAACATTGGTGAAACAAACCTATTTTAGTCTCAATAACAACATGCAACGGCAAAGGCTTTATTTCTTATTTCTCTTTAATTGTGGCAAGACCCACAATGTTGGTGAAGACGCACTTTGTCCCGTATTACTGTGAGAGTCAAAACATAGTCAAATGCCAATGGAAAATGAATAACAGGGCGCTTTATATGGACATGTACGGTAAAGTTGTTCGCGGGCCCTGTCCTGTTCTGTGACCAATGAGCTGACAGCATATTTCCACACGAGTATGACGATACAGAATACGCTCATCCCATTGGTCGAAGTACTGTCGCTCACGGAGAAGATAGCAGAAGACAACAAAGCAGCATGGGTGACGCTGACAGTGACACAGACGCCGGCACCGCTTTACGGGGCGGTACACCTTCGAGCAGCAATGCGAGTACATCAACTACTGCAAATACTGTTGATAGATTGATAGATAAATACTATATGTATTTATTTATTTATCTGTATAATCTGCTGAACAATCTCTTACTAGTCTCTCTCTACTCGTCTCTCTCAATGGTCTCAAGGCGGGCTTTGGTCTGTCGTCTCCCCGACGTGACGTCAGGCAATGCATTGTGGGGGAAATGAGAATCAAAACCCAAACTGCTAAAATAGTAGCTACTTTTTCGTATTATATTACGTTTTGTGATACCCAACAACATCAAATACAATGAATAACAGTTTAAATGTTTATTACCAACAGGCAAATGCGCAAATTCGTTAGAAAATTAAACCTGCACAACGGCCTTTAAGTACAAATTTGAGGTGTTACTACTATTTCAGATAGATACACGTAGTACCTTTAGGAATTTTTGCACGGACTGTACCATAAGACACTTAAATAATGTGTCCACCAAATGGCATTTACATGTATTTATTATTTATATACAGACAGAAGTTTGGAAAATTAATGACTGGTGGAAACCAAAAGCAAATACGAAGCCTTATCCCAATGTATATCAATCTGCGTTACTCTGATAATTAATGAATCAATCAATCAATATAAAATGACTAACTAAATCAATTTGGCAAGTCATTCAGCATGAGAGATTATAACCATGATCTGGTTTACTGCTCCCCTACCCGAGGACTGTTCCATTCTCTTGGGCTTCTTCCAGCTTAGTGTGATGGTCTTTCCAGTGATGGACTCTACCACCGGAGGTCCGTCAGGGGGTTCGGGAACAATATCTGTTTTAAAAAAATAATCCAAAAAAATCTTCATTAGTCGAAGCCTTACATTTTGCTTGTGTTCAAGCAAATCCGGCACGGCTAGCTAGTTACCTGTGACGTAAAGGTGTGCATAGCAGGCAGCCTTCCCCACGCGGTTGGAGATGACGCTCTTGTAGACGCCACCATGAGCGTGACAAGCGTTACGGATCACCAGACCGTGGACATCCCCGTCTGAAGATCACACAGCAGCAGTCAGTCAGCCGCGGTTCTCACACTTAGTACATTAGCATACATTTAACTTTAGAATGGATGTAGCTTGGTAGATCAAATTAAAGTTAAAAAGACTAGTTGCACTCTTTTAAAAAAATTAAATGGAAGAGCATCAGAATTTAGACTAGAATGGGTTTACAGAACATTTGTTGGTTTACAGGTTCTTCATCTATACAGGCAGAGTTTAGTCTTACATTACATTGGATGTTTGTCTTTCTGTAATACACAACGGAAGTGTAGTAATTGTACGTCACAGGTAATGTAGGTCAAGGGCAGTAAAAGGGGTCATTGTAAGTCAAGGGTGAACTCAGAAGACTAGCAGATGTTTTCAAGGACTTTGAGTTCTTGGTGGTTTACGGGTCCTGACTTACGCTGGGTCATTTTGCGCTCCTCGCTGCCGTCGATGCGCTTGCCGTTGTGGTACCAGGCGATGCTGGGGTATGGCAGGCCCGCCACTTTACACTTCAACATCGCCTCCTTCCCCTCGATCACCTCCACATCCGCTAGGGGCTTCACAAAGTCGGGCATTGTCCTGCGCTCCACCTCGCTCTCCAGCACCTCTGGCTCCTCTGGTATGGATGGCATCTTCTCTAGCTTTGCCCTGGTAGGGAGAGCAACACAGAGACACGGTGGAGGGGTTTTCATGTTGTTGACTTGACTTTATCTGGTATAATCCAGTAAAATCTAATCCACTCCAACCTAACCTAACCTAACCTGACCTGATCTTACCCAACCTTACCTAACATAATCTAACCTAACCTAATGGAATCTCATCTAATCTAACGAATCCAATTGAGCCTAATCCAATCCAATCCAATCAAACCTAATGTAATACAATGTCACATGTTAATTTACTCTAATCTAATATTAACCTAATCTAATCTAACAAAAAATAATCATATATAATGGCACATGTTCATCTAATCTAATCTAATCTCCCACTCACATGTGGGAGGCAGCGGCGCGGGGCTCCTGCATGTACAGCTCAGCGGTGGTCTCGGCGGTGCCGTTGTAGTTCTTGGCGACGGCCGTGTAGAAGCCCTCTGTGTCGGCACTGACCCGCGCGATGACCAGTGAGTGGCGCCCACCCTCCTGGAGCACCCGCACATTATCGCCCTCCTCCACAGCCGTGTCTGACAGGCACACATAACACAGGGGGTTTCACCACCATTTTTAGCCAAGTTTTTCATGATAGTAGTCGAATATTCGGCTGGTCATTATGTAAGAAAGACACAGAGAGAGGAGTTCCAGGTAACAATGAAAGTTGTAATTTGTAACACTGAAATTTAAAGCTACTGGGACATATCACACTATTAAGGATCACAGCTTATACACATAAAAAGAATATAAATAGTCATTTGGTTATTCTGAACAAAAGAATAACAAAATAACCACTGGTCATCGAGAGAGTGCGGCAGTCCTGGGCACGGGTTTCCGCTGGCAGCTCGGTTGCCATGGCGACGGATGTAAACACATACATAAATGATCTTGTCTACGATTAGTGGACTGCTGCCAACAGCGCCCACTAGTGGTTATAGTAGTCGACTAGTTGACTAGTTGGTGACACCACTACAACACACAGGGGGGGGTGGTAGTCTGGTGGTGGGGGTGAGGTTAAGATGGGTAAGATGCCCCCTAACCCCTACCTGCACCTTGGATGGACTGTAAGTTGGATAATAGTGTATGATAAATGACAAAAATGGGTTACAGAGTTGTAAACAAATTTCCCTGTTATAGGGGAAGCATCACACTTGGCTATTTTCTAATATAAGAGTACTGCTTCATATGCATTGCTGTGAACACTGTCTGCAACATCAACTCCCTTTCCACAGAAAACTTGGACCATCTACATTATTAGTCTGGGATTTATATTCCAGGGAGGTGAGGAGTCGAAGGGGAGAATGTTACATTCACCCATTCATACACCGACAGCGGTGTTGACCATGCAAGGGAACAGCCGCCGCCAGCACGTCGGGAGCAGTAGGTGTGTTGCTGAGGGGCACCTGGCTGGGCATTACGGCCAAAATCTTCTATCCCGATATAGGGCATTTAATATCTCGATAACGATGTTATGAGTACTGAGTATTTTTTCTTTGCAGGAAAAGACAAAACTTACGCCACATCACGATATTACGATATCCAAAATCTAAGACGATATCTAGTCTCGTATCACGATATCGATATAATATCGATATATTGCCCAGTCCTACTCGACACTATAGCTGTAGGAGGAGGCGGCGATGGAACCCACAACCTTACGGTTTCTTATGGAAGACGACTCACCAAAGTGCATCCAGGTGACGCTGGGGGTGGGGGAGCCGCTGACTTTACAGTCGAAGCGGGCGGTGCGACCCTCGATGACCTCCAAGACATCCAGTTTGCGGGTGAACAGGGGGTCCCTGGTGGGTGTGACATTCAGCTTGGCGCTGGAGGTCAACTCCTCTGCAAACGAGACAAATGAGAATGAACAACAAAAACAACACAACAATTTTCTCTTTTTTTTGTCGAGGTTGATCAAGCGTATTATGCACCAAGAAGTCGGGGTTTATTTTGCAATAATGACCGGCTTGCTGTACATTATCCACGGCTACTTACTAAAGAAATCAATCATTTGACACAAAATATAATAACAATAAATTATTTTATTGATTTAAAAAATGATTTTATTACTTCCTGCTAATAAAATAGTCCGCTAGATTCAATGGTTGGAAATAGTGTCCATAGCAACGGTCTGTTATTCATAGCAGCGGTCTGCTATTTAGAAATAACAGACGTAGAATTAATTTACTGTAGTATTATGTTGGGGTTGTTTACCTTTAGCAGTGCTCAGCTTGCAGGTGTAACTGCCACTGTCATCTTCATGTACAGAGTTTAGCAAGAGACGGCACCTAGGGAAAAAATAACAGAACAGGACATATGGTCCAATAATTACATATAAACATGCGTAGTCATTCTTTTCCTTGTCCTTTAGAGCTGTGTATCTTTTGTCATTTTAATATTGGTTATGAACAATTGTAAAAGAATCACACCTTAGAGGATAACTTTGCTGCTAATATAAAAGTCAGAAAGACTGACTGACATGTGATGTGCATTGTTTTTGGAAATATGCCTCATGATGTACAGTCTCTATAAGTGTGTGATTCAACTATTTCCCATGGTCTAGTGTTCAAAAATCACAATATTGTAATTGTAATATCGAATCGCAATACTTGTAGAATCGCAATCACAAACATATCGAATACATATCAGCACCCAAGTATGGTGATAGTATGGAAACAGGAGATAAGCATGGCATCCCAGCCCGAGTATTGAGGGCCCCATACTGCGACCTTGAACCTTACCTCTTCCCATCAAAGTGCATCTTGCAGTTGAGCAATGCCGGCTGAATCAGCTTCCCATTGGACAGCCAGTCCACCTCCACGTCAGGGGGGCCGGTCATGTGACACTCAAACATGGCCGCCTCTCCCGCCCTAGCGGCCGCATCCCGTATCTCTCTGGTGATGGCGAGAGCTGTGGGCGCTGGAGAGAAGATGTTCATGTTCAAACGTTCATGTGTTCATGTAAGGTGCATGAATATCTACACCTTCATGTATATTGTTCTTTAATAGTACACTATCACAGTGTACTATTGTATTCTCTTTTAAATGTATTCTCTTTTTAAATTGCAAATTCAAGTAATATATCTTCTCAAAATACTATTTATAAATCCTCAGTCTGATGTTTGATGATATAAACTTGAGCTTTGGCTTTTGTGTCAGGTGCTGTTGTCCCTTGAGGGGTTAACGTATTTTTTTTGGTTTCATTGTTCTTTATAAAAAATCCCCTCTGAACTTAGGAAATGTCACCGCAGGAAGGGTGCCCTGCCTCACCACCAGAGACGGCCTCTCACCTTTGACCTCCAGTTTAAAGTCGCACTGCTTGGTTCCGAACTCATTGACGATCTTGCAGGCGTAGAGTCCCGCGTCCGACCTCTGGGCCTCGCTGATCCTCAGCTCGCTGGTTCCCTCCCCCGTCTGTCTCACCGCCAGGCGGCCGGCAGACTTCAGCGTCAGCCTCTCCTTCAACCTGGCTCCGCACAAAATGGCCACCGAGTTTGGAAAACGAGTTCGAGTTCGAAACAGTTTGTTTTTGTTTTGAACAAGCAAAGGCTTGTTGAGATTAATAATCTATTTTCCAAGAGCAATAGTAATTTTTGCTCTTTGTATTGTTTATTTGTTTTATTATATTATTTAATCATTCACATTTTATTTAGTAATTTAATTGTATTTATTGAATCTATTCTTCAACAGTTCACAGTGTGGACCATTAGAAGTTTTCTCGTCGCGTAAAAACTTAATTTGACTCACTATGTGTGGTTTGCAGATGACAGGGTAAAAGTGTTTTACCAGTAAATGGAGGGATGCCCTCTTGCTCTTACGGACAGAAAGACATCTTGTCCCTCGCCCACCGCTTGGTCGTATGGTGCCACCTTAAAAATAAATACAAAGAAGACATTATTGAGAGAAGTAAAAGCGGGGTGCCAAAACTAGGATGTTAGTGGCATTCTTAGATTTTGCTCCTCTGCTAAATTGGTCGATGATTTTCAACAGTTTTTCTGTTATAATTTCCTTATTTCAATGTTGCTTTTTATTCATACCCGTTTTATTCATTTGTATGTTGTTCTATATTTAAATATATTAATATCTGTATCTTATTTTACTTCAATGTATTGTTTGTTTTAATTCTGTGGCACACATTTAATAGGGTTGTTATGTACTTACTGTGCCATCTAAACAAAATGAGATTGAAATGAGATTGGGATTCTTACCTGAAACGACGGAGGCTCTTCAAAGCGGACTTGTTTGCCTCGGGTGGGCGGGACCTCAAGCTCCATAGCTTCCTCTTGTAGCGTCAGGCTGCTCTCGTCTGATTGGCTGGGAGTGCTGGCATTCCTGGCAATCCCACAATGCTTGTGGGCGGGCCCTGGAACAGACCACAGAATGTTATTGCCTTGTGTACTGTACTGTATTGTGTAGTGTAGTGTAGTGCAGTGGTCCTGAGGCGAGACAACTGGTCTCGCCTCAGGACCTCATTAAGTCATGACCCAAAAATAAAAAATGTATTGACCAATATTGCAGTAATCAACAATGCCTTCATGTACTGTTAAAAACATGGAGCAAACAAAAAGCTACAACAGTTGGGGCTAAACTCAATTAAATAGTAAGCCATTAATTAATAACATTAAAACATGAGTTCATTCATGGCTTCATTCTAAAGGTTAAGGTCTGGCGTACGCTCTGCAACCCACTTATAGGTTGAAACCCACCGGTTGAGAATCACTGGTGTAGTGTAATGTATTTCACTTTGGAAATGTTATTATTTTGCACAAAGCAAGCATTTTTTCATTAAATCAATACAAATTCTAACTTTTTTTTAAATCTCTCTCTCTCTCTCTCTCTCTCTCTCTCTCTCTCATACACACACACACACACACACCCCCTTCTGAGTGGATTTAACAGATCATCCGTTAATCTCTTGTCTGTTTATTCCCAGAGACATTTGGTCTGGAGCCACAGCAGTACTTTTTTATGAAGTCAATTAATCCAAATGAATTAACATACAGTAAATTGTCAGCGTAGTCTCTCTCTCTCTCTCTCTCTCTCTCTCTCTCTCTCTCTCTCTCTCTCTCTCTCTCTCTCTATATATATATATAGGTTTTATATATATATATATATATATATATATATATATAAAGTCCCGAGAAAAACCTATAAGAAGAAGAAGAAGAAGAAGAAGAAGAAGAAGAAGAAGAAGAAGAAGAAGAAGAAGAAGAAGAAGAAGAAGAAGAAGAAGCTGGTAATAATGTGCAAAGCGACTTGTCAGCAGTTAGAAAAAAGGCATGGATATAATGTTGTCATATGTTGTGACATGTTCCTGTATGGTGGTCAATTTTTGATCCATATAAGTACGACATCGCCCGTCACCATGAAACAAGTAGAAGCAGTACAAAGTTAGTGATCGTTTGTGTTCCAGTGAACACCAGCAGAATGACTTCATTAAGGAATTTGTATTTTTTTTAAAACACCTTTATTCACACTCTGTTTGGGAGCATATCAACGCTTTACTCTCAAGCAAACCTTTCCTACACGGCTTGGGGGGAAAAAACCCGCCACAAACACGCACAACGCCAAAAAAGGCGGGAGTCACAACGTTCAAGGAAACCTTCAAACTTTACATGACCATGAAAAACAAACAAACAAACAAACACAAACCAAACATGGTTGTAAGAAACAAACCGACATACCAGGTAGTCACATCTCTGCGCTGGTCTCTCCTTCGTACCCGTAGTTTATCCCCCCCCCCACCCCCCCCGTGCCGACGCTCACATAAACCTGCCAACTCTTACACAACCGCCACCGCGCCGAGCAAGACAATCTCTCTCTCTCTCCGTTCCCATCCGACACCTCTTCCTCTTCCCCCCCCCCCCCCCCCCCCCCTTACCCAGCCTCCCCCCAACTTCCTATTCCTAACATTTAATATGCTATGGTCGCTCGAGAGAGACTAACTATTAAATTATAACTGTTCCGGTTTGTGTCGTTTTTTCAAACCGTTGCGCGACACCTTGAACTGAAGCTGGCAGTGCAAGAGCAAGTTGCCATTGGTAGTGCAATATTACAAGGATGGGAGGGGGGGGGGGGTGTGTAATATTTTTTATTTTAGACTTATCAGCTAGGTGGTGACGTCGGCTTCTTTTCAGTGGCGGTCTGATGTCTGTCCTTCCTTTCTTTATTCCCCCATCTTTTTTTTGGCTCTCAACAAAAGCAACCTACTGCCCTGCCAGCTGGCTGACAGAACCTCACAATGGCTCGACAACTTCAACTTTAAACCTTTTGAAAAAAGAATCTGCAGGGTGATAAGTCATGAGATTAAACATTTTAAAAGATGCTACACACACACACACACACACACACACACACACACACACACACGCACGCACGTGTTGAGTCTACGCCACTCTACGGGTAGAGACGAAGACTTGAGGCGAGTACCGGGAGGGTTAGCTATAAATACTGAGGAGGAGACCTGAGGATGGCCTAATATGGCCAGACCAAGACGAGAGCCTCTCAGACTCAACTCTGTCTCTGTCGATAAAAGCCGGGAGGTGGAGGTTATGCTAACACAAGGTGAACCGCACGTACACACACATACACACACACACGCACACACACATACATGTGTAATGCATGTAAATCTATATTGAAATATCTTTTATTCGAACATGTACGTATGTACATACTTACGAATGGACACACACACACAAACTTTAACATGGGAATCCCACAAGCGTGCACATAGTGTGTGTGTGTGAGAGAGAGAGAGAGAGAGAGAGAGAGAGAGAGAGAGAGAGAGAGAGAGAGAGAGAGAGAGAGAGAGAGAGAGAGACAGAGACAGAGAGAGAGACAGAGACGGAGAGGGAGATAGAGAGAGAGAGACAGAGAGGGAGCGAGAGAGAGACAGAGAGGGAGAGAGAGAGAGAGACAGAGAGAGAGAGAGAGAGAGAGTGTGTGTGTCTGTGTGCCTGTGTGTGTCTGTGTGTATGTCTATATATGTGTGTGTGTGTGGGGGGGGGTCTATGTTTGAAGGACTGTGATCTCCAATCTGCCCCCACCGGTGGGGGTGCAGTTAAGAATGAATGGCGGTTGCCGCGGTAACCGACCCAGGGAGGGGGGGGAAGAGGTGGGAGACCCAGGGAGGGGGGGAGGAGGTGGGAGGAGTCTCCAGTCAGGATGCTGATCGCATATCGGATCTTAATGGCCAAGACAGAAAACCCAACCGAGGATTAACTCTTTATCTGTGTGTGTGTGTGTGCGTGTGTGAGTATGTGGATGTGTGAATAAGGGATTTCAATGTTTAGGTGTGTGTGTGTGTATGTGTATGTGTATGTGTAGTGTGTGTGTGTGTGTGTGTGTGTGTGTGTGTGTGTGTGTGTGTGTGAGTATGTGGATGTGTGAATAAGGGATTTCAATGTTTAGGTGTGTGTGTGTATGTGTATGTGTATGTGTGTGTGTGTGTGTGTGTGTGTGTGTGTGTGTGTGTGTGTGTGTGTGTGTGTGTGTGTGTGTGTGTGTGTGGATGTGTGAATAAGGGATTTCAATGTTTAGATGTGTGTGTGTGTGTGTGTGTGTGTGTGTGCTACGATGTAAGTGTAAGTTACGACATATCTTTTTGACAAGCACATCACCTCTGGCTCACCTAAACTCTCATAACTCCACACCCACAGCTAGAATGCCAAACACAATACACATCGGGGCTGATCCGAAAAAGGCAGCAGACATGACAGGAACATTTTGCAATGTAAATGTGAATAATATTCCCTATTGGATTGGGATACACTGCTCACTTTGTGAAACTGTGGGTAACCTCGTCAGCAATCCAAAAGTTCCCTGATAGACCCTTTGCACAAAGGTGTCATCGGAGGACAAGCAAAGGTGTCGCTCCTCACACTCATGATGGGTCTGCTCCTTGTGTACCAGGACACGGGTAGCAGACTTACCTTCACCAGTTTAGTCTAGAGCCACAAGCTACACCTGTGTTTGTCATCCGTCTGGTTCTATGGCCCTGTCAAAACCGCTGCATTGGTTTACAGTCATAAAACGACAGGACACACACACACACAAACTAGAGGAATAGCCTGTTTAGAAAGTAATTAGCAAAGGACACAATAACAGACTAATTGGAAAATAAAAGTAATGGAGTTGAATTACATCTACAAACACAACTGTATTGCACCCGACGCGATATCAGTAAAGCCTCTGCACTACACTGGACTGGTGGGAAGGGATTGGGAATGTTTCAATATGTAAATAAACGCATTTGAATGCACTGAATGCTAAATACAGTACAGTTACTGTACAGTTTACAGTTTCTGGATGAGTATAGTCAATCTTTTACTGAGGATGTTTCTGTGAATATTTCATGCAGTTTTATGTGACAGTGACGAATAAGCAAAATAAAAAGCTTTGGCGGCAAACAAAGTACTAAAGAAATACATTGAATCCGAAAAAACAACTCATAAATAAATACAAATCCATTTAAGGTGCGAGTGAGACTCAACCCGGGATATTGCATGTGCGTATGCATCTCCTTTTCCGTCAAAAGTGGCATTCAGCAGAATAATCAACAGTAACGATCGAAATGGTTTCAATGCTATTTAGACAACTTTTTAGGCACTATACATCTGGCCAATGTATAGACAGACCCTACCTTCCCTCGGAGACTCCGGTTGCCCCGAGCGACCTCTCTCGCCCCTGCCGCCTCTCCTCTGAGCAATGCTCCTAGCGTTCCCCTCCTCCATCTCCATCTCCTCCTCTACCTTCTCCACCAGGATTCTGGGAATGGGCGAGGGTCCCTTCCTCCTCTTCAGCAGGGGGCTGACAGAGGGGGCAGGCGACGGCGTAGGCTTGGACGGCTGCGAGAGAGACCACGGTTGTTCCTGCCAAACAGCGACGGGGTGGGAGGGGTGTCTGGTCTTCCCGGCACCAGAATCTGGACCGGCTAGGGGTTCGAGTTGCGGCGGTGGTGCCGTGGTGGAGGATGAGAGACGCGACGGCTGTTGGGCAGATTGTGGTTTGGCAACGAGGGATCCACTGCGAAAGACAAGAAACCACCCCAAAAAAATGAACAAAGTATATTTGAACTGGTTTTGTATTTAGTAGTAACTGTGTGTGTTGAACCGCAAAATGTTTGCTAAAGTGAGAACATAGTTTAGATAAGAACAAGAAGAACATGTTTATATGAGAGTTAGACTGTTGATTAGCTCATGTTATATCGGTTTTAGTTTTGACCCAACAAGCGATGGTCCAATTTTTCTGGACCGCGATTATTCCACAACACGTGTATGAAGCAGTACTGTCTTGTATTAGAAAATAGCCAAGTGTGGCGGTTCCAGTAGTTTATCTTGTGATGGGCATAGAAAAACACATACTACATATGTTCCATACACACTTTGAATCTCTTGCACTAAAAGGGTTATGCAAAAGAACTGTATTTGGGTATATTGTATATATATTTTAGGCGTTGTTTTATTGAGACAAAATAAAGAAAGCCAACCTTGCTGTGGTTCTCGTTCCGACTGTTGGCACTGGGCCCACTGGTAGCTGGTGAACTGGTTCTGTCGCCATGGCAACAGAGGAGATCTCCTCAGAGCCGCGTGGCGTCGGTTGCTGCGACTCCCGCGTCAACGTTGTCCTCCCTCGCGGAGCCTCGGCCATATGATCTCCAGAGGCTTCGTTTGGAAGCTTCTGTGGTGTGCTCTTCCCCTTTCCACCTTCACCCCCACATCCCCCTCCACCTCCCCCCCTCTGCTCCTCCAGCGCCCTCTCCCTGGCTTCCAGTTTCTTGACCACCTGGGGCGGTATGGGCTCCAGCGTCCCTCCTCCCGGCCCCCGCTGCGCACCCCTCTGGGCCAGCTGCTCCGTGGAGTGGGCCTTCTTCAGGCTGGGCTTCCCCACCAGCTTCTTGATCCGCTGCAGCTCCTCTGTAAACTTGTTCTGGAAGCTCTGCACCCGCTGGGCGTAGCTGGCGGGGTCCTCCAGCGACGAGGCACGCTGCTTGAACGCTGAGCGCCGCTGAGCCGCGCCCTGCAGCACGTGGCCGTCCCGCTCGGTGGGGCCGCATGAGGACGCCCTCGCCAGCCGGGGCCCCGCGGCGCCCGAGCTCCCGTGGCGCTCCTCGAACGCCAGCACCTTGTCAAAGATCTTGGGAGCCGCCCGGGCCAGTTTGGGGGTCACGGTACCGACTCCACCGGCGTCAATCACGTTTTCGTGCGTGCTGGGAGCCGGTGGGTTGGATGATGTCTGGGGAGACTGCTGATTGATGGGGGAAGATTGAGGGGAGGGGGCTGAAGAGAGGACCTTGGATTCGGCGGTGGTCCTGCGCGGCGTTGGAGATTGAGGGGGGAAGACCGTTAGATGTGGGAGTACATTATGTGAGTGTCGGAGAGGACTCCCGGAGACTCGTGTCATGAGAGTCAGGGCTTAGCGTGTTAAATGTTCCATTAGCTGTCTTTGAAACACATCTCTTGACGATGCGTGACTTTGTGTTTTGTGCGTGTTGTGTGTTGACTCTGGGCACATTATACTTATTGTTCAAAGGGTGAAAAACTGACAGCGTAAAATGAAATCGTGCCACTATGGGATGAACCAAATATTGTTCCTTATATATACAGTATATTGTCAGGGCATACTTTGGCATGTGTTCATGTGTGGCAGAATCTAAGAATCTATCGATTCTTAAAATAACATACCAAAACATCCTTAAAAACACATTTCTTAACTACAAATGCCAAACACATGCCATTTAAAGAATCTGTGAAACACACAATGCACTTTTGTTTCCACTCCACTAGTATTTTTTTTCATGAAGAAATATTCGGAAAAACTGTCGAAAAATTTTCAAAAAACAATCATGCTAATATTAGCTTCAGGTTCCAAAAGCTCACAACCCATGCAAGATGTTATTCCAAAGGGTGGGGGAGGAGCCATACAAAATGCGCAAGGGGCCGTAAAAAATGTTGTCACAGTAATAAAGTGGTGTGCATTGACGTCAGTGGAAACATCGGATCTCAAGGTTTAGAGATACACAACAGGCCAGTAAGAAACCATGAAGAGACGTTAGTGGTGTTGGTTAACAGACGTTAAAGAGTTGCGTCACATTTCCAACCAGAGGAAAAAATCCACCAAAAATATCAAACCAAACCAAAAGAGTCAAAGGAAAGTGTGAGTGAAGGCTGTGGAAAAATGGAGCGTAGCTATGATGTCATGGAAAGGCCTCGTATTGTACGAAATACAATAAATAAACAAATAAAAAGTAAACATATAAAAAAATCTGCAATAAATATGGAAATAGACTTTTTGCTTGTGGTTGATGCGGGATTTGTTTGGCGTAATCCTTAATGAGTCATGTCTTTACAAATTGGTCGTATTGTGGCCGGCTGCTTTTTTTTCGTTTTCGTTTTTCGTTCTCTTTCTCCGTCTAATTTTAAAACGAGCCATCATTGGCACTATAGCGGCATAGAAAATGTCCTCCCGCGGTAGAGGCTGAACATGCTGCCGTAGTAGTCGCTCCCGACACACACACTTTCCTCTGATCCCTGCGCGGGTAGTGCTAGGTTAGCGTGAGACGCGCGCATCAGGGGCTCCACCCCCAGGTGGCGGACGGGGGGCAGGCACCCCCTCGCGAGGGGCGCTTGCCTGGCTGGGTTCGAGGGGTCCAGATGGGTGTTGGTGTTTGTGGTGGTGGTACCACCTGGGGGTCGGGACCCCAAGGCCCTCAGTTCCCGCTCTACGATGGGGTCGAAGCCCCCGGGTAGGGTGCCGGTCCTGCGGTGGTCCTCGCCCCCCATCTCCGTCGCCATCCTCCCCCCTTCCTCACCTGGAGGGGGGGGGGGGGGGGGGGGGCACAGAGGAGGGGGAGGGAAGGAGGAGGGGTGGGGGAGAGAGAGAGAGAGAGAGAAAAGAGAATTGTTTACCAATTACTCATTTAACGTAGTCAAGAGAAGTTATGAATTATGACATTGGGATATAACTATTTCTCATTTTGTCTATTCCTGCTCCATTAAAGTCTTCCTCCGAATACATTCTGGCTAGACTGCGTTTTATCGTTTTCGGGCATATTTGACTATTATTTACTCTGATACTCTGATACTTTGATATGGGTAAAACGCTAAGAGACAGTCAGGGCCCTATTTTGCCGGTCTGAAACGCAAGTATGAACCGCAAAGCGCAAGTGGCTTTGTGGGCGGATCTTGGGCGCTGTTGCTATTATACTGGCGGGATAAATGACGCTCGCGCCCAGCGCAAATCTAAAATGGGTTGGTCTGAAGTAGCGACATTAGTCATAGGTGTGGTTTGGGGGTAACGTGCAATAAACCAATCAGAGCGTCGGCTCACATTCCCTTTAAATGCAGGCGCGCTTGTTCCATGGCGAGCACATCGCGCATCGCCAATACTGACCAGACGTGTCCAATCCCGCCGTAGCGCGCGCATGCCCATCAGAGGGAAAAATAATTAGTTATTCTGTTTAAATCTTTTCAACTTTTCATTTTCCGTTGACAAAATGTAAATGAAGAAATGTCACAAAGACATACTTTCCGATGTTGAGTCTCACTGAATCACGAGGTTATGAATGCATGGTGATATATTTGCAATGTAGACCGAGATTACTTTGCTTATAGACAGCGCTTGAAGTGGAAAAAAATAAGTGCCAGTACTGCGTACGACGGGGGGGCGATTGTCGACCGGGGGGGGGCTGATCATAACCCACCCCGGACCTACGACCGACGAGGGGGTGGGGGGGCAGCCTGTGACAAGTGCCAGTACGCAAGAAAAAGTGCCGGTGCGTACCGGCCCACTTCAAGCACTGCTTATAGATGAGCTCTTATGTCAAATAAGCTGAAGCGCATTTTCAGTCTGCCGAATATCTTTCAGTTACACGGCTTCGTGTTTCTGTGTTTCCGATTATAAAACATTTCGCGCGCTGTTGATGGCATAATAAAAGGTGTCATATGTGTCTTGCGACTATTGGTCAAACAGGTTAATTTGATCCGTCATTACTATTAGCCTGAATATTTTTGGGTAACTGTGTACGCTACCCCCCCCCCCCCCCCCCCCCCCCCCCCCCCACCGTCAACAATCGCGCATCCCCCCCCTGATTATGGCCAAGCGCCCTTAAAATAGGGTCTGAATAAGCGCCACTGACTTTAAACTAGGTTTTTTCTGGTCTGTGGCGCTATTGTTTTGTGAAAGTGCAGAATAGCACCAGGGAACGTTAGCGCCGGGACACGCCTCCTGTTTTCGCTGAACCGCCCCCGCAGCGCAACTTCATTCCCCAAGTGAAGGACTTGCGCCTTGCGTCGGAAAATTCCAATGTGCGTCGGGTGCAAAATAGGAATTCCGCAAGCGCCAGTGAACAAAGTCAATTGCGCTGAGTGCAAGATAGGGCCCTCAGACTTATAGAGCAGCGACTGAAAGTCCCTGGGTTCCTAAACGTGTTCCTCTGGGGACCCCCAAAGACAATTTCAGCGTGTCTCCATCACGCTGGACCTGACCACCGGAGTCGGTGAACGTTGACTGCGTTGTCAGGCCGCCTCCGGCCGGACCGCCATCCAGTACCGTAGTTTAAGACATGCTGCTGTAAACGATGCAGCATCTTGAAGAATGCCCCTCCCTCGTCCCCTCCCCCACCCTTCCCATCGCAATTTAAGAGATGATTGACGTTTTATTGATGAATGAGAGAGAGACGAGAGGCTTGCTTTGGGCAGCGAAAAAAAGAAAGAGAAGTCAGCATCTTCCTTTTAACGACACAAATCTCAGAACCGTGGGATATAGAGAGAGATAGAGAGAGAGAGCGAAGAGAGAGAGAGAGAGAGAGAGAGCCAAAGAGAGAAGAGACATTTACAGTATATACGGCCTTAATCCCACCAAAAGACACAGATTCAGCGCTGTGATCAGCAAACAAGAGTAACAAAACCGCCAAACGTCCGAGGCCTCTCGTAAATAGATTAAAAATAACCCCAGTCAGGATATTTTGTTGTTGAGCATTGCGTAAACAATTTTAAAGAAATCATCTTCTGGCCACAACTTTTATTTTCATTTTTATTTTCTCTTGAGTGCACAATGCAGAAAAGCTCAATTGTAGATTTTTTAGATTGATTTTTTTTTGTTAATAGACAGAATTCCTTATTTGTACAGATGACTAAATGATTAACTTCAATTTGGTAGCTATAAAAAGACAAAAAACTACAAAATAGACAAAAAACAACAACAACAAAAGACAATTTGAATAGTGTAATGAATGAAAGTTCACAGTTCATCAAGACGCATGAGCAGAATGCATGGACCTAGTGAGGCACTAGAGTCAATATTACAAATAGTGATTCTTATTGAGCGGTCATGACAATAGGGACCAGTGGCAGGATTCTGTTTCTTATCATTTTGTTCAGGAAGCGGAAGCTGCCGAGAGGAAACCCAAATATAGACAAAACACGTTTCTGAACAGGCATGGGGAAAGCAAGATAACAACTGAGTTGAAGAGCTGAGTGGCAATTTCTGTGTTTCTATATTTAGATGTGACGAGACAAGTTTGAAGTCACCAGCGCTGGGCAGATTACAATATCAACCTCTGACATCCTTTGATATTCACCCAATAATACCATTAGCCTAGTCCTAACTAGACCTTTGTACTCATTTCATTCATACTCATGGTCTAGAACTGCTATAGAGACAAACGATTTCTCACTTGAAGGCGGGTGCTGGATCTGCCTTAACCAATCGCTAACGTTTGGTCGTGACGTATTTCATGCGCCGGAAACCACGTTGCGCGCAGTACACTGTATACAAACGGCAGATGCAGTGAGCATTAGCCTGGTTCCGCCCGCCTCCGTACTTCCGCTCAATAACTGAAATTCGCGCACAACCTATACGTCACTGTTCTCAGGCCGCGCCTCCTGTTCGCTGATTGGAAGGACAAACTTGAGGGAAAAGAAATCGTTCTAACATACAGCACTCCCAGACCTAGTACTGAAGTGAAATGAAAATTGAGCGGAAGTACGGAGGCGGGCGGAACCAGGCTATAATACCATAGTGAATATTCACAGAAACCTACATACAATAATCTCTCAGGATTAAATAGTGGCATCCTTGTCTGTTCTTCAAAAGGGCTCTAAATTTAAGTTTTTGAGTTTTTTAAGTTTTTTGGTATTTATATACCATATATGCCCTAAGAAGGTGCACAGTCTCTTTCTGAGACTGTGTTACAAATGTTAGCTATTTTAGCAATGTTTGCAATTTTTTGCAATTTTTGCCATTTCAGCGACAGAAAAATAAATACATCTGTGTGCCAGGGTGTCACAGCCAGGGGAGGCAGGTTACCAGTAGCAATTGGGTCAGTGTGTCACTATCGCTAACTGAATTGAATTTTTGGATTTCAACTGACCCCCAAACGATACTTAACCGCTCCAACTCACTTAATATAGCAGAATTATAATTTAAATAGTCTAACTGAAAATAATCAGACTCTGTTTTTGGCAGTTTGTTTGAGATTTGGCAGTGGTGTTGGAACCCATTTGAAGTACCAGCTAATGTGTCACTTCACTTTTCAAATTACATTTGTAACAGACTGCTGATATATTGTCTTGATACTGATTAATGGCTGATCAAAAATGTACTTTATTTTAGTTTTTTTTAAATTTATTTTATTTCACGTTTTACTTCCAAGCTGCATTCGAGAAATGAGGACATTGTCGCTGTAGTTGCTAAAGTGGATGAACATCGTGGTTAGCAAGTTTTTATATGTGTTAAGACGTGGAAGAGAACCAAACTAAATGGAGCAAGACGAGTACAAGCAGTGTTTGTGTTTTATGTACTTACCTGGGGGTCCTCTATAGGTGCCCTGAGGCCTCCCGGACCCGGCCTTGGTTTCCATTGGGGCCTGAGGCTCAGTGGCCTCATCTTCTGTGGTCTCAGAGTCTGAAGAGAGGATAAACAAACCCAGTCAGTCACCGGGAAGACACAGCAATACAGTCGATGGAATGAGGAAGAGGTGGAGGTAGGAGGGAGAAAAACTACCAAAAAATGAAGTGCAAAATGTAAAAAAAAAAGCAACAACATAGTTTGGTCTTGTCTTGCTTGTTGTCATGACTCTTGGTCTTTTTGTGTTTATTATTTGTCCAAAAGGTCCACGAGAAAGGTCAAGGTACCCCTCTGTTTCAATGTACAGGAGCAGAATGAATTGATATTTTAACCGTGACACAAAGTCCGCAGGGTGTCAGGAATATAAATAGCGTATGTTCTGTCGATTCAGTTCCACGCGGGCTAAAGACGACCCGGCGGAGTCACTACTTCTTTGTCTACTAGTATTTTTTCTCCTTAACGCTGTTAAAAAGAGGTCAGTTTAATGTGACTTTTAATGTTGCTTTTATATTTTATGTCCGATCTTGGGAAAATGGGGCGTACGCCCGCTTTTCTCTGTATTTTCTCTGTATTATATCTGTATTTTCTGTATTCACACAATTATTAAGCTAGCTAATGGGAACTCGTTCAAAGCAAATGAGCCACAACACTTACAGTAGGCAAAAAACATACATGCATCAACTTAATTTAAAATTCAACATACTACTAAACAATAAAAAAAAAACTTCTAATAGCAGCTTTTCCCCTAAAATCTTCAATTCAAAATATTCAAAAGGTGTACAACGAGAAGAAAATGTCTTTTGCTAGCATGGCAAAATGTGAGGAGCAGAGGTCAGCACTTTTTTGCTACTTTTACTTTTCTGTTCTGTTCTGGAAAGGTTAGGATAGGTTTGCATATGAGTAAAAAAAAAAGTTACCAACATGTAGGCGTATCTCTGGCAACTGTAGTTTTTCCTCATTGATTTCTAAAGTAAGACATATTTTAAGTCCTCTGAGATTCATATTTTGGCTCGTTTCACCAACCAAACAAGACCAGGCAGCAAAAAGAACAACGTTTAAAAAGTAAAATATACAAATGTACAAAAATGTATGAATGAATATACAATTTAAACCAAAAAATGAGGGTAAAATTATAGCAGGGGAGTGCTGTCTTTAGGATGAATGTGAGGAAAAAGACGACCACCACAACGTCGCATGACACACATGAAAACAGGGTAGCAGGAGGTGATGGTGGTGACGGTTGTGGTGGGTGAGGGGTGGGGGGGGGGGGGGGTGAGGAGGGGGTTGGTTGTAGAGAGGGATGGAGGGGAACAGACAGACGGGTGATGGACGTGACAGTTTTCTTCCACATTTTTTTTACCATAGCTTTGCTTTCGGCAGGAGCGGAAAACTTCGCTTCCATAGTGACAGCAAGAGAGGGCAGACGGGAGAGCAGCGTTACTATGGAAACCAGCATCCCTCTCACCCACACGACCAGCGGGCCTCCTCTCGGTACCCATTAGAGTCTAAGAAGAATCCCTCGGGGGGGGAGGAATGGGGGGGGCCCTGGCAGATAACGTTTAGAGGTTAGATGGCTCAGTCAGAGAAACTGATGGAGGGTGATGGGGTAGGCGGGAGGGTGGGGAGGGTGGTGGGTGAGTTTACGGTCAGCGACAGGATAATAAGAGACATAGACTGAGAGACCTCGGGTAGGAGGAATTATTTTGTGGGGGGGTGGGGGGGGGGTTTAGGCAGGGGTGGGTGCGACACAAGCAAACACTGTCATCTTAGTGTGATGTGTGATGATGCAGGGTGTGTGTGCATGTGTGTTTATCACTGTGCTTATCTCTGTGTGCGATTGTGTGTGTAGCTATGTTTACCTGTGTTTGTATGTGTGTGTGTATATCTGTGTTTCTGTGTTTATCTGTGTATTCATGTGTGTGTATCTGTGTTTGTGCGTGTTCATTAGTGTATGTGTGTGTCTGTGTATGTGTACGTAACCATATCCAATGGAGCTAAACAGCTCACACACCAGGCCAACAGAAATCCACTCTGCAATGTGATTACCCTGAGTTTTATCTCTGTGTCCCGTTGTGATGTACTGCATATAGGAAATTAGGATTGCAGTTGCTGAGGGGAAATATGATTTGCAGTTATGTAAGTCTCCAGATTTGCAATGTCAGATATACCGTAAAACACCCCAGAGGCCAGAGATGAATTAGTGTCAGGAAGGGAAGAACACAGCGCTACGGCTACAACTACAGCATCACCGGGTGAAGCCACAAATTCAGAGTCGCTGTGCATGAACTGCGCCAGCCAGCGGGAACTGAAATGACGCAATCACGGCCCTCGTGCGACAAATCGCCGTATGAACCGTTGGCAAGGTGTGTGATTATCAGGCACCCTTAAACCCTTTGGTTTATTTAGGGCGTGAAAACAACAAAAACACCTTTTAGTGAGCTGTCAAAACGTGACCACTGGGCCGAATATACAGCAATAGGGCGTGTACCTCGCTAGGTTGCATCACAGTGACCACCGCCATTTTGGGAGCACAGGTCAGTTATTATGTTGGAAGTAAATTAGTTTTTCTGGTCATTGTTTAGTAATTAATGGTGAAATTATTTTTTGTCATTATGGGGAGTCATTGTTGTGTTTGAAACTGCCACAGTTTCTCATGCGAGACGTGGCAAAACAAAGTTTTCATTAGCCTAGGTTACAGTATATTTACATTGATTTAGGATTTTACAGGACTACAACTCTCTGGAGTCCTCTCAATATGGCGGAGTATCGGCAACAAAATATCCCATGATGCATTCTGATGTACAAACCATATAGCGTCTTTTCTAGAACTGAAACTTGAGTATAGCTTAAAAAAAAGAGGAGTAAATGGAAGTTTCACAGTGTAAAATATGCAGACAGGCTTGGCAACAATGTCTGCTTTTAAAAATCATTACCATGACTTCTCAGTTATACTGGCATAATAATGAAGAATACTGTATGATAGAATATAATAGAACAGAACATAGTAGAGTAGAATAGAAGACAATAGCATAGAATAGAAGAGAATGTATATACTAACATAGAATAGAATAGAAGAGAATGCATATACTAACAGAATAGAATAGAAGAGAATAGAGTAGAATGTATATACTAAAATAGAATAGAAGAGAACGATAGGACAGAGCAGAATATAAAAGAATATAACAGAACAGAGCAGCGTAGAAAAGCATGGAGTAGAACCAAGGCAGAGCGGTCGTCCTGACAACACACCATGAGTAAATCTTCCAAAAGTCCGCGTGGAGTGTCCCGTCCTCTGAAACAAAGCGACAACAACACCACAGGTTATTATAAAATGGCCGCCGCCGCCGCCAGTTTGAGATGAGACCCGGCGCTAACATCTTTGTGTCTACTGTACAAAAAAACATTGTAACAGCTGTAACTTTACATAAAACAGTTGCATGGGATTCATAAAGGTGCAGTTATTGTCAATACAAACTTTATAGAATACGTTGTGTATTTCGATAAAGAAACATGGCTGAATTGAACTCAGTCCACACCAACTGTTCCACATAACCAGTATATGTTATATGTTACACTCTGGGATACGTTTATCCCATGAGAGACCTGCTTCTGGGTACTATGACTCAAAAGTGGATGTGAAAAATGTCAAAGAGAAGAGAGTGTTTTTTGAGGATTTCCTCCGCATCCAATATGGCCCGTATCTCCTTGAGCCTAACAGTTTGATAAAGTATCGCCTGGTAAAGGAGAGGATGGGGGGGCAGGGGGGTTATTCGTGCCGTGTAACAGAATTTTCCAGAAGCTTCTATCCTTGCTTATCCTATTGTAGTCCACTCTCTCCACCCCCAGGCAATCCTATCAGCTAATCCCAGACACAAACTGAGGACCAAACACCCTTTCAGCAACCATTTCAGAAGCCGTTTCCAGAGGAATAATCCATTCTCCCAAGCTAGTTTGTACCAGCCAAAAGATAATACCAAATACACCAAAAATACCAAATACACCAAAAATACCAATTACACAAAAATACTAAATATGCCCAAAAAATAAATACATAAATGAAAAAACAAAACAATAATCACTTTCATCCACTCACACAAGCAGACATTTGCATATTGAGAGATTGCCAGGTTGATACCGTAAATAAGAAATCGATGGTTGTGAAGGAGCTTTGTGTATTTTTTGCCCTCCACCTCATTCGGCCCCTCTCTCAGCTGGCCGCCTTCCCGCGTCTCCATAGACACTATAGCCTACTGACACAGTTTTCCTGAAAACCCTACTTTCATTATATAACGACACTGGTGGACCAACGACACACACACACACACGTCTTCAGTAGTACCTGATACCTAACACAGGTGTGTAAAACCATTCCCAGGGAATTCTGCTTAGCTATTCATTGTTACAGTTACAAATAAATGTATTTATCAAGAAAAAATTGGTCGGTCTGGTATTTAGTATTTTTCACTTGTTTTATAGATGTTCCAAACTGGTCTCTTTTAATACAGGTTTCTAAACCAGGCAACCCTCAAATATTCAGTTCCCCATCGGAAAATATTCATTTTCTATGTCCTAATATGTCCTTTCTGTGTCCTAATACAGTATATTGCTTACAGTAATCTCTTCTTCTCCTCGACTCTCCTCTGCTGAGGACCTAGTTTTTCAGAGGACCTCTGTCCTCTGAAAAACTACCACACACGTCTTGAAATTTAGAAGAACAAAAAACATATTAAAACAGTTACGTCCACTGCTTATCTCCCTATTGTCTGGATACATAGCAAAGCTCTGGTCTTTATGGCTAGCCTCCACAGTCATCAGTTCTCCAGTGAACTACGGTTTAGTTAAGCGATGGAAATCCACAAACAAAACAGGCAAATATACGACAATGGGACAGAACAACAAAGCTGTTGGATCTTGCCCGATATTTTGTGTCCCCCAAAGAAAAATGAGAGCAAACTCACCTGAAACCGCTTCTTAGACCAGATCTTCTTCATTTTACTAAATATCACTTTCTCTTTCTCACAATCAGAAGGGCTTTACATGCGGCAGGCAATACATACATACATATATATATATACACACATATATATATATATACATATATTAATATTTAGCTATGTATTTATATATGTGTACGCTTTCAACTAAAACATCCCCAAGAACCATCACAGGGTGTGGTGTCCGGAAAAAATTGGAGTCCAAATGAGATTCGGCTGTTGTGGTGTGTGGGCGTGTACACTCTCTCTCTCTCTCTCTCTCTCTCTCTCTCTCTCTGTCTCTCTCTCTCTCTCTGCCTCTCTCTCTGCCTCTCTCTCTCTCTTCGATCTCTGTTTCTCTGTCTCTCTCCTCTCAATCTCCCTCTCGCTCTCTCTTCTCTCTCTGTCAGTAGCAGCAATAGAGCGAGAGAAAGCGAGAGAGAGCGAGAGATACAGAGAGAAAGAGAGAGAGAGAGATGGAGAGCAAGCAAAGGGAGAGGGAGCAGAGAGGAGAGTGAGAGAGTGAATAACAAAGCGTGAGAGCAGGAAGTAAAGAGAGATCCACAAGGCGAGCGCAGAGAGGTGAGGAGAGAGATTTGAGGAAAGAAAGGAAGAAAGGAGATGGAACGGGAGGAGAGGAAAAGGGGGAGGATGGGAGGGGAGGATGTCGAACGGAGGGGAGAGAAGAAGAAGAGAGCGCAAGAGCGATGTGGAGAGAGAAAAGAGGACACACACACAGTAGCAGGTGGCTTTGTGCGCGTGTGTGTGCATGTGTGTGTGTGAAAACGCGGATGATAGCAGTGTCTCTCTCGCTCTCTCTCTCTGACGTAGCGGCCGTCACCTGAGGGGGCGCGAGGCAATTTTCAGTTACTCCACCCCCACTCCCTCACATCACCTCGTCCTCGTCCTTGTCCCCCACCAGCTCCCCAACCTCATAGCCCCCCCCCACACACACACACAAACCACCACCTCCTGCACCTCCTCCTCCTCACCTCCCACTTGTGCCTCAGCCAAAAGCCTGATGGGAGCAGGAGGGCAGACAGGAGGAGACAGAGAGAGCAACAAAGAGGAGGAGGAGAAAGAGGAGGTGAAAGGGAAAAAAAAGGATAGGAAAAAGATTGGAATTGAATTAGAATATCAAGAGGAAAGAAAAGGGAGGGTATTGAGAGCGAGAGAGAGAGAGAGAGAGAGAGAGAGAGAGAGAGGGAGAGAGGGAGAGAGAGAGAGATCAGACAGGGATCAGGATGAAATAGAGCCTGTTAGACAAATGGAGAGGGGGGGGGGGGGGGGTGAGAGGGAGAGAGACAGAGAGGAAGAGAGAGTGAATGTCAGAGAGAAAGAGATGAAAATAATGAAGAAGATAAAGAGGGGAAAGAGGTTCACACTGGGTGAAGGATGAAATATGTCTGGAGAGGATGGAGAGAGAGAGAGAGAGAGAGAGAGAGAGAGAGAGAGAGAGAGAGAGAGAGAGATAATGGCTTATGTTCAAACGTTTCTCATTTGACAGCCTAACCCTACAAACATCCATAACAGTGCAACCAAGCATAACCAACCATAACTAAAGCCAACAATAACTAAACATGCCACATGCCTACCACCCCACTTACCATAACATCTACCACCACAACATCCCAAACCAACCCTACTTTACCCTCTCTCTCCCCCCACTGCCCTAAAGCAATGTTTCGCCAATTGTGGACCATTTGTAGAGAAAGAATGCGACTACAAACATCTTTCATGACAGGTTCACCAATTTTCCTAGACATCAATTGAAGCGAAAAGGGAGTTAAAAAATGGATGACTTCACTTCACACTCAACGTAAAGTCACAGAATTGTGGTAAATCTCTTTATGCACGTATTTGAGGGTGGGTAGTATAGTGGGTAGAAGTGGGTATTAAAGGGGGACTGTCACTCTTGGCTGTTTTCTAATATACCGAGAGTACCGCTTCATACAAAGGATCATGAAAGAAATCGCAGTCTGCAACATCAACTCCGTTTCCACAAATAAATTGCGGAAAGTTGGACCATTAACTTCCGGGATTTGCATTCTTCTTTGGTCCAAAACATTATGTCACATTTTTCCAAGTTGATGTTTCGGGCTGCGATTCTTTCACAACATGCGTACGTAAGTGGGACTCTCTTATACAAAATATAACCTTTCCCCTTTAAGCCAAATATACACAATGGGTGAAATATCGCTTTAATACCCTTTATATGCCCCCCCCCCCAACCCGACCTGTTCTTTGTGCTCCCACTGTGTTTCAGTCCTGTGGTGGAGAGTACAGACCTCAGCAGATTCCCAACCACCCATCTATTATGCATGGCTGCCATGTCCCAGAGGTGACCACAACACACACACACACACACACACAGCAAGTAAGCAGGCCCAGGGCTATGCTTCCTTCCTCCATGTTCCCCGTCCCAGTGATGGAGCCGTTCAGCACACACTGCGAGAGGTAGCGCTTCAAGCAAAGCATTTATCTTAAATATATATTGATATCTTTTATATGTGCGTCTCTTTTATGTTTTAAGATGTTTTTTATGTGAAGCAACGGACTGTAGCACTGTGCCCAAGACAAATCCCCCCTCGGGGACAATCAAGTTTACTATCTGCTTCATCTTTTTTAACCTTTCTTATAATGTCATCATTTTAATATCAGGGTCAAAGACGTCACATGAAAAATATGTATGATGATGATTTTATCACCATCTATTGAAGGCAAAAAATCATGCAAATACACTCGGAGCTGATGAATATGAGTCCTTGAAGACAGTGGTAAGTTGTAAGCTGTTGCCCTGGACTGGGCGATAATTCAATAATATCGTTAATCATGTTTGAAATGGCGTTGTCTCGTCATGAAATGAAAATATCGACGTTATCGTGATACCCAGTTTTATAGTGTCAACGAATTACGATGAGAAGATATGCCCTTAAAATGATCAAATATGAGGTTTTAAACATCAGAGAGAAAGGAAAAGTTTTAGTCCGATATCATACTTAAAATCTATATACTTCAATGCCTCATACCCTCAGCTAGACTGTTTAGAATGGTGTTTTGAATTCATAAGCATATCGTGATATTTTTGATATCGTGTAAAATGACCCTTCCAGAGAAGAGAGCGTTCAATACTGCCTTCCACATCCAACATCTTCCCCCTTTACATCCCACCTCTCCCCGTCACACACACACACACACACACACACACACACACACACACATTTGATCCATCAGACACATATGTATCTGTGTCTGTGTGTGCAAAATCACACGCACACTCAGACTCACACCAATTGACCAATTGCGTCATGTGACACCTCTGTGCTTACCCATGTGTACACACATGCACACTCTCAAACACACACACACACACAAACACGTGTGCATCGACACACACCGACACACACACACACGCACACACACACACACACACACCTCCTCCATCCAGATGGATCTAATGTTAATTACAAGGTCGGAATCGAGCTCTCACTCTTTCCTCATAATTCCTCATTTAATCTTTGGTTTCACAGACCCGCTGACGTACTTTCCTGTACAAAAGCTTTTTTCTTTTCTTTTCCTTCCTGTCCGCGGTTAAATGAGACGTGCTATTCTGTATTGGCTGTGCAAACACAAAATCAATAGCGGAGAGACGCATCGCTGCCATAACTCTGGTGGCCGTCGTGATAGGCCAAGCAGCGCATTTGATCCTTTATTTTCTTGTTTCCATTGCGATGCGTACGTATCGATAGCATTGATTTTCAATTTGTTTTAAGTGTGAACGTGCGTTGAATGACCTCCGCCTTTTGTCACTATTTGTATCCTCTAACCTGGTGAAACCCCTTCCCCTCCCCCATGCTGAATCCCCCCCCCCCAATAACGGTTCAAATGGTGGAGGTATAGGTTACGTTACACATGGCTGTAATAAACAGGAGAAGACCATCTGAGAATGTTAAGCGAGCGTAAAAACTTTTTCATTTTTTTTTTTCCATTTCCATCAACCATTTCTAATGCAATACTACAAAATGTGCATAAAAATATGTTGTGCTAGTGATTTCTTGTGCAGGTGATTTCCTGTTTCGCTTGTTATGCTACCATGATGTCTTTTAAGGGTTAGAGGGTCTTGTATATTGTGGCCTGTGAGCCCTTTGAGACTGTCATTGGGTTACAGGGCTAATAAAGTTGAACCGACTTGATTCCATGTACCTGTAATGACAGTAGGTGAATGTTCCTCCCCTCATTGCTCACAAATGCAGCCACAAGCCGTAGGTCTCTGTGATGTAGTGTTGATACAAAGGCGTCTCTAACTCCGGTGTTTTACGATACCAGCCAGAGAGCGCTGCTAGAACATGACAGCTGTGGTTCATGAACCCCCGGTGTTTGTACAAAGGTTTCCAATCCATTTGACTCACATTGTTTGAAGTCAAGGCATCACATAATTCATTAGGAATTTTCGTCGCTGAATGGAATAAAACAAGCTTTTGGACTTCATTCTTGGGTTTATTATGATGCACTACTCCAGTTATTGGTGGTCGTTTTTTATCCCCCATAAAACTTTATTCATGATGGATTAGATACAGAAATCCAATTTATTCAAAACCTGTCCTAGTACATTATTATCCAAACACCAACAATACGCTCCAATAAAGTATGTCAACAAGTGATCGAGAGACCACAAATAGAGTTTGGTTACACATTGCATTAAAATATATTTAGCCCACTTATAGACGTACATCACCAGCAAAGAAAATTATATTACAACCCGAACACAATTTGCCGACATCGCAGTTGGGGCAACGCAATAACTCTAAGTAGAGCCATTAGGAATTCTACCGTTTTCTGATTCACTGAAGCACCAGGCTTGGACCGGCCCAATTTAGAAGTAGGCCGGGGTTTAATTAGCGTAAAGCGTTGCGAAGCGGAGGGCCGCCCCCCTCATTGAAGCCGATTGATTATGTGACAGCGGAGGAGCACACCACAGCGGAGCTGGCGGATACCGCCAGGTCCAGCACTTCATCAGCAGAGTGAACGCTCTATTCTCACCACCGCAGCAGAAAATGAACACACAACTCTGCTTTGAGGATCGTGGAAAACCCAAAAAGCTGTTCCTTCTTCTTCCCACACTTTTGCACAATTTGCCACAAAAGAAAAATACATTGGTTGTATGACATTGCAGTTACATCGGTTGCTATTTGGTCGATTAGCATATGCTTTTATCCCAACTCACTTACAGTGATTTCAAGTACATGTCATTATCCTTAATGACATGTACTTGAATAGGGGTTAGCGATCTTACATGAAGGCTGTGAAATTGGAGATCGAACCCAGAACCTTATGGCTAACCAATAGACACAGCACGGCCTCCACGTCCCGACCTCCAAAATACATGCTTCAGGGGTGCTAGCTACTTGCTAATACTAGCTTAAAAGATCAATGATTGATGGGTCCAACTAGGCTGGTAATAGCAACTTTCAATACCTCAGGACAGAATTAACTATTGATTATTGCTGTTGAGGGCTAATGCTGCTACATAGTGTACATGATCCAAGCAGGGCTGGTTATAACTGATCAATGTTATTTGTTTGTGTACTCTGACAACATAAACCATAACGAAAGCGAAGCTGAAACCAGGACCGCAAACATACACATGACGCATTCTTAAAGAAAACGTGAGCTCAATGTTAACGAAAGTGAACCTAAAACCTGCACCAAAAAAATGAATTCCTGACGCATTGTTTAAAAACCCCCTCCATGGTTTCATGCCTCACCCCCGCCCCCACCCAAGGAAAGCCTTCTGGTCCTGATGTGTGTGCACCAGAGGGGTGAATCACTCTCCATGGTAACCAAGATTGGAAATCCCACATGGAGGAGAGCAAAGCTGGGGAGGAGGGGGGAGGTGGGGGGGGTCGGAGGTTTGCAGGGATGGACGAAGTGCAACCCGATCCTACCACCTAATCCTCCGCCAAATCCCCCCAGGGGGGTGGTCTGCCTACGAGTCATTGGGTGCCAACGGACAGGAACACAAGCCACCCAGCGCAGAACAGCCAGCTCTCAGTGCGGCCCTACGGGGTGCGAAGCCTCCCAGAGGTCGGCATTGGACAGTCGTTAATTGCATTTTAGCGCAACGTTCGATCGGAATGCGAAACTCTAAAATCACAAAGCAATCTGTGCCTCTCATCTCATCTGTGTGTGTGTGTGTTTGTGTGTGTGTGTGTTTGTGTGTTAGACCTATTTTTGTCGCTCACACATCAGACCCGAGGACGAGCTTAGTGGGAAAGGCCGGGGGTTCAGTGCTGCTAGTGCTGTGCCACTGGGCTCCGAGAGTTATTAGCCACATGGTTCACAGTGACTGAGCAGAGTCGGGTTGAGTGTTAGAGCTCTACTCTGGTTTTTACATTTAATGTGGAATATTATGGTTTCAGTGCTGCGCTCTACAGGCTATATGGGTGTGGTGTAGGGCTGAACGATATGGACAAAATTTCATATCTCGATATTCATGCCAGATATCTCGATATCGATACGATATGATATGAATATGGGTTCGGTGAAAACCAAGCATTTTTCAGAAAAATAAAAACATAATGCAAAAGAATGTGGAAAGTGCAGTTTTATTTATAAAAACTCACTGCCAGTCATGAGCCGTTATTTTTCTATAGGCTATATTAAAATTCCCGTTGGTAGAAAATATAAAATGCAGCATGTTTTTATCAATGAAATCTTTATTCCAACAATAATGTATAGGCCAACAATAATACAAGACAGTTAACTTGAAGACCTACAACTGTTTAACAGTTTTAAAATAATAAATAGGCCTACAGGCATTATAGGTTAACTTATAGGACTATGCGGCGCTCGTAAAAGCCGAACAATGCGCCTATGCGCTCTTAAAGGTTTGGAAACGATTCAACAAGACTACATCGTATTCCAATTACAATAAGTAGCCTACTTATCGGCCAACAATAATCAAACAAGGCAGTAAAAGTGGGCATTGAACTGTATAACTGTTTTGAAAAAAAAGGGGGAAAAGGCCGACATATGCCGATACAATATGCAGCCGGCGCTCGGAAAAGGCTCGCGACAAAAAGATGAGCCACACATTTAGAAACAATTGCATGAACTATCTAAAAGCAATACCTTAGTCAGAAAACATATATGAGGCTGAACGTTTTGCTAAAATGTCAGTTATGGAAATATTGAAAATGTTGGAGCAGCTGGCTTGACCACACGAAACCGAGAGGACGGCTGTCTTGACCGCAGTACGCGATCGGTCATTAATCAATAATCGTATTTACCCGTATAACTGCACACAACTTTATTTAAAAGCAAGCAAATGGAACACATGTTTGTATTCTGGTGTCCGGCTACTCCGGCGGAGCGGTTCATGTTAGGAGTCCGGGAGGGTTCACCTTCACGGCGTAGTTACGAGGGATGTGCGACTATCGTTTTAAAAAATACTAAAGTGTTTTTTAAAGTTAGAAAGATATTAGATATTCAACCGATATTCACGCTCCGAATTACAGCGATCAGACACGGGGAACTAAAGCCGCGATCACCGGGCACCGCTTCAAGACTCACAGCAACACAACGTCCTTTTGATCGATCCGGGGGGGGACTCCGGGTCCTGGGAGGGTGACCCGGGTCCACCGTGGAGACGGCGCAAAAGATTGAGTTTGACTGGGTTGTGGTGTCCGTCCCCGCTGGGGGGTGGGGGTGGTAGTGGTCGTTGGTAGTCGGAACCGGCGAGGGAGGACGGTTCCGCACTCGCCGGTTCCGAGCGCGAGCGCCGCCGCCGATAATGCCCAGTTTGTTGTGACTGCCAGAGCTGTACATGCAGGGCGATATATCGTTTATATCGTTGCTTTTTCGATATTAATATCGTGAATATTCATATCGAGATATCGATACGATAACGATATATCGTTCAGCCCTAGTGTGGTGCAAGGGGTGGTGGTTGAGGTGGTTGATGTGTTTCTAGAAACGACAACATCTATCCTTGATCCTACAATGACAACCGAATGATTAATACTTGGTTTGAGCTCCAATGTCCACAGTCTACCTGTAGGCATCCTTGAGCAAGATGCCCCCTAACCCCTACCTGCTCCTTAATGACCTGTCTCTGTACTGTCTAACTCCTACCTGCTCCTTAATGACCTGTCTCTGTACTGTCTAACCCCTACCTGCTACTAATGACCTGTCTCTATAAACCACTTTCAATAAAAGCATCTGCTAAATAACTTGTAACCTGAATTCTATGTCCTGCAATGGTCTTTTTCAATGATGTTTGTTGATGTTCGTGGTCCCAGAGGTCATGGAGCCTAAAACCTTTGGTCCAATAATTACACATGCAGAAATGTGGACCAGTCCTGTCCAAATAAGTATGTCCCATAATTGCAAAGCTGTGCAGTCAGGTTAATGCTACTAATAAATAGCTTGTTTGTTAGCTTGTTGTACTGACGCGAGGGCCTTTCTTGACCTGAGCGCCTCTTTATATTGGCCCACGTCCGTTAAAGAGCAAGACAGATGAGGACCAATGAAGACCATGATGGGTTCTGATTACTTCCCCAAAAGCTGGTCTGAGACAGGAGCCATTTTGAACTGTGTGATTCAAATCAACGGGGGTGACCTATATGCTATAATGGAAAAACCTTTCTGGCTAAACCACGTAGGCAGTACGCCTTGAAACGACCACAGGTTGGACTCCGACCTATGCTACGCATGTCATTTTGTCTCTTTCCTGTCTCTTTCTTCACTGTCCTCCATGAAGGCAACCAAAGCAAACAAAATGTCACCAGAGACAGAATGACTAATCGAATCGTTCTCCAGCTGAACTGCACAGGTCGGGTTTGTTTGGATAGCTGTTGAGATCCTTAGAGCTCCAACTCACCCCTCTTCTTCTCCTTCCGTCTCTGCCCACCTACTCCGTCCCTCGAGCTTCTCAGAGCCCTCCTGGCATCCAGCAGCTCCTGACGAATCATCTTCTTCTGCCAAAGAGTCCCTTCTTAAATCCTACCTCAGAAAAATTGCCCCTTTGCCTGATGCGTCACATCTCAACTGTGTTTCCACAAACGTCCTCCTTCCGTGACGGGCTCAGCCTGCATTGTTTCTTTCTTCCGGTGTTTGTTGTATTTTGTTGTGATTACCTCTTATTCCGATGTCTCTTCAGGAAATAACTCAATGTCCTCCAAGATGGCCGCCGGACCCCTACATTCCTGCCAGACAACCTTTCTTCGTCCTCATGTCGTGTTGCTGTTCTCTATGACCAGAATGGCCAGGAGAGACACAGTGCTGTGTGTTTTGAGTGAGAGAGACGTGGTGTACCCCCCCACCTCAACTCCATAACTTTCATCTACTGTACCTCCCAGTACCCCCCCTTCCCCCCCCTTCCGCTGCAGACCCCTGTAAAGGACGCACCCCCTAGTGATGGCTTGGGGATTACCCACACACACATGCACATACACACACACCATTCCTATCCCTCCCTTTCGTGCACACAGACACACACTCAATTCTCTCTCACACACACGTCTTGCGCACAAACACACACACACACACACTAACACACACTCAATCTCTCGCTCTCTCAAACACACTCACACACACACACACACACACACACAGTGAACAACCTTTGCTATATGGCCCAACAAGTGCGACCCAGCTGGCTCAGATGTCTAAACAACACAGAGCATTACCTGACTTACACATATATCACCCATACACACAGCAAGACAACGAGAGCTTGAATCACACACAGCTGTTTGACCTTTGACCCCTCCCATATTCAGCCAGCCATGTGCTGCTTAATCTGGTAGCGGTCCTACTATGTTATAGCAGAACTACTGATCCAGCAGTCCTACTATGTTATAGCAGAACTACTGATCCAGCGGTCCTACTATGTTATAGCAGAACTACTGATCCAGCGGTCCTACTATGTTATAGCAGAACTACTGATCCAGCGGTCCTACTATGTTATAGCAGAACTACTGATCCAGCGGTCCTACTATGTTATAGCAGAACTACTGATCCAGCGGTCCTACTATGTTATAGCAGAACTACTGATCCAGCGGTCCTACTATGTTATAGCAGAACTACTGATCCAGCGGTCCTACTATGTTATAGCAGAACTACTGATCCAGCGGTCCTACTATGTTATAGCAGAACCTCTGGGGGGAGACGGCACAGATCCTGGGCCGAAAAACCAGAAACTGAAAGAGGTGGAGTTACAGAGATATTCTATCCAAGATAAATTATTTGTGAGTTGCAAGATGGCACTTTCAGAAGAGGATTTTAATTGTACACAGTGTTGATTTGAAACCTTTCCAGACATTTTGTCGAAAAACGTTGGTATCCTGACACGCTGTTTTAGCTTGTCTTAAACAGCAAGTTAGTTTACCAATGCTGGCCAAATTTTTGTTCGCTGTTAGCCAATTACAGATCCCCGCCTCCCCGCTACATGAGTGGTCGAAACAGATATGATACGAAAGAAAGTGAAACGCCGCATTCACCCAGTAACTCGTCTGCTATCAGAATTTACGTTATTAATCTAATGTCTGATTTGTGAGACTATATGAAACTTGAGAGGAGGAGGAGGAGGAGGAGGAGGAGGAGGAGGAGGAGGAGGAGGAAGGGGAAGAGAAGGAGGAAGATGAGGAAGAGAAAGAGAGAGAGGAGGAGGAGGAGAGACAGGAGGAGGAAAATGAGGTAAGAGGTGGAGGAGAGAGAACAAGGAAGAGGAGGAGGAGAGAGGAGGAAGAGAGACAGGAGGAGGAAAATGAGGTAAGAGGTGGAGGAGAGAGAGAACAAGGAAGAGGAGGAGGAGAAAGAGGAGGAGGAGAAGGAGAGGAGGAAGAGGAGAAGGAGGGGGGAGAAGAAGGAAAGGACGGTGTAGAAGAGTGGAGGAGGGGAAGAGAGAAAGGAGGAGGAGGTGGAAGAGAGGGAGGAGGTGAGAACACATTAACCTTGCCTGGAGGGTTAAAATACAGAGCACCTGTGAGACATCAGTATTTAGAACAAGTCTGCGAGCTGATATAGAATGGAACATGAGACAACTTATATTTGTATATGTATGTTATTTTTATATATATATATATATATATATATATATATATATATATATATATATGCATCTACGTATGTATGTACACGTTCCATCATCAATGGTTTCAATCGATATCTAAACGTAAATTATGAAGATCACTTTTCATATAATTGGGACTACCTGTCGTTCAAATGATACATGAGGGGGCTTTTGTTACGGAGCAGAATAAAAATAAACACGCAGAGGGAGAAATAAATGAAAGGAAAACGTCAGACAGACGAATAGAGTGATGTAGACGGTTCTTCTGGGGGGGCGTGTCGGCGTGTCGTGAGCTAAGACCCGGTCTCTTCCCTCAGATGACCGTCAGAAAGCCCTACTGACGTCAATACAGCCGTCTAGACACGTATTACGCGGGCCTGAGCTGGCCTCTGATTGGCTGGCGCTCTCCTGGGGAATTTCTTAAAGGGACAGGTGTGTGCCCGTCTGACTCACTGATGGCCAGGAGTGGAGAAGCTGTGGATTGTGATACTGGATCGGGTTCAATCTAAGTCAAGGTTTAATTACAGACACATATTCAACTTAACATGAGGGAAACCATGCAAACACACAGAGATGCAAACAATCACACACACAAAAACACACACACACAGACGCAAACAAACACACATGCACACACACAAACACAGAGACAAACTCCTCTGAGACACAGGCATACACACATGGCGCACACACACACACACACACACACACACACACATACAAGGTCCCGGAGGTGGCCCTCTTTCATCATGGTGATGGTGATTGAGGGTGGCAGCGAGGCTGTGTGTGTGTGTGTGTGTGTGTGTGTGATAGGGGTGGGTGGGGTCTGGGGGGGGGGTCTGCTATAATTATCTGTGATGTCTGCCAGTGCAACCAGAGAAGCAGCCGGCACCCTGCACCCTGCCACATACCAGCCCATAAATAACCACACACACACACACACACTGGGGGAGAGAGAGGTAGGGAAAGAGTGTGGGTGAGAGAGAGAGAGAGAGAGAGAGAGAGAGAGAGAGAGAGAGAGAGAGAGAGAGAGAGAGAGAGAGAGCGAGTGAGAGAGAGGTATGGATGGAGTGGAAGGGAGAGAGGGAGAGGGAGAGATGGGGGGTGAGAGAGCGGGGGAAAGAGACAGGGGAGAAGAGGGAGAGAGATTATGAGAGTGTGTGAAAGAGAGAGGTGTGTGTGTGTGTGTGTGCATGCGTATGTGTGTGTGAAAAAGAGAGAAAGAGAGAGACAGAGAGAGAGAGAGTGTGTGGGAGAGCGAGATAGATTAGAAGGGAGCTATTTTGAATAAGTACGAGGAAGAGAGAGACACAGAGAGAGACAGAGAGAGACATAGAGAGAGAGACAGCAGGGAGAGAGACAGACAGACAGACAGAGAGAGAGGGGGGGTGTCCACAATTGATTAGAGCAATTTAGGGAGAGCATGAGATCGAGATGAATATTAGAAAATATATTTTGAGTGAGAAAGAGCGATAAGCAGAGGGAGCGAGCGTGGGAGAGAGAGATACATTAGAGAAGAGACCCTTGGAGTGAGATATTGATGAGAAGAATATAGGTTGTGTGAGAGACAGATCAGTGGAGTAAAAAATCAAATCCCTCATTCCCTTAATCACGTCCTAACCCCCCCTCCAGAAATGGACAAAAACTGTGTGTGTGTGTTTGAGAGAGATGTTTACGTTACACATATTTGTGGGAGTGGGAGAGATTTTGCGCCACTGTGGATGTCCAGCGGTGATGACTGAGAGACACTGGGAAACGTGAGTTTGTTTATTTGCTGCGTTGCATGGGGTTTTAAATTAGGTAATCTGCAACTTTCTTTTAAGGGCACAACGAAAAACAGAGAATGCCAAACTGGCCGTGTGGATGAATTTGAGAAGGGGCATTACGGCCACACTTATAACACACGTGGTATCATTCCTGCCCTGTGTGTGTGTATGTTTTACATTGCACATGTAAATTGTCAATGACGTCTCCAGTCGACAAGTCCGTCCTTCTGTGGCTCAGTTTCGGGAAATAGTCTGATTAACTCACTCCTATCGCGACCAATTGTCAATTGAATTGCCTACAAAGAGATCAAGAGAATGGTTGGTTGTCTCTCTCTCTCTTTGAGACGAGCAAGATATCAATCACAAAAATAACCATGGCGACCCTGTGAACAGCCTATCAGGAGAGAGATGATGAGGATGTAGGGAAGGTGAGAGAGAGAGACACAGACAGACAGAGACAAAGTAGGAGAGGTGCTGAGATGCATGACAACCAGATGATATGCGAGGAGCTATGGAGAGAGAGAGAGAGAGAGAGAGAGAGAGAGAGCGAGAGAGAGAGAGCTTGCGGTACATCATCTCTCTCTCTCTCTCTCTTCTGCCAACTTTCTCTACAGCCAATGAAAAAAATGCCCGGCCGGGGAGTCCGAGTGCTGGCAGATACAGCTAGAGCGCTGTGAATAATACACAAGCCATTAGCATAGGACTATGATCTTGGCATTGCACTGTTATTAAATATTGACCAGTGACAACAAGGTCAGAGTGGCGACTTACTCTTGGGCCAATGACATGTGCGATGGAAAAAGCCGGTGAATGCCGTCTGCAGTGCTATTTATCTCATCAGAAAGTAGGGCTGAACGATATATCGTTATCGTATCGATATCTCGATATGAATATTCACGATATTAATATCGAAAAAGCAACGATATAAACGATATATCGCCCTGCATGTACAGCTCTGGCAGTCACAACAAACTGGGCATTATCGGCGGCGGCGCTCGCGCTCGGAACCGGCGAGTGCGGAACCGTCCTCCCTCGCCGGTTCCGACTACCAACGACCACTACCACCCCCACCCCCCAGCGGGGACGGACACCACAACCCAGTCAAACTCAATCTTTTGCGCCGTCTCCACGGTGGACCCGGGTCACCCTCCCAGGACCCGGAGTCCCCCCCCGGATCGATCAAAAGGACGTTGTGTTGCTGTGAGTCTTGAAGCGGTGCCCGGTGATCGCGGCTTTAGTTCCCCGTGTCTGATCGCTGTAATTCGGAGCGTGAATATCGGTTGAATATCTAATATCTTTCTAACTTTAAAAAACACTTTAGTATTTTTTAAAACGATAGTCGCACATCCCTCGTAACTACGCCGTGAAGGTGAACCCTCCCGGACTCCTAACATGAACCGCTCCGCCGGAGTAGCCGGACACCAGAATACAAACATGTGTTCCATTTGCTTGCTTTTAAATAAAGTTGTGTGCAGTTATACGGGTAAATACGATTATTGATTAATGACCGATCGCGTACTGCGGTCAAGACAGCCGTCTCTCGGTTTCGTGTGGTCAAGCCAGCTGCTCCAACATTTTCAATATTTCCATAACTGACATTTTAGCAAAACGTTCAGCCTCATATATGTTTTCTGACTAAGGTATTGCTTTTAGATAGTTCATGCAATTGTTTCTAAATGTGTGGCTCATCTTTTTGTCGCGAGCCTTTTCCGAGCGCCGGCTGCATATTGTATCGGCATATGTCGGCCTTTTCCCCCTTTTTTTCAAAACAGTTATACAGTTCAATGCCCACTTTTACTGCCTTGTTTGATTATTGTTGGCCGATAAGTAGGCTACTTATTGTAATTGGAATACGATGTAGTCTTGTTGAATCGTTTCCAAACCTTTAAGAGCGCATAGGCGCATTGTTCGGCTTTTACGAGCGCCGCATAGTCCTATAAGTTAACCTATAATGCCTGTAGGCCTATTTATTATTTTAAAACTGTTAAACAGTTGTAGGTCTTCAAGTTAACTGTCTTGTATTATTGTTGGCCTATACATTATTGTTGGAATAAAGATTTCATTGATAAAAACATGCTGCATTTTATATTTTCTACCAACGGGAATTTTAATATAGCCTATAGAAAAATAACGGCTCATGACTGGCAGTGAGTTTTTATAAATAAAACTGCACTTTCCACATTCTTTTGCATTATGTTTTTATTTTTCTGAAAAATGCTTGGTTTTCACCGAACCCATATTCATATCATATCGTATCGATATCGAGATATCTGGCATGAATATCGAGATATGAAATTTTGTCCATATCGTTCAGCCCTATCAGAAAGGTGCTAAAAGATGAAACAAAACACTGAGTAAACACAGTAAGAGTTGTGATAGTAATGAGGGGCAAAAATGTGTCCATGTTAATACATCGAAACAATGTCAAACATATCAAACAAATGAAAGTCGATTGTGTGGTGCACCATAATCCTGTGTCTCCCAACCTTGGGGATGTCTGATATACAGTACATACATACGAGTTTGCAGGAAGCTGCTGAATCATAAGCTATAGTTGTTTGGTGGCGTGTGTCCCAAACGTTGTGTAAGGTCCTGGACATTATGTCTCATGTCTCGTAGCAACAGGCAAACTACTTACCAACCAACTATAGTGCGGAGTGATGTGCATACGTTGGGACATTCACCAGGACATGGATATCACTGGTCGTTGGTTGATAGGGTTACAAGCGTTGCAAGGATTTGCAGACCTAAAAACGGGGTCACGGCCCAAAAAAGGTCGGAACCACTGACATAATTGATTTTTTAAATTTGATTTGTAAGCAGTCCTTTAGCTCACTTCCAGGTGCCTTTGCCAGTTCACCACGATGGGAAACCATCTCGCTCTCGTATCGCGAGCACGCTACATCAGACCGAACGGTAACAATACTCCGCTAGAGTCCCTAGAATACGTTGGCATCAGTCGCCACAAATGGACACAGAGAGCCCTTGGTGATATATCGGTGTGCTGGCATTTCAGCCCTGTGTGTTGTTATGATGGCATCATATTTACGAGATGCAGCATACAACCTAGTGTGCCACATAGTAAAAAAGAAACACACACAGTAAAAGCGATTCTACCTCGTACTCAAAGCATTCAGGTCATCAGTTTAGCTCAAGGAAAAGGGGAATGCCAGGCTAATGCCTCGACTATAAAAACAGACAAAACAACAAACTCATAGGCCAGAGCAACAGATACCAGAGATGGATTATATGAGAAGACGGAAAGATATTCAATATTCAGAAACATTGATTTTATACTTTTATACTCTGACACGCTGAGTATAAAAGTATAAAATCAATGCACAGTACTTCTGCCAAATAAACAATACTCATGTTTCATCATCCTGTTTACTTATAAATACTCTACTGCCCTATTTATGGACGCTTCTTATAAAGGCTATGATCGGCTACCAAACGCACAACAACATATTACCTCACACATGCATGCACACACACACACACACAAACGTGTGGTGTGGGGGGGGGTTTCCAGAACGAAACACATGGGAAGAAGTCTTCCTTTTAAAGATCCTTCAAAAGTCGGCGACGTAAGGGTATTTGAAGAAATAAGAAACATATTATTATATAACTATATACCATTTTATCATTAAAAAAAAATGTATGACATATTATTTTCTATATTGTTTTCATGGAAGGGACATATACCGACATAAAAAACTGAGCTTAAAGGGGAGTATTAAACATTGGAGTGAGAAAGAGGGATAGAGAGAGCGATAGGCAGAGAGAGAGCGTGGGAGAGAGAGATACATTAGAGAAGAGATTGGAGTGAGATATTGATTATAAGAATATACAGTAGGTTGTGTGAGAGACAGATCACATGAGATTTGTGGAGTACATCAAATCCCTCATTCCCTAAATCACTTCCTGACCCCCCCCCCCCCCCCCCCCCCCCCCCCCCCCCGGCTCGCTTTAAGAAACGAGCTTGAAGGGGAGTAAACGCTTGAGCGAGGAGCTGACACACAGAGCTTGACTTACAGTCTGACCTCTTTCTCACCAGAGGAATCTTGTCGCAGCTCGCTATGCTGTGTGGGAATTTCTAAAGACAAACCCACCACCGCCGCCAACACTCAGCCATCTAATTTTAGAGTTTTGTTGCTCTAGATCGCTGAGTCCTTTCAGGGTCTTCTAAAGAACATTTAGTCAAGAGTTTTACACTTTAAACTTACACGTTGAATTGTCCCTTTATGTACAATGATGCCAAACATGTCTCTGCATGTTCCTTTTCATTTTGGTAAAATACGAATAATTTTCTTCTCAAACCAGGAAACTCACAGCTACACTCTGAGTTCGGCACTGATTTAAGCCTCTACTTACATCCACACGCTAATGTTAGCCACATGTAAATACTCCTGAAATGCCCGAGAGCAAGTAGCATAAATGGCTTTGAGACTGAGATAGAGATTCGGCTACCTCTGAGGAGGTGTTACAAGAAGAAATGGAAAGGCCGGTAGGCTTTTGTAATGGTGAAATTAGAACATTGCTAATGACCTAACTTTTAACAGACTAGTTGCAAAAGTTTTCTCAAAAGGTAAAGTGATCATTAAAACACTTATTTTTAGGATTTTTTAAATAAAGTGAGCCTTTAGGCCTACTTCCAAACAGTCATATTCCTCAATAAAAAAACATAATATTTCTTGATAGGCTAGTTATGATTTTGTGTCAATAACTAGATTTTGAACTTTTGATGTTGGTATGATACAGTATTTGGAAACTGAAAAAGTTCGAAAAGTTGCTCCGCCCAATCACTGAAAGTGACTGCACGCCACTTATTACATATTACAATCAACCGATAATGTTTGTCATCTCAAATTAGTGGGATACTTTTGGGCAAAGAATTTGTTCTCCAAACCTTTTAAAGGGGAATCGTCATGCTTGGCTATTTTCTAATTTAAGAAAGTGCTCATGGTCTGCAACACTAACTCAGTTTCTGCCCAAAGAAAATCACGGATAAGTTGAACCATTGCTGTCTATGGTCTGATTTTGCAGAATGCAAATTTCAAATCGATGACGTCAATGGTTTGACTTTTCTCGTACAGGCACCGTACCTTCACCGAGGTCCATGACAGCCAAGACGGCGCTGCTTGACGCCTCGCCGAGATCGTTGGCCGCCACGCAGGTGTACAGGCCGGCGTCGCTGGTTCTGCAATCCCGTATCCACAGCCCGCCTGAATCCTGGGCCTCACTGGGCGGAAGCAGCTCCTCATTGCGGTACCAGCTGAACTCAGGTTCTGGGTTCCCCAAAACTGACACTCGTAGACGGATATCGCACCCGGTCCCGACCGCAGCCTTGCGTAGTTTACGGATGAAACACGGTGGCGTGGGTTCGTCCAGTGAAGCCGCTTTAACCGCCGCTAGCATGCTGATCCGGACCCGTTTGGTAGGGGTGTTGGGGCCTGGCTTGGCTTGGCTCATCTTGGGTGTGGTTGCGGGGAGGGGGGGGTTAGACAGAAGGACCTCTTAGCGTGGTTTTCATCTCTTTTGTGAGGGAAGCCTCCATGCTAATTGTCCACGTTAGCATCTGGAAACGGGACGGACCACACGAAATAATTCATTAGCACAGGGGGAAGCGAATAGTCTAGTGAAGTCAGTGGCAGTGGTGTTCCACTCCCAGCCGAAAGGCACTGGGTTCGATCCCCAATGTCCCCAATGTCCACAGCCTACCTGTTGGCATCCTATTGCTTAACACAGTGATGTGGATCTGAATATTACAATATCATGAGTGCGCTGCATATAGGCCTACATGTTTTAGCATGGTTGGCCCCAGTGCGAATTGAACCCTAACCCTACTTTTAATTAAATTTAAATTTTAAATTTAAATTTATTTAAATAGTTTAATGCCATGCCCTACCAGTTGAGCTAGACAGGACCAATTTAGTGTGAAAACACTGTTATACAATGTTTTCATTCACGTTTTAATTGACTTATAGCAGAATAGTACGAAAAGCATTACTTGCCACTATAAAAACAATTGTGTCCAATTGCAATACTATCTAATGCCTACCGTGCCTAATGTCTCATACCAGCACACACCAACTGCAATTTAAAGCACTTTTAAAAAAAGGAATATATGTTGATATTTTTGGTTTCATTTAAACTTTGAAGTAGTCCACCATGATGCAGATATTGAATCATGATCAGACTCTAGAACAAGTGATTGAGCTTGAGTTTATTCATTATTAAGCATTGAGATACTGGACAAACTCACTCCTAGTAGCCTTCACGCAATTGACAAGACACATGCTGGTCTTCAAGAACCAGGTGTGTGTCAACCGCACCAAGTGCAACTGTACTTACTGTCGCCCTAAAAGCTTGAAGTAATCCCCCTTTTGACATCCCCCGACTGCAAACCACAGGCCTGCTGGTTACATGATCCGCGACTATTCCCCAGGAACCACTTCTCCACGGCCGGGTCGCGGTGTGTCCTCTGGCGCGGGGGGCTCAGCCTCCAGGGGTGATAAGTCCCTCCTGATTCAACAAGCCTTAGCGATCAGCGAAGTCCGCTTTGAAAGGTTCAGGAGGTTGGTTTTAACCCATTGGTGAAGAGGTGGGGGCGGAGAGAGAAGAGGGGGTGGGTGGGGGGGGGGGGGGTTAAAGACACCCCAATGTCAAACCCACCGGGCCCCCTTCTCGTGTTTCACCGCCGCTGGCCGCTATGGCTTCTCTACCAGGAGGCTACGGTTTCGCTTTCAAACTTTTTGTGAAAGTTTATTTTCCGCGTCTTATCTGTTCGTACACACTTAGTGTGTAGCTGGAGCTACACACGGAGCGGTAGGCAGCCACACACATACACTATCCAAGCTTTGACATGACAGCTGCACCTGGTCACATGTATGCCCCTGTGGTGAGCTTCTGTCACACACCCATGTATGCACCAGCATGTGCATACAAACACATACACGCACGCACGCACATAAACACACACGTAAAATCAAGTCATGTGTGTCAAAAATCGTATGTGTGTGTTTGTTTAAGAGTTTGTGTGACTGTGTGGATGTTGATGCGTGTATGGTATAAAATCTTCTGCAGCTGAAGGCCAAGAGATTTTTGTGAGATTTCCTCTGGTAGGCCTACCGCATGCCCAGAGATAACAGACACACACACACACACACACACACACACACAGTTGTATTGGACAGTTATATCTGTATAGGCTATGGGAATCTGAGTTGTGAAATGTATGCCTTTATATATATATATATATATATATATATATATATATATATATATATATATATATATATATATATACTGTATATATATATATATACTGTATATATACTGTATATATACTGTATATATATATATATATATTCCATTTTACATTTGTATTTATATTTGTTTGATCCATTTCACTGTATTTCCTTGCAGTGCACCTTCGCGATGTTTAGTTTCCATGGCAACAGCGTCAAACTTCCTAATTTTGTTCAGATATATAAATGGGAAAACGCTGCCCTCTAGTGGTCCTACTTGGTTAAAGCACAAAGAACATTTCATATCTACAATAGAAATTACCAAAACAACTATCAATAAAGATGCACATTTAATAAATATCAATGGATATTAACTATAGATGAAGCTAAATATATGACAATGTTTATAACTGTAGAGGATGCTGAATATATAATGATCTTTATAACTGTAGAGGAAGCTGAATATATAATGATCTTTATAAATGTATAACATTTTTTGGTCTACCCCCCAAAAATGTGAACATTGAAAACATTATATAATTGACTAAAGGACATTGCAATTACATTTATGGAGTTTGATGAATTTTTGCTGGTATTCAATACATTAATTTGTATTTAACCCAAGACTTTCATTGTACTTTAATTAAAGGCAGCACACACATCAACTTACAAAAATGGTGTAATTGGGCCTATTGGGCATGATATAGCATTTGTCCTAAAAGGTGTAGATTCTCATCTTTCATTGCCAACTTACCACTACGGAGACGGTGCCGTGTGTCGCTGGTCACGTTCAGTTCGAGAAAACTAAGACGCATCACGCAGGATAAAAGGGCACAGTGAAGCCCATTAAAATTGTTTTCCATATGTTGTCATGTATGAAAATAACAAAAATGAACACTGTAAGCAGACAACTTGATCATATAAGCAAATTATTTAAACAGCATTTGTATAGGAATGATTCTGTCCTGAGCTTTTTGATCAATATAAGCGGTTGATCACTCTAACTGTGATCACTGTAAGTGGTTTCCACTGTACTAATAACAATATTAGCTACTACTACTTGTCAGGTGAGTCAGTATTTGGCATGCCAGGCCAGTACACACCGATAAAGGTAAAATTTGATGTGTATTGTTTTTTATTATCTTTTACTTGTAGACAAAAATAGTTAAACAGAAATCAAAACATTATGTACCAGTGGAAACCAGTACATATATGTACTGATTGACTATTTAACAAAGTGGCCACAGGCATATGCTCTCAAAACAAAAACTGCTGAGGAAGTAACCCACTGCATCCTAAAGTTTTTCTACCAGTTTGAAGCGCCCAAGCGGATTATTACAGATCAAGGGAAGGAGTTTGTGAATGAAGTAAGTATAAAGAACTATTGAAATGCAACATTTGTGTCCAACATTTATGTAGGTCAGGATTTATTTAAGTCTAATAAAACTCATTGGCTAGCACAGTTTAATCTTGTTTCACCTACATTCTCTTCTTTAAAAAAAAAGAAGAAAATTCTTAATACAGATCAATAAAAATGTCTGCAAAGTACCTGTGTAAGAGCCAATATGCCAATAATTGATTTATAATAAATATTTCGTTTAAAATTATTAAAAACTGCTAACAGTAATTTCATGTTAATTCGTAATGTGTAAAACTGTTAAAATGCATAATTTAGTGATGTAAAAATGTTAAATATGTTATCTATGTTTTGAGATTTTTACGTAATGACATCACTGTATAGTTGTAACGGTAACGGCGGTGACGTAATTCAGTTTGGGGTTTGACATTGATGGAAGCTATACAGTTTTTTGACCGTGCATTATACCGTGTGAAGACGTGTATTTTGTTTTGAAGACTTTCAAGTAAACATTTTAAAATGAAGGAACATTGTCTTGTCTTTTCGCTCACGTTGCAAACACTGTTAGTTCCAACAAGTGGTACAGAGGACGAAGAACAAGACAGAGTGCTGCTACATACTGAATAATAAAAGAAGTCTCTGTGCCACTTAACACCCGCATACAAATGGAGTTAGTTGAGAGGATGAACATACAGAGGTATAATGTCCATTTCCACTATTAATAGTTTTAGTTAACATAACTCTAGTTTTAGTTTTAACATACATATTAACAAATGTTTTATTATTTTCTCTCTTTTTTTTCGAGAGCACTATCCAAATTGGTGCAAACAAGCCTAAAGAATGGGACAAACATTTGGGCTGTCATGTTTGGCTTGAGAACAAAGCGCTTTGGCTTAACGACAAAGTTTTCACCATTAATTTTAATGTTTGATAGAGAAGCGAGATACCCCCCTCAAATCCCTGACGAATACAGGGTGAGTTGCACTTACAAAAAAAAAAAAAAATCCATATATATATATATATATATATATATATATATATATATTGTGATGTCAGGAGAGGCTGTGTCCTGGATGGGAGCTACATTCCCCTGAGATGGCTCCAACCACGAACCGCTATGGCTCCATCTGCTGGTGGAGTTCGGAACTCCACACCTCAACACCAACACACCTGAGACTGATCAGTGTCTGATGGACTGAAGGTCTTTAGAGGGGTAGAGACACGGTGAGGGTGAGTGTGGGGTTTGGGAGACAGGCTCCATGTTGTGCTCTATGCAGAGGACCAGCCAGACCGGCAGTAGACTACAACAGGGGTGAGAACAACAGTTTGGAGGGAGGCTGAATTCCCCTCCCCCCTGATGGAACATTGTTTGACTGGGTTGATCGTAAGAGTGAAGTTTGTTTATGAAGAGGATACTTACCTGAGGGAACCTGAAGTATGATTTTACCGTTAAAGGGCTGAAGAGACGTTTACGTTTTGACCATTAAAGATCAAACCTAACCTTATTTACCCTTTTGAATTTGAAAACACCATTTCTGTTAATTCCCAAGAACATTTTTAAATCCTGTCCAGCTGAGAGCCGTGTAGCCTCTCATGATATCACTATATCAAACTTTGGTATAATGTACGGAATTCTTCTGACTTTAATCTTTGTGTTTTATGTAATGTTTTAATATAACAGCAAAATCATTTTATAGGTGGATAGCAGTTTTGAGGACAATTGAAGATGTTACTGAGGACGTTCTGAAGCTTGACGAAGTTCTTCCGACTGCAATCGCACATAACAACAAAGCACAGTCAAAAAGAAACAAAAACAAAAGGCAAAACGACCACTTAATTTTCATGTGGGCATGAAAGTGTGGAGGTTGAACGTGAGGAGCCAGGAGAGGAAAGGGGGCAAGTTACATCCAAACTACCTCGGGCCCTACACCATAGCTGCTATTAAAGGAAAAAGTGTGGATCTTGTGGATAGCCACAAGAGTGACAACACCAAAAATCAACAGCGATCACTTGATGGCATATATAGAGGAACACGGTGGTGGCGGATGGCCCAGAGGTCGACATTCACCACCAACACGTCCACCTCTGGGCCATTCGCCACGTCCACCTCTGGGCCATCCGCCACCACCATGTCTACATCTGGGCCATCCGCCACCACCATGTCTACCTCTGTGCCATCCGCCACCACCATGTCCACCTCTGGGCCATCCGCCACAACCATGTCCACCTCTGGGCCATCTGCCACCACCATGTCCACCTCTGGGCCATCTGCCAAAACCACGTCCACCTCTGGGACATCCGCCACCTCCGTGTCCACCTCTGGGCCATCCGCCAAAAGCGTGTCCACCTCTGGGCCATCCGCCAAAAGCGTGTCCACCTCTGGGCCATCCGTCAAAAGCGCGTCCACCTCTGAGCCATCCGTCAAAAGCACGTCCACCTCTGGGCCATCCGCCAAAAGCGTGTCCACCTCTGGGCCATCCGTCAAAAGCGTGTCCACCTCTGGGCCATCCGCCAAAAGCGTGTCCACCTCTGGGCCATCCGTCAAAAGCGTGTCCACCTCTGGGCCATCCGTCAAAAGCACATCCACCTCTGGGCCATCCGTCAAAAGCACATACACCTCTGGGCCATCCGTCAAAAGCACGTCCACCTCTGGGCCATCCGTCAAAAGCACATCCACCTCTGGGCCATCCATCAAAAGCACGTCCACCTCTGGGCCATCCGCCACCACCATGTCCACTTCTGGGCCATCCGCCACCACCATGTCCACCTCTGGGACATCCGCCACGCCCGTGTCCACCTCTGGGACATCCGCCACGCCCGTGTCCACCTCTGGGACATCCGCCACGCCCGTGTCCACCTCTGGGACATCCGCCACGCCCGTGTCCACCTCTGGGACATCCGCCACGCCCGTGTCCACCTCTGGGACATCCGCCACGCCCGTGTCCACCTCTGGGCCATCCGCCACGCCCGTGTCCACCTCTGGGACATCCGCCACGCCCGTGTCCACCTCTGGGCCATCCGCCACGCCCGTGTCCACCTCTGGGACATCCGCCACGCCCGTGTCCACCTCTGGGACATCCGCCACGCCCGTGTCCACCCCTGGGACATCCGCCACGCCCGTGTCCACCTCTGGGACATCCGCCACGCCCGTGTCCACCTCTGGGACATCCGCCACGCCCGTGTCCACCTCTAGGACATCCGCCACGCCCGTGTCCACCTCTGGGCCATCCGCCATGCCCGTGTCCACCTCTGGGCCATCCGCCACGCCCGTGTCCACCTCTGGGCCCTCCGCCAAAACCACGGCCACCTCTGGGACATCCGTGAACACCATGTCCACCTCCACATCCACACGTCTTCCACACTTAATAATAATAATAAATTTTATTTAGAAGCACCATTCACGCCACTCAAGGACACTTTACAGAGAGTATCAGTTAAAATCATCAATGAACAACATTAAAATACCAGTAACATACAATAAACAACATTCAAACATAAGTAAAATGAATAAATAAAAAGAGCAAATGAATAAAACTGTGCAGAATGAAGGGAGTGTTAGAGTTAGGGTTGATGGAGTGTGTAAGCAATTTTAAATAGGTGGGTTTTGAGTTTCCACAGGTCAATGGGTTACTGCCCCTCCAGATCTGATGCCTGCCTCTGCAAACACCACAGTGGACCCTTCGATCATCAAGAGTATGTTTGATAATTTAAATGAAACAATATTATTGAAATATTTTGGAAAGTACTGATTAAATTACATTCTTACACTCCTTTTATAGATGTGAGGGGGGAAAAATGTGTCTTATCAAAAATTGGACCTTACAAGCTATTCTTCGCTGATATTTTCAGCACTGTTCCACAGAGAATTAGAAAGTGAGGTGTCAAATTTGTATTTAAAAAAAAAATGGTCTCCCTACTGTTGTTTTCAGTGAAAATTGGTTGAGGCACACCTACCTTTCTTTATTTTTGACATTACCAAGTGTGTGGTGTGCAGTCTTTTTATAACAGGTTATTAATGCATCTGACCCTCCTGGTGAGCACATTTAATAAAGAGTGCAGACAGGGCTTTTGCAGTTGACACATTTGAAATTACCAGCATATGGGAACGCAAAAAAACAAAAACTAAGGTATTTAACAATACCTTACCTTAACAATACCTCTCATTTAGTTGTCCTAATAAGTTGTCCACAATATATAATAAGTGGGCCTTTTGGGTTTTTGGTTTTATTATCTTACAGATTGACCCAGGGTTGTACAAATATATTGTGGGGGGGGGGGGGGGGGTCGTCAATGAAGGTTTTTGTATGTCAGTTTTTTCAATACATCTTAGAAGAACACCTGGGGCCGTATTCACAAAGGATCTTAGCGCTAAAAGTAGCTCCTAACTGGCGAATTTAGGAGAAACTCCTAAAAATAATGGGCGTGTCAGTCTTAAATTTAGGACTCATTTTTTTCACTAAGAGCAATTCACAACGTATTTTAGGCCTAAAAGTAACACCTAAGTCTAGGACTCCTAACTCACTAAGACATATATTCACAAAGAATCGGAAAATGACTGCGAGACGAAATGTTTTGGAGACAATGGAAGACTGAATTGATCAAGAGATATAGGCTAAATCGTGAGGGTATAAAACTTGTTGTGGAATTAGTGCGGGATGCAATAACATCCCCGACTAACAGGAATAACTCGATTAGGAAATAAAATGTTTGGCAACACGATATTTAGCAACAGGGAAAATGCAACTTTGCAATGCCGACGATTTAGGAATATCGCAACCATCAGTCAGCCGTAAACCAAACCATCAACGCGCTCTGTAGACCACATATCAATTCAATTAAATTCAAACTTTATTGAGGACACATCTAATGAAAGGTCCATAACACCAACACAACACAATAATAATAAAATAATAAAAATAGAATAAAAAATACATACAGACAGACACACACACACAAACACACACACACACGATTCCACAATGATCATATATTTTCATACAGGCTAGAAGAGCTGACAGAGCTCAGTTCAAAGTTGGTTAAGGCTGAAATAATACCATTAATATCATCCAACAGTTTATCCGGTTTCCTTTGGACAATCAACAACTACACAGGACAGGCGCGCGGGAACCTCTTTTTGACCAGGGGTGCTGAATAACAAAATAATGAAGAATGTCCAACGATTTCTCCCCCCTATACATGTTTTGGATTTTGACTGCTAAATACGTAATTTTAGCGTTGTGTACGGTTGAGGGTGAGACGTTAGAAATGTCCTTTGCAGCCACAAATTCCAATGTTCTACAATTATGCGACAGCACTCCGATAACATAGAATATGCAGGCCTATATCATCAGCTATATTTGTATGCTTGTTGAAGCATATGCTTGTTGAATCCATAATCGTCTTTGAAATGGACATCTACTAGCCATTCTCTTCAGGGTAGATGCAGTACACGTTATTGTCCGCGAACCTAGCAGAGCTAGAGGCTATGACGGTGCTGCTAACATTAGCCGAGTTGCTTGCTACCGTTACTGTAGAGTCAGACTCCGGCTCTTCATCTGCTGCCCCAACAGAGTTTGCCACGGCGGTGGACGAGGAAACATCAAGTGCAACATCACCAGATGAAATCTTGCTAATTTTAGCCACATTACTGTGGAAAAAATCGTGTATCCTTTTCTGCGACATATCACTTTCTACTAACTTCCAGTTAACTAGCCTCAGCCTGCTCGCTTTCACTTGTAAGTCTCGTCATGAGAGGTCACGTTGAGAGGTTACGTTCAGCTCTACCTCACCTCTGAATTTTAGTAGCCTATATTCGAACCTATCCATAACCCTTTTTTGCTATTTGCCTCATTATTTGATATACAAAAATATAAAGCAAATTAGTAATTATTTTTTTAAATGAAAAAATGATGATTAAAAAAAAAAAAAAAAAAATCCAGCGCCTGCCAACAGGGGGTGCTGCAGCACCCTCAGCACCCCCCTTCCCGCGCCCTTGACACAGGATCAAAGCCAACTTCATGGCATGCACTTCATGGCATGATGGCGCAAATAATTGCGCCATCAAAAGATGAGGACGTGTTCGTCAATAGAAAGAAAGTACATACATCAACACGCAGATTGTTTTTGATGCAACTTTTAACATTCTTGATGTTGTTGCAAAGTGGCCTGGGTCTACCCATGATTCGCGTATTTTAATGGGGAGCGGTCTGAGGCAAGACGTGGCTCTTGACACCCTATCTCAATCCACAACCGGGAGCACAGTTAAAGTATAACATGTAAGTGATTACGCAGATTACGCTTAGTCCTATGCGTAAAAAACATTGTATTAGCTCTTTGTCGCCTTTTATTTGTTGAATCCATATTTATTATTGTTTACTGTTTTCCTCTATGTTAGAGCACACAAAAATACACAAAATGTTGTGGAGAGAAGAATTGGGCAGATGAAACGTCGATTTCATGTCCTGCACGGCGAAATACGCCTCAGCCCAAAGAGGGAAAGTAGTGATCACTGTATGCGCCACTCTCCACAACCGGTATGGGCTGTTATTTAAAGTGTTGAATAGTGGATATGCTCATTGGATAATAGTTTGCAGGGTGCTTTTAATTGCCTCCTTGAATTAATGCAATTTATGTATTTTTATTGTTTGCTTTTTCTCTCTCTCTTTAACGTGCATATAGGCTACAACGTCATTATCGTGGTCTGCACAAACTTGTCGTCATGCTGTATTCTGCTAACTGCACTGTCCATAACTATTTGATAGGAATTAATTTCTAGCCTAGGCTATTTCCTTGTTCTTCGGTGATTTAGCGGGCTCGTTTGTGGGATGTTGCGGATGAGTTTCACAGAGACCGCCTGCTTTGAACTACCAATCACCGTACTGACCGCTTCCAAACTCGTGCACGAGAATCGACGTAATCCATAGCAACGGCGCGTCACTCTTGTGATTTATCCTTAGTATGAGTAGGTCTCAGCGGCTTTGTGAATAACTTTTAAGACTCCTACGTAAAATGTTTTAGCGCGAGTTAGGAGCACTCCTAGCGGTAAGATAAAATGCTTTGCGAATACGTCCCCAGAAATATACAGTATATATAGGCCTATATATATATGCAAAAAGTGTGAATATTTTCAAATCACCAACTGCCATCACTCTAACTACTGAACATTTACATTTTACATTTAGGGCATTTTGCAGATGCTTTTGTCCAAAGCGTCTTACAATAAGTACATTTGTTAGAAGAAAGTGCAACAGTAAATCGCTATCAGTAAAGTAAGGATTTTACAAGAATGAGTTTCAAACACCCAATTGCTAAGTTAACCGATTGCTAGTATACAACAGAGATAAAGTGCAAAAATACTAAGCGCAGAATATCGAAGTATAAGCCAGGACATACAAACACATAATAATTGCAAGGTTGTTTTTTTAGTTTTTTTATTAGTGGGAGGGGTAGTAGTGGAGTAGAGGAACATTTCATCATTCATTTCAATGGGGGAAAAAAATGAATAAAACTTAAATATCTTAAAAATCACAATTACTATTATAACTATTATACCAATCACAGCGTGAGGGGCGGAGTCGAAAGCCGGGCTACCATGATGACAGAGTTGCGACGGTTCCGTGTTAGAGGTAAATAATGGCTGCTGCTGCTGGCGAACGGTTGTCTTTCGACTCGGCTTTGGCCACGACTCTTCAAGACTTTAGTTAACATTTACGTTAACATTTTCTTTGAGAAAAGAACGGCACTGAAGTCTTTCCTCGAAAATAAATATTTATTCTGAGTTTTGATTAATTACGTAGTCAGAGCCGTCGCTGACTACGTCACCTTCTTCGTTGCTCTGATTGGTTGTAGCACTATCCTATTGCATGCAGAGGGAACTTGAAAGACAACCGTTTATCCCGCCCACACTGCCAATGGAGCTGAGCCAGACCTTACATCTTTCTGATGTGGGTCTGGCTTGCCAGGCTAGCTGTTTATAATAATAATAATAATATTAAATATAGCTGCAAGCAGCAATGAGGGGGTCAAGCTGGTTTCTTTTCACGATCAACAGTCTTTGCAATCTTCCTAGTAGATATTTTACTTCACAACACAGGGTTAGCACCCTGATAAATGCATTTCAGCCGCTGACCTAGCCTGCTAATCCTATGTTAGTTAGTTCCTACCTGCTGAGATGGGGTTTGCTATCTTCTGGCCACAAAATCAATACTGTCTATCTGTGAGCGGTCCAAGCCAAAGTAGGCGATGCCGTGAATACTAATTTACCAAGCGACGTCAGTTGGTAAGGCTTTTTTTGTTTGTTTATCTGTCTATTTTCTTACATTGGCTAATGCATGCAATGGGGGTAGAAGAACATTTTCACGTGCAGCATTCATATGCAACTCAGAGTGACCTATCGTATTTCAAAAGGAGCAAGTACTAAATGGGTTATTGGTGAATGACACCTTTTAGAATTTACAAGCATAAAAATGCATGTCAAACATTGAACTGGTGGTCGCGCTAAAGCGTTCAATGCAGAGGCATGACAATTGGTGTGAGTGATTGGGACAGTGTCTTGTCTCCAGGTACCAAGTTTAGTTATGTTAAGTCCAAGCATCGGTGAGATGACAGCCCACTTCCTGTTTGGCAGATTCACCGCCATATTTGATTGGCTCTCACAGGCAAATAAACTTGAAATTGAAGAATCTTGAACAAATGTATTGTGTGTATTCAGGACGACGTCACGAGTCGACGTACCAAGTTTGGTGTCGATACGTGAAAGTGTTGCTAATTATAGTGCTCCTAGTTGTCAAAAATCACTAAATCTGTTGAGCATCCTCAGGATGGGGTCCCGAGTCCATGTACCAAGTTTGGTTTCCATACATGAAAGTGTTGCTGAGATATGGATTCACTTCCTGTTTTAACTGATGGTGGCGCTAGAGCGTTCAATGCAGAGGCACAAAAATGATGTGAGTGATTGGAAAGGTATGCAGCAAAGAGCTGTAAGCATTGTAAGCTGTACGCACTTTAATGAACTTAAAAGCAAATACGCATGTCCAATATTGAACTGATGGTGGCGCTAGAGCGTTCAATGCAGTGGCACACAAATTGATGTGAGTGATTGTGACGTTATGCAGCACAGAGTTGTAAGCAAAGTAAGCAGCATGCATTTCAAAGAATTTACAAGCATAAATGCATGTCAAACATTGAACTAGTGGTGGCGCTAGAGCGTTCAATGAAGAGGCCTGAAAATTGGTGTGAGTGATTGGGACAGTGTCTTGACTCCAGGTATCAAGTTTGATTACGTTGAGTCAAAGCATCGGTCCACGCCCAGAGAAGACATCATTTTCAATTGCCTCTCACAGGAGAATAAACTTGAAATTGAAAAATCTTTGAAATAACTTTTGTGCGGATTGGTCTTAAGATCATCTGTGTCAAGTTTCGAGCTATTGAACAAACTTTGTGACCCGTCAAGATTTTTAAAGCTTTCTGAGATAATCCAATATGGCGAAGGTCCAATATGGCCGAAAGTGACGGGCCATGTATCATTGAACTTGGGTTGATCCAAGGATCACAACGCTACCTCACTTGTGAAAATGAGATGCACGAGTCAAGGTCCACATCAGGAATGCATGTCCAAATTTCACCCATTGGTGGCGCTAGAGTGTTGGGAATAGAGTTCTGTTAATTGGTGAGAGTGATCATGGAACAGTCTGAATCTGTGCGCTGAATTTCATAACTTTTGACCAAGCGGTAAAATTTTTGGCCAAATCCTGACCCGTTGGTGGCGCTAGACGGCTTGGTTTAGAGGTCCGTAAATGAGTGTGAGTGGTCAGTACAGTGGTCCGAAACTTTCAGTCAAATTTCAGCACTTTTTACCAAGGCTTTCTATGGGCTGCCATAGACTTCAATGGCAGAGGAATAATAATAAGAAAACATAGAATCACTATAGGGTGTCTCGCAGCTTCGCAGTTCGGCTTCCCCATAAACCATGGGGCAGACATCGGCTCTGAGTCGTTACGACCTTCAGAAAAAAAGTTACTAAAGAAAAACTAACTACCACTTGCCCTAATGTTAATGGGTTTCATATTAGTGTTAAGGTTTGATATTAGGGTTAGGGTTTCAGAACAGAAAGTGGCAATGACTCAGGACCAAGACTGGTGTGTTTGGCTTCCCCATAAACCATGGGGCAGACATTGGCTCTGAGTCTTTACGACTTTCAGAAAAAAAGTTATTCAAGAAAAACTAACTACCACTTACCCTAATGTTAATGGGTTTCATATTAGGGTTAAGGTTTGATATTAGGGTTAGGGTTTCAGAACGGAAGGTCGCAATGACTCAGGACCAAGACTGGCGTGTTCAGCTTCCCCATAAACCATGGGGCAGACATCGGCTCTGAGTCTTTACGACCTTCAGAAAAAAAGTTATTCAAGAAAAACTAACTACCACTTACCCTAATGTTAATGGGTTTCATATTAGGGTTAAGGTTTGATATTAGGGTTAGGGTTTCAGAACGGAAGGTGGCAATGACTCAGGACCAAGACTGGCGTGTTCGGCTTCCCCATAAACCATGGGGCAGACATCGGCTCTGAGTCTTTACGAACTTCAGAAAAAAAGTTATTGAAGAAAAACTAACTGCCACTTACCCTAATGTTAATGGGTTTGATATTAGGGTTAGGGTTTCAGAACGGAAGGTCGCAGTGACTCAGGACCAAGACTGGCGTGTTTGGCTTCCCCATAAACCATGGGGCAGACATCAGCTCTGAGTCTTTACGACCTCCAGAAAAAAAAGTTATTCAAGAAAAACTAACTGCCACTTACCCTAATGTTAATGGGTTTGATATTAGGGTTAGGGTTTCAGAACGGAAGGTCGCAATGACTCAGGACCAAGACTGGCGTGTTCGGCTTCCACATAAACCATGGGGCAGACATCGGCTCTGAGTCTTTACGACCTTCAGAAAAAAAGTTAGTCAAGAAAAACTAACTACCACTTACCCTAATGTTAATGGGTTTGATATTAGGGTTAGGGTTTCAGAACGGAAGGTCGCAGTGACTCAGGACCAAGACTGGCATGTTTGGCTTCCCCATAAACCATGGGGCAGACATCAGCTCTGAGTCTTTACGACCTCCAGAAAAAAAAGTTATTCAAGAAAAACTAACTACCACTTACCCTAATGTTAATGGGTTTGATATTAGGGTTAGGGTTTCAGAACGGAACGTCGCAATGACTCAGGACCAAGACTGGCGTGTTCGGCTTCCCCATTAACCATGGGGCAGACATCGGCTCTGAGTCTTTACGACCTCCAGAAAAAAAGTTACTCAAGAAAAACTAACTACCACTTACCCTAATGTTAATGGGTTTCATATTAGGGTTAAGGTTTGATATTAGGGTTAGGGTTTCAGAACGGATGGTGGCAATGACAGGTATAGGTGACTGCCGACGCTCAGCAGGGACAGATGTCGACCGGACCGCCGACAGGGAACGAGGAGCAGGGGTCGGCCGGACAGCTGAATGGGAACCTGGAGCAGACGAGACATCGGCTAGGACCCCTGACTCAGGAATTGGAATCCGCCGCGGGGCCGGAACTGGAATCCACCACAGCTCAGCAGGGACAGGAGACTGCTGCAGCTCAGCATGGACAAGAGACTGCTGCAGCTCAGCAGGGACAGGAGACTGCTGCAGCTCAGCAGGGACAGGAGACTGCTGCAGCTCAGCAGGGACAGGAGACTGCTGCAGCTCAGCAGGAACCGATGTCGACCAGACTGCCGACAGGGAACAAGGAGCAGGGGGTCGGCCAGACCGCCAACAGGGAATCAGGAACAGACGAGATGTCGGCTGGGACCCCTGACTCAGGAACTGGAATCTGCCACGGGGCCGGAACTGGAATCCGCCACAGGGCCGGAACTGGAACCTGCTGTAGCTCAGCAGGGACCTTAAATAAACCATCTGCTAGGTCCATGTTTGTTAGTTCGTACTGTCACATCGGTAGCCAGGAACACAGGAGAAGGACCCAAATGCAGAGACGGAGAAGGAGGCAGGATGATCTTGCAGTGAATTTAATAAAGAGACTTACAGGTAGTGTTGGAACGTGGGGTGCCGATGCTTTGGAGTGTGTGTCGAGTTATCCATGAAGTGTTTAGTGGAGCACGCATCGAGGCATGTACCATTTGGGGGCGGTGACGTCATTGATGACAGATGAGGCCTCGTCGGGTCAACGTTAGTGGCGTGATTCGCTGACACAAAAGCATCCCCCGTCTCCCCCGCGCAATTTGACATCGCAGTGAGAGTTTCGGTGTTAGTTTCGGTGTAAGTTTCAGCGAGATTCTTTGCAGTTATTTTCATGGAGCCTGCAAGAAAGAGGAAACATTCCCCAGTACGGGAACATTTTGATCTAATTTCTCCTAATAAGGTAAGTGTTTTTCTTTTTTTAATGGTAGCCTATTTTATCCAAAACATATAGTTGCATTTATATAAGTCTACACGTTTTATGTATGTGATTCCATAGTCTACTAGCCTATCATTCTTCACCCTATTTTTTTAATATACATTTAATTTTATTCCAAGGTCAAGTGTCTGTTGTGTGCAAAGGAGTTGGGCTACAACAACAACACCTCATCTATGCTGAGGCATTTCTGTGCCTTGCATACAGATGCTCAGGCCAACAGAGGTGCACCAACCCAAGGTGAGTCCAATTGAAATGCTATTATAATTACACTCCCAATTTTGTTACCATATTGGTTTATCAACCACAATGATAATGACATTAACATAACTAATACAGTATTCATAAAGCTTCTGTTGTTTTCTTCCAGTGACCAGGAAGCAGGAGCTGGATGAGGCCTTGGTCTCCATGATTGTGGGAGACACAGCCTTTTAGCATTGTGGAGGATCAGGGATTTAGTTGCAAAATTAGATCCAACCTATGTAATCCCAACAAGGAAGGTGTGAAGGTAGTTCTACATATAAAAAACTAACTACTATTTTCTTTTTTTCTATTAGGCTGTGAAGGCTATGGTCAAGGGAAAATATGAGGAGGAGAAACAGAAGGCCATGTGGACATCCATTAACATGGATGCCTACCTGGCTTTAACATGCCACTACATTGATGCAAGCACAACACTCAGGTCAACTGTCCTGGGAGTGGTGTATTTCCCTGACAAACACGCTGCTGTAAATTTAGCAACTGTCAAAACCTCACTCGTGGCGGAATGGGGGATAGGAGCTAAAGTGACTTGTCTAGTCACTGATGGTGCAGCCAACATGCTGGCTTGTGGCATGACACCATGGCTGCGCCATGCCATCCGTGTGGCTCACACCTTAAACCTAATCGTGAAGAAGTGTCTTGATTTGACCCCTGTGCTGTCCACTATCCGAACGAAGGCAAGGAGGCTGGTGGGGTATTTCCGGAGCAGCACAAGTGCCAAAGTTGGTTCACTGACCATATTTTCATATCTGTTAATGTATTATTTGTATATTATCGCTCCATTTATCACAATAACTTTATTTTTTGTGTTTCAAAGGAGAAGCTTGCACTGATTCAGGAGCAAATGGGGAAGCCTACACTAAAGCTAATCCAGGAGGTGGAGACTAGGTAGAATAGCACTTTCCAAATGCTCCAGAGACTACAGTGGACCAGAGGGAGCCTGTGGGGGCAGCTTTGAGTGGCTTGGACAGCGATATCCTCGTCCTAACCTCTGAGGAATATGCCAATATCACCGGGTGTCTGACCATCTTGGCTCTGTTCCATGAAGCAACTGTGGAGCTTTCAGAGTAGAAAAGAGTGTCTGGCTCCAAGGTGATTCCTCTACTCAAAATGATACGACAACGCTCCAAGAGAAGACCACGAGGAGCACTAATCCTCTAGCTAGAGAGCTAGGAGAGCACCTTATCAAACATCTAAGAGAAAAGCTACACACATTACAGAGCTCCAGCATAATGTCACGACCAACACTACTTGATCCCAGATTCAAAACAATAGGTGTTTTTAGTCCAACAAAGGCTGATGAGGCAGTAAGGCGACTCTCATCTGAGTGTGCAAATATCATTCGGGAAACCAGCCATCATCCATCATCTCCATCAACTTCATCACACAATGTAGATGAAAGACCTGGTAATATTTTTTAATTTAGATTAATTATGACCCTCACTTACATTATCTGTTTATGCTTCTCAGGAACAACACTGGGAGTCATAGAGGCTTCAGTGATGGCATCCAGAATGACTCACAATGTCACAGCTGATGCCACAGTGGAGGTTCAGCGCTACCTATCTGAGCCAAATATTAGGAGGACCGATGACCCACTTCTGTATTGGGAGAGGCATAAATGCATATACCCTAACCTCTACAAACTACCACTTGTGTACTTGTGCACCCCAGTCTCATCTGTTCCCTGTGACAGAGTGCTCTCCAAAGCAGGAGAAGTCATTTCCAAGAAGAGGAATCGCCTAAATCCAAACACAGTACAACAAATATTGTTCTTGAATAAAAACCCATGAAAAGTTGCACAAGCACGTACAACACCCTCTTCACTGTTCACAAGCACAATCCTCTTCAAATCATCTTCCTCCATAAGCACAACAGTCTTCCCTGTTAAAAGACAGTAGCACTTCAAAACAAAAATTGTCCTGTCAATGTCATCTTTGTTACTGTCTTATCAGACATTGATGAACATTACATATTGAAACACAATATTCCACTTCTTTCTATGTTACACAGGAATGCACATGCAGATAGAAATTGTATTTATTTAGATCAATACATGAACCAATATATAAAGGTGAACATAATTCTCAATCATGGCATGAATTACTCCTGTAGCACTTATTGACCAGCAGGGGGGGGTTGTGTGCACATGAATCGAGAAATGAACCTATTTGCGAACTGCTTGGCTGGAAAGCCTCAAAGCCTAATGAGGCCTCATCTGCCCATCACTACTTACAGGTAAAGGTAGACAGGCAGGTACAAAAATCCAAGCAAGGTACCAAACCGCAGGAAACACAGGAACAGAAACCAACTAGCAACTGGGACGAACTGACCAAGAACAAAACATGTGAACCAGTATATAAAGGGAGTAGCTGATGAGGGAACGAGGTGCAGTTGAAATGATAAGGAGCAGGTGAAACTAATCAGGGAAATCACAAGGGCGGGAAAAACACAAAGACAGGAAGTGAAACCAAAACATGACACATGAGGGGTGAACTACCAAAATAAAACAGGAAACCATAAACAAAGTCCTGAAAATGTCCATAAGATACAGATACATGGGGAACAGAGGCAGACCATGACACAATCAAAGCACTACTTAGCAGGTTATAAGAGACATCTAAAGTAGAATTCTTAATATAACTTCAGTCATTTCACTAATCATATTACTGTGGAAATATGAAAATAATCCTGAAATATTGTATTGGTAACATGCAGTCCTAGTCATGGCCAGATTCTCCAACCATAAGTAATCAACCACTAAATATCATGGAGTTGATCATTTAACATCACAAACTGATCTTGTCTGTTGTTTTCTCATTCAGAAAATGTTGCTGTCGAATGCCAACATAAACTCAGGTCTCATCTGAAGAAGAAGTTCAGGTGTGTGTTTGAGGGAATCGCTAAAGCAGGACAGCCAACAGGTCTGAATGACTTCTACACAGAGCTCTACATCAGAGAGAGAGACAGTGGAGATGTCAACAAGGAACATGAGGTCAGACTGATTGAAACAGCTTTCAGGAAACCAGCCATGGAGGAAACACCAATCAAATGTGAAGACATCTTTAAAACCCTTACCTGGACAAGATCAACCAATCAGAACAATAATGACAACTGGAGTGGCCGGCATAAGGGCATCAGTTTGGTTTTAGAAGTGGTGGGGAGGGGGGGGGTACGCGATTGTCGACAGGGGAGGGGGGGGTGCGCGATTGTCGACGGGGAGGGGGGGGGGGGGGTGCGCGATTGTCGATGAGGGGGGGGGGGGGGGTGCGCGATTGTCGACGAGGGGGGCAATTGGTTTGCACATTTTTTAAAGTGGTGGGGACAAAATTCAAATTAGAAATAGTGGTGGGGACATGTCCCCCCCATCCCCCCTGTAATCTATGCCTATGCCGGCATTGGTAAAACCGTCTTAACACACAAGTTCACTCTGGACTTGGCTGAAGGCAAAGCCAACCACGACATACACTTCACATTTCCCTTCACTTTCAGAAAGCTGAATTTACTGAAAGGGAAAGAGGTTAGCTTTGTTGAACTTCTTCATTACTTCTTTATTGAAACCAAAGAAGCAGGAATCTGCAGATAAGACCGGTTCCAAGTTGTCTTCATCTTGGATGGTCTGGATGAGTGTCGACTTCCTCTGGACTTCCAGGGCTTAATTTGGGCCGGAACACACCGGAACATGTTCCGGCACCTCCGACGGTGGATCCGGCACCTTTTTATTTTTTATCCCCCCCCCCCCGCCGTCGGTGGTTACAATCGCGCAACCCCGTCATCGGTCCGCGGTCCCCCCCCCCCCCGTTGACAATCGCGAACACCCCCCACCGTCGACAATCGCGAACCACCCCCACTTTTTTTTTAGGTACCTCTAACCCCGTAATGAGCCGCCGGATCCACACCTCCTAACCCTAATGTTAGGGTTAGGGAATGTCTCCCTGTGAACGCCCCAGTCTACCGCACACTGCATGGACCGCGACAGATGAGAACCTGTCGCGACACGATCCACGACACACCCCGACGGACTCGGCGAGGTCCTGCCTACAGCTCCTTGGAGCTTTAATATTGGTTGGTTTTTTTCGGCATCCAAAATTCGCAGAAATCGAACCAACTGCAGAGATTATTCGTGTTTATTAATTATTCAGCTTGTGTACTGATGCTGGCCGACCATCTCCTGGGCAGGTAGACACCGCTAGACACACGGGACTGATATCGGTGATTATGTCTGTAGTTCACTATGTCACATCGCTCATTCAGAGCGTGAATATCTGTTGTATAGCCAATAAAATTAACTTAAAAACAATTTCAAACTAGATAAAGTGCTATTGATATTATGTTAATACACCACCACAGTAGCGCTATGCTGCTATAAATAATGCTGCTGTCATTTTCAGTTCTGATGTTTTGACATTCCTGGAGGGCGGACATTATTGTAAAACGTATTGAACGCGGGGTAACTCCGCCCCCCAGGGCCAGCTACTAAACGTTGGCGAACTAACCTATTTTAGTCTCAACAACAATATGCAACGGTGAAGGCTTTATTTCTCTACAGCCGTTTGTCCGTTCTGGGCTACTGTACATAGAGTGCAACATGGAGGCCCCCGTGGAAGGCAACCCGCTCCTCATGTAGATATAAATGGCTCATTCTAAGGTAACAAAAACACAACGATTATTATTGTCACGTCATTATACACTAATGAAAACATACTTATATTCAATTTCTGCCAAGTCTGTTCCACTAGATGCCACAAATTCTAGGAGAACTCCGGTGTAAACCGGTTCTGGGACGTTTAGTATGATAACGAGTTCCAACGTTCCATGGAGAGCAACAAAAAGCCGATACGACGCAAAGCTAAGTTAGCTGTTTTTAGCAGATTCTACCAAACTGCTATACATTTGAGTGCTACGGGATCACACCTGGTAAAAAATAGGCTAAGTCGATTGATGATCACGCAAGCACGCGAGCTCTGTGATAAGTCGATTGACGAACACAGAGCTCCCGTGCTCGTCAATCGACTTATCAAGCCTAAAAAAAATCATGGCGTCGACGACGCCAGGGGGGTATTGCACAAAACTAGGATAAAGAAATCCAGGCTAATTGAGAAAGCGCAGCTTGAACTATTCTTGAACTATTTTCCCTGGCTTATTCGGTTGCACGATTGCCAAGCCAGGATAAATAGGCGCGGCTAAATCCAGTCGGATGACGATAGCTGGGATAAGCGGCATGCTTAAATAGACCTCGCGATCGCTCACAGAATCACCGATCGGAACATGGATAAACGTCGCGTTTCATACGTCACGGCCGCTGAACAGCTCCTTATTGGATACCCGACCCAAGCCCGACGGGACCCGACGGGACCCGATGGTACCCGACGGGACCCGATGGTACCCGACGGACCGGGTCGGGTTCTGACAGATATTTAGAAATTATGCTCGGGTTCGGGTCGAGCTCGGTGACGTCTGCGCGATTTGAAATTAGACATTTAAAACAGCTTATTATGCATAGCCAATGGGCCTGTTTCACATGTTGCAAAGGTTCGATTGTGTGATTAAAATACATTTTATACATATGACATAAGCATGTTGCGTTCATCTGTTTGTTGACATTTCCAAATGCGCTGCAGTTGCGTAATAAAGGCGGACTTTCATAAACACAAACGTAAATGTGTCATAGTACGAACAAATATAGACTTTAACTGTGTTGGCCTGAGTAATAACACTTGAATCAATATAAAAGCACTGTTGCAAATACAAAAAGCCAACAGATTTAAATGAAATGAGAAATGACTATAGGCTATATGTAATATTTTAATGCAGGATAATTAAAATGATGCAACCTACTTAGAAAGACCATGGACATGCTGTAAAACACATTAATTCCTCACAAGATTGACAGTGTAAATACAGGTGAATCACTAGGATTAAGCTTAGCCTGGCTGTTAGCCTGGTCTGGAGCAGGCTAACTGTGGAGAATAAATCACCATAGGTAACTTAGCCGGGATAAGTGTGAGCTGCTTTCATGCAACCGACTTGAGGCTAAATTCAGCCAGGATAACCAACATATCCCGGCTTAATCCCTTATCTTGGTTTTGTGCAATACCCCCCAGAATCCCAGATTCTACCCCCCAGAATCGGCTAAAAACAGCGAACTTAGCTTCGCGTCATATAGCCTAGGCTTTTTTTTTGCTCTCCATGGAACGTTCAAACTTGTTATAATCTATCACATTGTTGGATTGGTCAACATATGCCCATCAGCATCTCCTCCCCCATGGTAATGCCAGTCCCGTTTTCCAAAGTGGATTGGGTTACACATAATGTTACAAGCAAAACGTCTAACAGTCATCCAGGATTAAATAATGATTGTCATCTGGTCCACAATATAACTTGGTGAAGGTGGCATTCTCTACGACCCGGACACCACAAAAAGCTTAACCTCATCAAGCGAGACTTTGAGGAAAAAAACAGCAGAGAAAAACGAATGAAAGACAGCAGAGAAGAACAAAAGATTGAATGTCTATTCAATCTTCACTTTACTCTAGGTATTACAAACTGCACCAGAGGCATTGATAACAACTGTGTACATACAAAGGAAAATGTAATAAGAACTCAAGCATGGGTAAGACTGGCAAGCTGTAAACCGATATGTGGTTTCTATCATTCATGTAGAATATACTGAAGTATAATGTACGCAAGCTCAGATAAAGGAGGCAGGGCACAGGTAACGCCTCTGCAGGTAGTCCTGGCATTCGAGTGAACATCCATCAATTGTACAATGTCACTATAACTGTTTTTCCTTACTCTCAGCGAGCTCCACGGGGCAGTGCAACTGCAATGTCAAACAGCTCATGTGATCCAACATCACCATTAGTAGAAAGACCTACAAGGGTGGACCTGCCAAGAAAGGTATATATATGTATATATGATATGCAGGCCATGGGCATATACCTGCATTCCCACAGAAAGTACTGTATATGGCAAATGCTATTTAGCATATCTAGTTCCACTAATTAGGAGAGTTGATAAGGCAATAGTACAGGAGTAGCTGCAAGACACACGGGGTGGATCCCTTCAGTCGTCTTAACTCCCTGATTAAGTGGACACTGGGAGGTATGCTATTATTATCTTTTTTTTGTCATAATGTGTATGATTCAAATATATTTATATTGTAATTCATTCACATGCATGCGGCCAACAGCGCTAAGCCCCCCCCCCCTCTCTCCTCTTGCCCAGCAGAGGCATGCATGGGATTTAATTACAATATAAATATATTTGAATATCTCGCTTTTTCCCTGATGGTCTGAATAAGTCGCTACATTTGTCGCTAGTCGCTTTATACAAACACTGCGTAGGCGTGCGCGTGCGCATGCGTTAGCGGAAGAGATGACGTCATGTTCAGGGAAACGAAACAGTAAACAAATACTGCAGAACAAAGAAACACGACGTGGTGGAGACAGAGAACAAGACTTTATAAACACTCAATCTGACAGTCCGAAAACATTATAAGGTGAGTACAACAATGTGAAGAAAATAATAATTATGTTTTATAAAATAAATGGTTAACTGTGTGTTTGGCCTACATGGCCAGAAATACTCCGCCATGTTCACGGGAACTAGTTCACCATTACTCCAACTTTTACATTTAGGGCATTTAGCAGACGCTTTTGTCCAGAGTGACTTACAATAAGTACATTTCTTAGGAGAAAGTGCAACAGTAAACCGCTATCAGTAGAGTAAGGATTTCACAAGAACGAGTTTCAAGCAACCAATTGCTAAGTTAACCGATTGCTAATATAACAGAGGTAACTGCGTCAGTACTAAGCGCAGGGCTGTGTCCCAATTCAGAGGCTGCATCCTTCGAAGCACGCATTTGAAGGCCGATTACGTCACAACGCCGCGTGAAGGCTGCCCCAATTCGAAGGCTCCTTCAAATGCAGCCTTCAAATGCGTCCTTCTTTTCCCTCTTTTTGGAGGATGCACCGCAACTATCCTTCGCGGCCTCGCATATCCCAAGAAACTTTGCGCGCCGCTGTTCAGTGTCGGGAAAAGAACAATGGCGACACCAAGCGGCGATGAATTTATATTTAAATGTTGGGGTTTATATTTAATTACTTTTACTTATTACTACTTATACTTTTACTAATTACTTATATTTTATTACTTTTATTATCCCTGCTTTATTTCCAGACTGTAAAACTGCAAACTCTAGTTAAACGATTGGATTGAATAAAGAGCTATGTTTATGATTATCACTATTATATGTTATACTTCATTATTATCATTATTATGATCATTTTTTGCTATATTTTCTGTCTGTTTTTCAACTGACGACAAACTGACAGACAACGGCTACGTTACTACCAACTGACGGCTGGTGACGCAGCTGGTGACGCGGCTGGTGACGCAAATGCTTCGAAGGCTAGACCGTCTCATTTAACAACGGTTGATGCAGCCTTCGAAGGTCCCTCAGAAGGAGTCGCCTTCAAAGGCCGTGAAGGCCGCGTACTTCGAAGCATGCAACCCCTGAATTGGGACACAGCTTATATGTTATACTAGGCGCAGAATATATGTTTGTATTAGTGGGAGGGGTAGGAAGGATGCTAAGCAGGGTCTTGAGTCTCTTGTGGAAGCAAGAAGCAAGAAGCAAGAATCCCAACACAATCCGAGAGAGAGAGAGATTCACTACAGGAACGTGATTTCATGTTCGGTACTATAATCCACAGAAACAATATGTAGTTGTGTTTGTGTCCAGGTCTCCAGTCTACTATGGATGAGGAGAGAGAGGAGGGGGGTCCTCCCTCTAAAACCACTCTGTCTGGGGAACATGGCCGCCACAGCAGAGCTAACAGGTAAGAAGAGGATCTCTAACTGTCTGTGACTGTTGTCCATCTCAGAGCTCAGCAGTGATATATCATCACACCATCATTAGTCTGAGTAAAAGCTGGGTGTGTTGTGTTGAAGCCCAGAGCAGCAGGAGAGAGCAGACTCCCCTGGACCCAGCTGTGTCTCCATGAAGAGTGACCGCTCTTTGGATAAACCTGTTAACTTTAAAGATGGAAATCAGTCTATTGAGAAGAGGTAAGAATTTATCAGAGATTATAAAGGTAAAGCATCTATCAAACATCCATAAATCCTGGTTCTTGTTTTTCTAGAAGAGTCCAGCAGGAGAGAGCAGACTCCCCTGTACCCAGCAGCCACAGCAGAGCAAAGAGGTAAGAAGAGGATCTCTAACTGTCTGTGACTGTTGTCCATCTCAGAGCTCAGCAGTGATATATCATGGCACCATCATTAGTCTGAGTAAAAGCTGTGTGTGTTGTGTTGAAGTCCAGAGCAGCAGGAGAGAGAAGACTCCCCTGTACCCAGCTGTGTCTCCATGAAGAGTGACCGCTCTTTGGATAAACCTGTTAACTTTAAAGATGGAAAACAGTCTATTAAGAAGAGGTAAGGATTTATCAGAGATTATAAAGGTAAGGCATCTATCAAACATCCATAAATCCTGGTTCTTGTTTTTCTAGAAGAGTCCAGCAGGAGAGAGAAGACTCCCCTGTACCCAGCTGTGTCTCCATGAAGAGTGACCGGTCTATGGATGAACCTTTTAACTTTAAAGATGGAAAACAGTCTATTAAGAAGAGGTAAGGATTTATCAGAGATTATAAAGATAAGGCATCTATCAAACATCCATAAATCCTGGTTCTTGTTTTTCTAGAAGAGTCCAGCAGGAGAGAGAAGACTCCCCTGTACCCAGCAGCCACAGCAGAGCAAAGAGGTAAGAAGAGGATCTCTAACTCTCTGTGACTGTTGTCCATCTCAGAGCTCAGCAGTGATAGTATCATGACACTATCATTAGATTGAGTAAAAGCTGTGTGTGTGTTGTGTTTAAGCCCAGAGCAGCAGGAGAGAGCAGACTCCCCTGTACCCAGCTGTGTCTCCATGAAGAGTTCATATCTTTACAAGTCTTGAAAAGTGTGTGTTTGTGTGTGTGTGTGTTCTCCTCAGACAACACCAGGAGAGGTCAAAGGTTACCAGTGCTCAGTCTGTACAGCAGTATCCAACAGAGCTGATCAAGGTGTGTAAATGCTCAACAAGACATTTGACTCTAGCACTACATGAACATTAAAAAGCATCTCTTGTGGTGCTAATGGTCTCCAGGCGTCCTTCTTTAGACCAGCGGGATGTGAATCTAGGACAGATGCTTCTGATGTCCTCAGTGAGTTCAGAGTCGAGTTCTCATTGATGTTTGTTCTGCTCCAGAGGGCTGAGGAGGACGCACACGCTTTTCTAGACAAGGAGCTGAAGAAGCTCTGGAGGGGTCTCTTCCCAGATTACCCACAATGCTCAGAGAGTCAGAGGGAAGAAGAGGATGGTAAGAAAGAGGAGCAGAGGAGGCGCGCCATAGAGGGAGTGGTAGACATCACAAAGCTCTGTCTGATGGAGATGAACCAGGAGGAACTGGCCGACACACTGTGCGCTGGTAAGAGTCTCTTATTTTGAAAACAGACCAGTAAAAGTCTCTTATTTTCAAAAAACATGTATTTTTAAGACAGAAGAGACTCGGAAGATGAAGCACACTGTCCACATTTCTATAAAGTGTGAACTGAACTAAATTAGATCATGGGAGATTTCTACATTTTTAACTGTAGTGCTGTCGTTCCAATTTTCTTTTACAACACTTGGTAAGCCTATAGAAGCAATGAGCTTGACTCCAAAAATGACATGTCTCGTAGATAAGTTTGACCTTTTACTTGTCAAAAAAGGAACAATACAAACAAAGGCATGAAATCGAATAAGGGTCAAAAAACTGTGTTGCTCCGTAGGCTTCTAGCTCTTTTCTGAGAGTATGTGACGTAATAACTCTACGAAGCCTTATGGCTCCATACAAATATGCAATCTTGCAATATGCAATCTTAATAATAATAGTATAGAATACGAAAAACAATAACTTAAAGTATGCAAATTAGACATTTACTAAATATGGCTCTTACACTAACTTTTCCATTTGGAGATATATTTCATCTTGGAGGTTAAATGGTTTGATCCAGATATGTAGGGTTATTGTGGGGGTATCAGGTTAAATGGCCTCTATTTTACCACCAGGTGTCATGTTCATCAGCCATTTTAAAATCTAAAGTGGTAGCGTCCACTGGCTGTAAGGAGGGGACAGGTGGACTATACCAACTAGTAGGCTGGAGTTGATCCGTCTATTATATATCTGTGTGAGTGGACACTTCTTGTGATGTCACACAGAGATAGATTTTAAAATGGCTTCTAACGGCCAATCAGAATGTCACCTGGTGGCCTGAAAACGGGGAGGGAAGCAAAGTTATAAGATACATTTAAAGTAGAATACGAGTTGTAACACCAACCATTGTTTTGTGGAAATATTAAAATAGTACTGAAATGTTTTATTCATTTCAGGCAGTCCTAGTCATGACCAGCTTCTCCGACCACATCCTACCACAAGTAATGAAGCCAATAAATATGAAGTTGCACATTTAACAGGAAATATTTACAATATATATCAACTAACTGATGTATTCTGTTGTTTTCTCATGTAGAAACTGTTTCTGAAGAGTGGCAACATAAATTCAGGTCTCATCTGAAGAAGAAGTTCAGGTGTGTGTTTGAGGGAATCGCTAAAGCAGGACAGGCAACAGATCTGAATGACTTCTACACAGAGCTCTACATCACAGAGAGAGACAGTGGAGATGTCAACAAGGAACATGAGGTCAGACTGATTGAAACAGCTTTCAGGAAACCAGCCATGGAGGAAACACCAATCAAATGTGAAGACATCTTTAAACCCCTACCTGGACAAGATCAACCAATCAGAACAATAATGACAACTGGAGTGGCCGGCATTGGTAAAACCATCTTAACACACAAGTTTACTCTGGACTGGGCTGAAGGCAAAGCCAACCACGACATACACTTCACATTTCCCTTCACTTTCAAAGAGCTGAATTTACTGAAAGGAAAAGAGTTTAGCTTGGTGGGACTTCTTCATCACTTCTTTATTGAGACCAAGCAAGCAGGAATCTGCAGATACGACCGGTTCCAAGTTGTCTTCATCTTGGATGGTCTGGATGAGTGTCGACTTCCTCTGGACTTCCAGAACAACCAGATCTGGACTGATGTCACAGCGTCAACCTCCGTGGACGTGTTGCTGACAAACCTCATCAGGGGCGACCTGCTTCCCTCCGCTCGCATCTGGATAACCACACGCCCTGCGGCAGCCAATCAGATCCCTGCTGAGTGTGTTGGCATGGTGACAGAGGTGAGAGGGTTCACCGATCCACAGAAGGTGGAGTACTTCAGGAAGAGATTCAGTGATCAGACGCTGGCCAGGAAAATCTTCTCCCACATCAAGAAATCACGAAGCCTCCACATCATGTGTCACATCCCAGTCTTCTGTTGGATCAGTGCTACAGTTATGGAGGACTTCTTCACAACATCCCAGAGAGGAGAAGAGATGCCCAAAACTGTGACTCAGCTGTACATCCACTTCCTGAGGGTTCAGTCCATACAGGGGGGCAGGAAGTATCATGGGAGAGCTGAAACAGATCTACAGTTCTGTTCAGAGAGCAAGGAGATCATTGTTTCTCTGGGAAAACTGGCTTTTAACCAGCTGGAGAAAGGCAACCTGATCTTCTACGAGGCAGACCTGGCAGAGTGTGGCATCGATATCAGAGCCGCCTCAGTGTACTCGGGAGTGTTCACCCAGATCTTTAAAGAGGAGTGTGGGCTGTACCAGGACAAGGTGTTCTGCTTTGTCCATCTGAGCATCCAGGAGTTTCTGGCTGCCCTTTATGTCTTTCTGTCCTTCATCGACACTGGTGTAAATCTGCTCTCAGAAAAACAACCAATCTCCAGGGAAGATGAACTCCTTTTCCTCTACCAGAGTGCTGTGGACAAGGCATTAGAGAGTGAGAACGGACACCTGGACTTGTTCCTCCGCTTCCTTCTGGGCCTCTCTCTGGAGACCAATCAGATTAAACTACGAGGTCTGCTGGGACAGACAGGAAGTAGCTCACTGACCAATCAGGGAACAGTCTCCTACGTCAAGGAGAAGATAAGTGGAGATCTCTCTCCAGAGAGAAGCATCAATCTGTTCCACTGTCTGAATGAGATGAACAACCGTTCTCTAGTGGTGGAGATCCAACAGTACCTGACATCAGGAAGTCTCTCCAGAGTATCTCTCTCTCCTACTCAGTGGTCAGCTCTGGTCTTCATCTTACTGTCATCAGAAGAGGAGCTGGACCTGTTTGACCTGAAGAAATACTCTGCTTCAGAGGAGGGTCTTCTGAGGCTGCTGCCAGTGTTTAAAGACTCCAAAACATCTCTGTAGGTTCACTAACATGTATTTCAATACACACAACACAATATACATAATACTAGAATATAAAAGTCATAATAATATACAAAACATCTCTGTAGGTTCACTAATAACGTGTATTAAAATACACACAACACAGTATACATAATACCAGAATATAAACGTAAAAAAAGAGCAGAAGAGAGCAAGATTTATAAAATAAACAACCAAAAAAACATGAGCCAGGAGCGGTCTAATATCTAAACAGTCTCATACAGAGGAAGGTGCAGTCAACTAGAAACAGATATTCTCACAGCATTTCACTCACTAATAGCTGACGGATGGAGCCCCTCTGGGGTCACATGGTAAAAAAAAACTTGATGTGTTAATGATGTGGATTTGTAAACCATTCACTCGGATTCACAATCCGTGCCCTCAGATTTGGTTTGTTCTACACAGCAGGGAATTGAGTGGACCGTTCAAACACACATGCATGTGTGTTTGAACGGAGCATTCTGACGGCCGACGCATATCTGATTCACCGTCATCTGTCTTTAAAGTATGAATGACTGAATGTAGTGTTTATCACTTCACATTTGACTGTACAGTTACGTTTGCTTTACAATTATTTTAGAGCCTTCTCATTTGCTATTGCCTAATAGAGTTGCAGCATGCCATAAAACAACTCCAACCGTTTTCCAATGGTGTCTGTATACTCAATCCAAATTGCAATCAACCATAACTTAATTACCTCCATTCATCCACTTCCTGAACTATGGATTCCTTAATGAAACACAGATTAACACATTTGTTTGCACAGTTTTATTTTCTACCATGTAACCCCAGAGGGGCTCCGTAGCTCTTAAATCTTACCTACAGCACCTTTAATAATACTAGTGTATATATAATAGATCTTAAATCTTACCTACCTTTAAACTAATAAAGCATTTCTACTGTAATACATTTGATGAAATTAAATCTAAAACTTCCTGTTTATTTTGTGTGAAGGCTGAATGGCTGTAATCTGTCAGAGAGATGCTGTGAAGCTCTGGCCTCAGTTCTCAGCTCCAACTCCTCTAGTCTGAGAGAGCTGGACCTGAGTACCAATGACCTGCAGGATTCAGGAGTGGAGCTGCTCTCTGCTGGACTGGGGAGTCCACATTGTACACTGGAGACTCTCAGGTCAGTTGGACTCAATGTGCAAACAGTCCCACCACAAGGCTCCTTATCAGAAGACATTTAAAACCTCTTAATTACCGCCCCCTTGTTTGAGAATGTCCTCCTAAATGAGGTCTAAATATATCGGCTTTTAACTCCGTACCTGTGATGACCACATTCATGACAGTGGTATCATTGGAAATGTTACACCTTGTTTAGGTGGATATTCTATCTAGTACATCCATATGCTTGCAGCTTTTCAATCATAAATATAAAAATAAACAAAATATAATTATAGTGCTCCCCCCCACGGTTCCCTGTATGCGGGACGCTGGTCGTAAATAAGTTAACAGATTCACATCCATAAAAGTTCACAGGTCTAAATAAATAAAACAAATATATCCACTTCATAGGAATAACTCAACATATTTATATTTGTGTTGCCATGACAGTATAAGGTGTATGTTATGTTATTACAGTTTGTTGTTGATCGCACAAGGTGTACATTTTTTTCTTAGTTTGTTAATGACGGTATAAGGTGTACATTATATTCTTAGTTTGTTAATGACGGTATAAGGTGTACATTATATTCTTAGTTTGTTAATGATAGTATAAAGTGTATGTTATATTCTTACAGTTTGTTAATGATTGTATAAGGTGTATGTTATATTCTTAGTTTGTTAATGATGGTATAAGGTAGGGCTGCCCCCTAATAGTCGACTAACCAATAGTCGATCAGAAGAGGTTTAGTCGACCAAGTTTTCATTAGTCGATTAGTCGTGCAAAAAGTAAGACATACAAATAAACGCAACAAGCATCACAAACGAAGACAACCTCAAACATCCTGGTCGATTTGTTTTGATAATCTCTTCTTCGTTGAATGAGTGCATTGCTGCATCTTGCCATGCATTTTGTCGCCACCAAATGCCGTATATTATCATATTATTTTTCAAGCGGAAATCAAAAGCTCATAGAGATATACTAGAGTGTGTCATCTTGGTCGATTTGGTTTGCCTGGAACACAGCGAGGAATAGACTCAGTCTGTGTTGTTTGATTTCTTCTTCTACAACAATGTATTTGGTCTTCAAACGGATATGATGTATGTGTTTATTTGCATGTAGAGTGGGGAAGTGAGATCCAATCACAAGTGGTCACTTGAGACGCATATGGGGACGCAGGTGTGAACTAACTGCTTAGAGCTGTCCACTTGTGATTGGATCAACCAAGACACATGTTAATGCCAGATGTGAACAGTGCCTAACACTCACCTGATGGTGCGCCATACATCTACACGCACCTGGACACGAAAATATGAACATTTTCTCCACTTGTTTGTTTTGACCAACGTCAAGCTCTATTGCTATTGCTTGCTTTTAAATATAAATGTGTGCAGTTATATGATGTATAAATAAAATCAAAAATGTTCAATTTCTCCTTCCTGGTTCCGACAACATTCAGAACCACTTTATCCATGCCTATAATAGGCGGCCCACTTTGTGAGTGTGCTTTACATTACATTCATATTCTACTCATTATCATGTAGTCAGACAGTAAGGACGGGTTTAGAGTTGTTTGGTAAAGTTTAATTACAGCCTCTACTTAAAACTGACTTTTGGGACATTTTAATGATACGTTGTGTTTCAAATTTGATCTGTGATCTTTGTGACATCTAACTATTAACATTTAAAGATCTAATTTATTCACATTCATAATGTAAAAAGTAGTAAAGGTTTTTAATTCTAGTACATTTTAACATAGTGCCTAACATGTTCCTGTTTATTTTGTGTGAAGGCTGAATGGCTGTAATCTGTCAGAGAGATGCTGTGAAGCTCTGGCCTCAGTTCTCAGCTCCAAGTCCTCTAGTCTGAGAGAGCTGGACCTGAGTACCAATGATCTGCAGGATTCAGGAGTGAAGCTGCTCTCTGCTGGACTGGGGAGTCCACACTGTAGACTGGAGACTCTCAGGTCAGTTGGACTCAATGTGCAAACAGTTAACCCACAAGGCTCCTTATCAGAAGACATTTAAAGGATAGGTATTATACTGTTTTTGGGGGTTTTAAAAAAACTTGTAAAGACCCCCGGGGTCTTTACAAGAATTTAGTGAAGTTTATATATTAAAAACCAGCTTCTTCTAAATCCAGCTTCTGGAGTGCGTGTGTCTGCCACTCATCTTCTCCACTCTGAAGAACAGGCTGTTTTGTGGGCGTGGGGATCTTGCCGCCTCATTAGAAGATTTGATGTATGGTAATGAGCTCTGCTCTGCTTGTCCGCCTCATTAGAAGGTTTTGGAGGCGGAGAGCAGAGCTCCCATGCAGCTCAAGGTAAACGAGCTTGACACGTCATTTACCGTAAACATGGCGGACGCTCTAGAAACAGTGAGACCCATGTATACATGTTTGAGCCGGAGTCTGACCCAGAATGGGAAGAGTCAGCGGAGTCCACTCAGGAGAATCCAGCTGAACGGTTCTCAATGGTAACAATTCTGTGTGATATTGTTACCTTGCTGTGTGTGTGTTGTTTCCGTGTAATCAATGTAGTTGTGTCAATGTATCAATGTCTTAAAGGTACACTGTGTAGTTTTTTTTAGTAATTTATTACCTCAAATCAATGTCTTCATTCATAAATAAGTCCCCATTGGTGTACAATTATCTCTGTCAACAATCTCACTTATCCTCCTGAGTAGGGCTGCACGATATATCGCAAATCTATCGTCATCGCGAAATCAACGCTCGCGATGTACATACCGCAAAGATTTCTTAATTTGCGATTAAATTAAGCCTACATTTTTAGCGCATTCACACACAATGACATTATATTTGACCAATCCGATGCTGTCATGCTGCCCGATAAGCCCGCCCCCCACCAGTTTAAGCACATGGGGGCAATTGCTCTGCCGCTACGTTAGCCACTTTTTAGAGTTTAACACGGTTTTAAACTCGTCAGTGACGCAAGAAGTCACGTGACGTCTTAAGCTCCATTGCTGTGTCGTATGTACCTGTGGTTTAACCTGCAGCTGCGTTTTACCTTGATCTCAATTGCTGTGTCTTCAGAGAAATTCACATCAGACACTAGGGGCGTATTTTGTGCGTGTTAGTCTAGTCTCCAAACGGACATGGTTTTAGAGGAGACTAAACCAGTTTGCAGGATGAAACAACGCTCCATTATAACCGACACACACAGAATTAGTTTTATTAATTATTATTAGTAGTATTAATAATAATGTATGATACATTTACACTTATTACGCCAGATAGGCCTTCAGTACAATAACAATATTGGACATAGTCGATTTGGAATGAGCAGTGATATTTCACGGCTCGCGGGGCTCAGGTCTCGGTCGTGCGTCCGCTCAGCAATAGCATTACGCGCTTCAACTTTCAAGCGCTTCCATACATTCTTTAAACGTGCCGCTGCTCGGTCTTCTGCTGGAAGATTGTTAAATGTGTTTGAGAGATCATCCCAAACAGACTTTCTTCGGAGCGTGGTGGTGGTGTCTTTCCTCTTCCACCGTGTCCACAACACCTCGAATGCAGTACAATAAATATAACTTCTGCTCCTCGTTATATTTCTCTATCCGAGACATGTTCATCGTGTCAGGGGGGTATGCAGCAACAATTTTGGCGCCCCCCATAAACATTACGTGGTGCGCGGTTGTTGACGGGGTGTGTTGTGTGTGTGTGTGTGTGTGTGTGGGGAGGGGGTGCTGCGCGATCGGGGGCGCCCCCCTGGTACGGCGCGATTGTTGAGGGGGGGGGGGGGGGGGGAGAAGTAATCGATTGATTGACGTAGGTAAGGGCAGATTCAGATTCCAGACTCAGATTTCCACAAAAAGTAGGCTAGACTATTTCATAATATATTTCAACATTATTTGCGTTTTATTATATTATAGTTCACTTTACATTCCCATTAAGTTTTTGTTGGTAATTATAGCACAAAATGCATCCAACATTAAGTTAAGACTGCGTCTGCTGGAGTATAACGGGAAATCAGAGTACTTCCGGTTTAACACGAGTTTTACTACGAATCAGCTGAACCTGTGTCGGTCAGTACACAGCAATCAGGTTTAACTTCGTGCGCAGCTGCGAGTTAAACTCCAAAACCTCCGGTTTCCGGAGTACGGTTTTAAACCGCAGCACAGCTAACGCAATGCTAACTGACAGAGCAATTGCCCCTTGGTGTTTAAGTTGTTGAGGGAGCGTTGTCGTGTTTGTTTGACCAGGTGTATTTTAGTTTAACTAAATTGTTGCACATGTTTCCTTGTGCTAGCCTTTTTGGCCAATAATAAGTGTTATTACTCAGGCCAACACAGTTAAAGTCTATATTTTTTCATACTGTGACACATTTACGTTTGTGTTTATGAAAGTCCGCCTTTTATTACGCAACTGCAGCGCATTTGGAAATGTCAACAAACAGATGAGCGCAACATGCTTATGTCATATTTATAAAATGTATTTTAATCACACAGCCGAACCTTTGCAACATGTGAAACAGCCCATTGGCTACGATGCATAATAAGCTGTTTTAAATTGCACATTTCAAATCGCGCAGACGTCACCGAGTCCGAACCCGACCCGGCCCGTCGGGTAGGCTACCGTCGGCCGCTGGATACCCGACCCAAGCCCGTCGGGTCCCGACGGGCTTGGGTCGGGTATCCAGCGGCCGTGACGTATGAAACGTTCCGATCGGTGATTCTGTGAGCGATCGCGAGGTCTATTCAAGCATGCCGCTTATCCCAGCTAGCTTCACCTGACGTGATTTAGCCGCGCCTATTTATCCTGGCTTGGCAATCGTGCAACCGAATAAGCCAGGATACCGCCAAGCAGAATAGTCCAAGCCGCGCTTACTCAATTATCCTGGATTTATGTATCCTAGTTTTGTGCAATACCCCCCCCCCCCCAGGTGTATTTTAGTTTAACTACATTGTTGCACATGTTTCCTTGTGCTAGCCTTTTTGGCCAATAACTCACCATAATGGTGTATTTTTGTTTTTATTATTGTTATTTGATGTTGTTTTTCATGGCATCATGTATGCCTCAGAACCCATTCTGCAACACCTTCTTAGCTCAACAAATTAGTGGTCAGAAAAAATGTTTATTATTTAAATTTATTATGAATGCTTTAAGCAGTTTTATTGTTTTTATTTATTTCATCTTAATTTTGTTGACCATATAAGAAAATGTTTCAAGTGGGCAATTTTCCCAATAAAAGTTATGTTGCATTGCATGCATACGATGCATTTCTTTTTTTAATAGTCTAGCAGCAAGTAGAATGAAGAAAAACATTAAATATTGAAATATCGCAAGTTATATCGTCATCGCAGTACTCAACAATGTTATCGCATATCGCATATTTTCCCAATATCGTGCAGCCCTACTCCTGAGCGAAGAATCACTTATCAGAATATACATAGGACGGGCAAGCTCTATGGAGGCTGCCATGTCTTTCCGGTCTATGGACTCCCAAGAGGGACAAAAAGCACTACGTTTTACAGGTAAGGCTGAACGCGTTTTCACTCAGAGCCAGCGTGACTGTGGAACAGAGAAGGAGCTTAGCGAGACGCGCTTGTCACTTACGCTATAAACATGAGAACGTAATTCACTATCTTGCTCGAGGAGTAATTACTCATACATGCTCACACTAATGATTCAATGCAGTTTGAAGTTTGTTTGAAATAACGTACCCAGTGCTCGAAGTGGGCCGGTACGCACCGGGTCCGCGGTGGGTTACGATCGCGCCACCCCCCCCCCCCCCCGTCGGTCGTAGGTCCGGGGTGGGTTAATATCCCCCCCCCCCCCCCCCCCCGTCGGTCGTAGGTCCGCGCCCCCCCCCCCCCCCCCCCCCCCCACGTCGCTTATATGTGAATAAGGGAGTACCGTACCAGCACTTATTTTTTTCCACTTCGAGCACTGCACGTACCTCATCATCCGAAACAAAACTTGATGAAGTGGTGTTTGAAGACATGTTGTTATCGTGTTGTCATAGCTTCTTGAATCTTGACTAATACCTCTTGCCGTAGTTTGAAAACGCGAGGCGCTAGAGAGCATAAATTCGTTTGACTGCAAAATACAATTTGACCACTAGATGGGGGAAAAAACTACTTAGTGTCCCTTTAAAGGAACACTCCACCATTTTTGGAAATAAGCTCATTTCCCACCTTCCCTCGAGCAAAACAATCGAGCTTTACCCTTTTCCCGTTCATCCAGCCGTTCTGTGAGTCTGGCGGTACAACTTTTTGCTGTAGCCTAGCATAGTTGCTTGAATCGGATTAGACCATTAGCATCTCGCCCGATAGCATCACGCTTAGAAGTGACTACGACTTCCGTATTTTTTCCCATTTTTAACTTGTCTCTTCTCAAGTGTGAAAGTGCAATAAGACCAGCGGAAAATGAAACGTGGCGATTTTCTATGCTGATTTTACCCGGAACTATACTCTCATTCTGGCGTAATAATCAAGGAAAGTTGCAAAGGTACCATGGGCGCAGTGATATGACGCGCCACAAAGTATAGTCCCGGTAGGCATAAAGAAATGAGTTCCAGCAACTTTCAGTTACAGCAGACAAATTTGTGACTGGATTCACCTGTGTATGATTAGCCATGGTTATGTGCGTTGTAAACGGTTGTGATAGTAAGTCGAAGGTGTACTTTACTATCATGTTTCATAGAATTCCAACGAAAGACAACGAACGAAAGAATCAATGGCTGGCTGCTCTGAACATAGATCTCAGAACACCGGTAGAGTCGATAAAGAAATGGCGTGTTTGCTCAGAGCATTTCGCACCAGAAGACTATTTGGAAAACATGGACAGAGTTACCCATACCACAGTACGCCGTCTAAAGGATACGGCCATCCCAACAATCTTCAGAGCACAGACAGGACGAAGTGGATCATCACCCACGACTGTAAGTGTTTCAGTATTATATTTAGTTAGCTTGCACGACCAGATTATAGCGCTGCTGTTTGCTAACGTTACCCTAGGTTTTGCTAACGTTACCTGAGGCTAGGTTTGCCAACGTTAGCCCATTCGGCTTGCACAAAGCGTTTGTTGACGAGATATGCATACAGAAAGAAATGTGTTGGACCGTCAATATTGTTTAGCGACACTAAAAAACTGCCCTAGCATCTGCAAACCAGATTGGATTTCAAAAGTAACAATTTGCCAATGTTGTTTCTGAGTTCGCATGGTAATGATACCTTTTCTCAAACTCTTGTTTATAATGTGGTTTTACCGCTGTTGAAAGAATATAGTGTTGGGGCAGATCGTTTAGCTTGCAACAGTGTTATTGCCTGCATGAGATAGCATAACCATTTTTGTGTGTGTGTCAATTATCAATCAGGGTGAGCTTGGAAGCACACGGCAGGATCTACCGGAACCTGATGACTGCTACAGCCTTTTTGCAGGTTTACCTCAGTCAACCCCTCAGAAATCCAGACCTGCAGCACTTCCAGCAGAGTTCAAAGTCCCATTACCCTTGCAGCGGACTAGTCCTGCAAAGACAGTGATGGGTATTCGCCCATCTGCTGCCCTGGCACCCACATGGACACAGCTGGTAGGCTACTGGTTTCTCAAGACCTATTTTCATGGAACTCAGTCATAAGTAGACGTAATTTAATTTGATTTCTCTATCATTTGTAGGACCCTTCCTCTTCGTCCACTGCCATGGCTGCTTGCAGTCCAAGGAAAAGTCTAATATTTGATGTGAGTAGCCAGGTTATATGCCAGCCATTTTATTTATTTATATATATATATATATATATATATATATATATATATATATATATATATATATATATATATACATATACACACACATCACATACATCACATACATACACACATACACACACACATACTCACTCACTCACACACAGAGTTGATAAATATTTGCAGCATGACAAAGTGGCATAAGGAATTAAAATAAGGAACTAAATATTGCAATATTCTATTGTCAATAACAGGATCCACATAACATTGAATCTGCTGGAATGGACATCAGTTCAACATCGGCCTTTGACATCAGCATGTGCTCAGAGCCTGCCGCAGATCCTGCTGACACCAGTTTTGCGCCCACAAGCCCTTCCACCTCTACCACAGGAAGCACTTCAAGCAGCTCTGGACCACTCGGAGGATGGAAGGAGAGAAAGTGGATGGTGAATGAGTCCAAACTGATGGAGCTCTTCCAGAAGTGTAGCACTTGTGGAACTCTAATGTCTGAGGCAAACCAGACCATTCACACATTTTGTAGCAGGATTACAGTGAGCTTTACATGCAACAATGGACATACTGGACATTGGGAATCATGTCCAAACACCCGCCAAATGGCGGACAACAACCTGATATCAGCTGCAGCCACACTCTTCACTGGTGCGACATATACAGACATTGCTGAATGGGCTGGACTGATGAATTTGCAGATACCTAAGAAAAGCACCTTTTACAACATTCAGGCATGCTACCTTATTCCTGTGATTGACGCAGCATACAAGAAGCAGGAATACATGGTAAAAGCACGTCTAATCTCCCAGACACTGGATGGTGAGGGAGTGCAGCTCTGTGGAGACGGGAGAAGTGACAGTCCAGGCCATTCATGCAAATACACTACATATTCCTTCATGGATGACTCCTCAAGTCAGATAGTTACCTTCGATCTGATTCAGGTAAGAGAGATGGACACAAAACTAGAGTCACTTTACTAACAAGTTTCGTCTAAAATGTAAAACTGTAAACTTGTTCCCTTTAGGTGTCCCAGGCTACTAGCTCCGTAGCTATGGAACCAATGGGCTTCAGGAAAGGTTTGGAGAAGCTTTTGGATGAAGGCCTTGCCATCGAAGTCATCACAACTGACAGACATCCATCCATCAGAAAATTGATGAGAGAGGAGTACACGAACATCATACACCAATTCGACCCATGGCATGTGGCAAAAGGTTAGTCTACTGTTATTGTAAGCTGTTGGGAAATGGAGCACAGCCCCCGGACACTGCTCCCATTGCACTTTGTCGTCTGGGAGTCTGTTACATTAGGAAGTACACCCTTCTTGAGCACATTGTCTGAAGTTCATTCCCAGTATAATAATTTACTTGTGTAATTCAGGGATGAAGAAGAAGCTGGTTGCCGCGTCCAATCGAAGGAACTGCAAAGACCTTGCCCCTTGGGTGAAGAGTGTGAGTAACCACATGTGGTGGAGCTGCTGCTCATCCAAAGGAGATGCAACGGTACACAAGCTTACACACACATTCCCTTGCAAAATGAAAGTCTACTTGTTTGCTCATATGTTTGCTGTTTGATGGTGTAATGCAGAATGAAATTACTAGTTAATACTAATGCCACATGTTTGCCCCTCATAATGTCATGGCATGCAATAACTATGTTTCTCCAGACACATTGGAAAGAACGCTAGTATACCAACACAATTTTCTGCCTGGTCTCTCATGTTGTCAGGAATTGCACAGACGATGGACATCAATCCTCTACCATATTTCGGGGGTTCATCGCTGGGAAGATAATGGCAGGGAATATCAATGCTACCACAAAGAGCTATCACCAGACCAGCAACAGATGAAGAAATGGTTGTCCATGGATTCCCCTGCCTACAAAGCATTGCTCGAAATAGTGATGGACAAACGTCTACTGAAAGACTTACAGCAAATGACACTTTTCAAACACACAGGTATGTTTGAGATGGATGTGCAGGTAGGGTTGTGCTCTGATGACATGACTTAGTTTGGCACCAGGTGAGGTGTGAAACGCCAACGATCGTTGAATGGGTTTCGGGGGTAAGCCATTGAGAACTATCCCAGCCCAAAGGTGTGAGGTTAACTCAATTATCATATGCATAGTTGAACCAAAGGTTGTCAGACCAGTTCTCAGGAAGAGCCAGAGCAATTTGCTTTGAGATAGGTTGAACCTCTGAACTTTTGTGAACCTTTCTACCAATTTACATGGGAATAAACTACTTTGCTGTATCAGTCCAGAAGAAGAGAAAACGGTTCTTTTTTTTTTTTCTTACAATGAAAAGGATGCTTTGATTTGCAAAGATTGGATTGTCAAAAAGACAGTCCTTTTCAGATCATGCCCACACATTTTTCATATTTTTTTTTTCAGTTCTCTAATTTCTACTGTCATTTTTGTTGTGTTTTACTAGGACAACTTGAAGTATTCCACAATGCCCTGCTAAAATACTGTCCGAAGCGGCTCCACTTCGAGTATGCAGCGATGCAGGCAAGAACGATGTTGGCCGTTATGGACCACAACGAAAACCATTCTTCATCTCGAGAACAGGCAAAATCAGCAGCAGGTAATACCTACAAATATTCCAAATTCAAAAGCTCTCCTATAACCATCCTACTGTATATTTCTTACTGGAGATATTCGTGGTGTTAGTCAATGATCAATACATAATCTCTATTCTAGATTTACAGTACGACTGAACAAGTTGTATAAGAGGCCTCTAATGTCAAATAATATAACCATTTTTAATTAACAACACTTTCATGGGTGTATAATTTCAGGACTCCCAAGACACAACGTTGTCTTTCAAAAACAATCCAAGCAGTGGATTGCTAGACCCATCTACACAAAGACAACACAAGAATTCAGAGATGGACTCATGGAGGGAGTGTTTGAAAGACGGCTGGATCCAACAGTAAAATACAAGGAATCGGCATCCCATGTTCGAATCCCTCGTTTGCCAGCTAACATCGCCTTACAGCCAAAACCTAGCAAGGAAGATGTCCTAAGAGCCTACACATCAAGGTTTAAAGGTCCATCAGAGAGGCTGTGATTGTTGTCATCTAGAAATTAAAATGAACACATACACACTGGCTCCCCATAAACCTTTGGTCACTACATTTTCACTCGTATAAACCAATCAAATGCAGACTACTGTATCTTTAGGGCTTTACCCAGTTTTTATATTTATATTTTCAACTTACATTTTGTATTATTTAATAAAGTATGGTATTTCTCAATGTATGACTCTCCTTTTGTTTGTACACATCTGCTAGACCTATGTTTTAAAGTACAATTTTTACTTGAAATGTTTGGTACAATTTTATGTGAAGTGTTACAGTAAGAAATGGCAACTGCCTAAATATCATGTAATTATTCTTCTCATATAAATATCATGGCGTTACATTAGCATTATCAATGGAATTACGAATACAAACAAGCACCGATTTCGTAGGCATGAAGGAAAAGCTTTATTTACAAAAATCAAATGATGACACCAAGGTCAGACACATTTCTTCAGATGTTGTTCACAACTTGTGCAATATCGAATATAAATAATCTTTCAACTAGTACAAAATGTGGACTCCATAACTGGAACAGGCCAACAGCAGTCACCGTAAACAAACTACAGTATATGTATTGCGTCCTCTGCTTCTTGAAATCCGACATATACTCCAGACTCTGATGGATATCTTCGGCGAATGGCACCAACAACACACGATGGCAATGGTTTTCGGTTGCCTCTGCCCAGAGTCTCTCCCTTGAGGGCCCACTCTATGATGATGCGGTATGACACCAACCTGCACTGACTAAGAAGATGGCAAATAATGAATAACCTATAACTGTAATAAATGCCTATTAACAGAAAATGGTGTAAAGCTTTGAACAACACTGTAATGATTACAGAAATTACTTACTCTACAGATAGTTGTCCATCAGGCCCGTCAGGTATGGGACGCTTTGTCCAGTTTATCTTATCACACCGGAAAAAAAAGTCGACAACTGCTGGATGCAGCATTGCTACGAAGTGCTCGTCTGCTGTGACACAGGAGAAATCCTGTTCGGGTTGTTCGTCCCTCGCCATGGATGGCAAGACTTGGTCCCACTCCGTACAACAAAGGCACTCAGTCTCCGTAGGCATGGGCTGACAAACCCCACAGTTGCACCACCAGTTTGAGTTCGCTCTCGTCCTCAATTCAGTCTCAGTCTGCTCGACTACATTCCGTTGCCTTTCTCTTTCCAAGAACTCTTCTTCAGTATATTCAGGTTCAAACATATAGGGCTCTGGATCTACATCTGCACCAAAGTACAAATCATCTGCGTCGTCTATTTCAAAAGTAGCCATGCCGATGAAATCAATACTCAACAATAGCAGGTAATCACGTTGGTTGTATTGCCGGAAGAAGCCTACAGGGACTATTGACGCGCTGCGTCATATCACTGCGCCCATGGTACTACCTTTGCAACTTTCCTTGATTATTACGCCAGAATGAGAGTATAGTTCCGGGTAAAATCAGCCTAGAAAATCGCCACGTTTCATTTTCCGCTGGTCTTATTGCACTTTCAAACTTGAGAAGAGACAAGTTAAAAATGGGAAAAAATACGGAAATCGTAGTCACTTCTAAGCGTGATGCTAGCGGGCGAGATGCTAATGGTCTAATCCGATTCAAGCAACTATGCTAGGCTACAGCAAAAAGTTGTACCGCCAGACTCACAAAACGGCTGGATGAACGGGAAAAGGGTAAAGCTCGATTGTTTTGCTCGAGGGAAGGTGGGAAATGAGCTTATTTCCAAAAATGGTGGAGTGTTCCTTTAAGAAGTTGGGCAAATCCCTATAGACTTACCGTTTCTCACTCAATAGGTTGTTCGACTTATGAATGAAATCCTACAACCACCAATATGTATGGTGGCCTATCCGGGTTTCATCAACATCTGTTTGGACGTTTTCGTCCTCCAGTCACGAAACAAGTATAGAGCAGACTATGGGCGTTTACTGCACAGACGAATGCCCAAGTAACTATTTTATACGTTTTTCAATACATGACATGATTTCTCTAATAATTGTAACCAGTGGTTTGGCCTATGTATACATTTGGACAATAATGTGCATGACGATCAAGATGAGAACAAGAACTGTTTGCATTTGGGTCTTATGTATTTCACATGTCAGCAATTCAATCAGAATTTTAAAAAAACAAAAACGTTGTGACTTACTTGTAGACTTACTACAAGTACTTATCTACTTTTTAGCTGTACTGCATGAAGGCCATCAGCAAATATATATGAAGTATTATAAATTGAGCATAGCGTTAGTTCAGGCAGGCCACAAAGTCAGGCTCAGCCCGCAGTACAGATATGATCTCAGCTAGTCATAATCATAGTCATAGTTTTGCCGCTTCATGCATTATGTCTTTGAGTATGCAGAAGCGCGTCAAATAATGTAGTATTATTATTATAGACATACATCAGCTGATTCCCCTAGCTTCCTATTGGATACCATACACAGTCAGCTGACAGCTCAGCTGACTCCCCCTCAAGCACCCATTGGCAAATAGCATTCTTGGTGCCTTATTTAAGCTGCTTCAGCCTGCCTATCTTCGCTGCTTTCTCTGCTAGCTTTGCAACCCACCTCCACCCCAGCTCCTCCTTTTATGTTGTATCTAATTAATCAATGTCATTTTCTGATTGTCATTGATGCTTGCTCTGTTCTGTACCCTGGGGGGTCTCTGCTGCCGCTCTCCTTGTCTTAAACTTTTCCATGTATGCACATGGAAGGGCAGGGAGGTGTGCTCCCCCTGCCTTAAGGCTTTCCACGTAGGCACGTGGAAGGACAAGGAGGTCCCAGAACAGAGCCATACCGCCAAATGTAATATTCTGCTTTAGAATAAAATATATTTTGACAAAAGTGGTCCTGACTGAACTGTATTTTGTGTTCATAATGTCTTTGATAAGTTATAGAAAAGTATTTCCTAAACTGTAGTAATGAAGAGTACTATCACTCACAATATAGCATGCATTCAATACCTCCCCTAATCATTTAGAGTATCATTACTGAAGGCCTGTAGAATGGTAACATGGGCCAGGAATATGCCTTTTGCTTGATAGGTCCCCTTTAACAGATGTGCATCCATTAAGATAAAAAACATGCCTAAATATAGAATTTGTGTGTGTGTGTGTGTGTGTGTGGGTGAGGGTGTGTGTGTGTGTGTGTGTGTGTGTGTGTGTAGGTTGTCTGGCTGCATGGTCACACAGGAAGGCTGTGCTTCTCTGGCCTCAGCTCTGAGCTCCAACCCCTCCCATCTGAGAGAGCTGGACCTGAGCTACAATCACCCTGCAGGAGGCTCAGGAGTTACACTGCTCTCAGCTGGACTGGAGGATCCAGGCTGGAGACTGGACACTCTTGGGTATGGAAAGGACAGCTCACCACTCAGTGACAATGTCTCCTACAAGGATTCAACCACCTGCTAGATGAAGCGGTTTCAAAACGCAGCTATAACTCATGTTGTGAAGAAAGTGATGATCCAGCAGATTATGAATATGAATGTTTCCATGTTTAAAGACATGCTGCTCTCACTGTGCTTCCCCCCAGTGTGGAGCACGGTGGAGTGTGGAGGCTGAAACCAGCTCTAAAGAAGTGTAAGTGTCTGTTTAGTTTGATTCATCACAACACACATTAACTATTTAGATGGAAAGTTCATTGATGAAGAATCAAGAATCATTTATATTGATGAAGAATTATTTCATTTGATGAGGAATCATTTCTTTTAGGACAGCAAAGTATTTTTCTTGACAGCAAAGTATTTAATTGAATGAATGATCATGGGAACACACATGGTAGCATTTACCAAACATCTTTAGAGAGACAATGGGTGGACATGACTCTTATAGGGACACTTTCACATCGTGGGCAGTAACAACAAGGGAAACAAAGGGTGAAGGGAGTGACCTGGCCATGGCCAAGGCCAGGTTAATTTGCATTATACTATGAGGGGAAGTGGACATGTCTGCAAGGATGCAAGACAACTAAAGAAATCTACACAAGAAGGAAGTGAGGAGATTGTCATGGCCTCAGTACCACACTTCCTGGCTGCAGTGGCGATGCCAATGCTAACTAACTTAACACCCCCTTAATTGGAGAGAGGACAGGAGCTTTTTCTAGGTGCAAAGATACTTTATACAAAGGCTTATAGAAGCTTATATATTTGATTTGGTGTATAGTTCATATATTCCACGACATCCATCTACACAGCAGTAGGTGACATCCGTTCATTCAAATCCTACTGGGAATGAAGATGATGCATCTTATATTAATATTGTTAGCAATGAAATCTGTAGTGGCTAGTCTTAAAGTATTTTCCGAGCCAGTATAGGTAATGTTACTCAGTTTCGTGGTTTCATGTAGAGGCATAGATAATGGAGATGAGATGTGTGTGTGTGTGTGACATAACTGAATTGAAAACCTCCTCTCTCTCCAACACCTCAACATCTAATTAAACAAACAGACCTTTTCCATACTTAAATGGAAACAAAATCAAACAGCCCTTTACTGTGAGTGCTTCTAGATATCAGATACTAGTAGGGAAAGATACCGCATGGATATGGTTGAATATCTAAATCCTTCTGCCGTTGTTTCTTCACCAGCGCTGCACGTGTCGCTTCATTAGCCTGACCTGCACTCGGTCTCACGCAGTGCTACCCCTCACCTGCACTAGGTGTCATTAAAAATAACTAAGTCCAATAGGTATTATTGTTATATTATTTATTCATGAGGATTATTAGTAGTATTGTTATTATTATTAGACATAATCATATAATAATCATGCATTATAATGTTATTAATAATAGCTATTATGTGTTGTTATTATTATTATTATTAGACATAAGAACATAGTAATTATGCTATTACTAACATTATTAATCATAGTAATTATGTGCATTTTATATTCAGAACATTATAAAATACTATTAATGTTTGCATTATTATTATTATTATTGTTATGATTTAATGTGTGTTAATATATTATTATAATAACATGATTAATGATGCATGAATTTCATATTAGATTTGAACTAGAATACTATTTGTATTAGGGGTGATGCTAGTTATTCTCATAATAATAATAATAATAATAATAATAATAATAATAATGGTTTAGCGGCCTAATCATGTCTTGTTATCCCATCAGATGCCTGTGAACCCACATTGGACCCAGACACAGCCCACAGACGTCTCTCTCTGTCTGAGGACAACAGGGAGGTGATGAGGGTTGAAGAGGATCAGTCGTATCCTGATCACCCAGAGAGATTTGACTACTGGTCCCAGGTGTTGTGTAAAGAGGGTCTGACTGGCCGCTGTTACTGGGAGGTGGAGAGGAGAGGAGAGGTTGTAATAGGGGTGACATACAGAGGAATCGCAAGGAGAGGAGAGGGTGATGACAGCAGGTTTGGAAGGAACAACAAGTCCTGGAGACTTTATTGTAATGATGGTCGTTACACTGCCTGTTACAATGGTAGTATAACAGCCATCCGTCTTTCCCCCCCTGTCTCTACCAGAGTAGGAGTGTATCTGGACCGGCCTGCTGGCACTCTGTCCTTCTACAGAGTGTCCCCAGGTGTAGGAGGGTCCTCAGACACAATGACACACATCCACACCTTTCAGACCACATTCACCCAGGAGGACCTCCTCCCTGGGTTTAGGTTGTATCCTGGTTCCTCAGTGTCTCTGTGTGGGTTGTAGTTTATGATCATCATATCACTGCCAAAAATCGTGAGCAAAAATGACAGTGTGCGTGTACAACTAACACATCAATTAATTAGGTTAATACATATAATATATAATCAGTTGATATTTGAGAAAAGGGGACCTATTTAAATGTATCCTATTCTTATGGTAAATCAGTGGAGGCTTCTATAAGACTACAGGTAAAAAAGGTTTTTAAAAAAATTTAAAAAAATCTTACAATCCCATTTTCAGTGCTTTGAAACAGAAATACAGTCAGTAAGACGAGCTGTTTTCCTGAAATCAATTCTGTGAGTGACAACAGCGCCGCCCGCGGTGGAACAGATAATTACAGTGAAGCAGACTTTCCTTCTGCTTCACCACCATACGTCACTTTTCCCATTGACTTCAATGTAAATCGAGTGAAACCCAGGCGGCTCGTGGTTTTATTCTGTTTCAATTGATCCTTATGGCAGATAAGTCCCACCCGTGAAGCAGTGACCGATAGGGTAGAATTTGAATGACACAACACTCTGGCCAGTCACCGCTTTCATTAGGCAGCTATCGTGAACTGACTTTGACAGTGACGACTGACGAACACATACATACTTTGTTGAACATTCATTTAATAAGATACACCTTTTTTTCTGCGTCTGCGAAACTTGGCATTTGTTGCAATTGAAAGGAGAACAGTTAAATCCTTAGAAGGAACTCCCAGCTGGTATGTAAGGGATAATGCCCGACAAGGTGTCCATTAACAGAAATGAATGGACAACGCGGAGGCGTGAACCGCGGAGGACGGTTCACGCGAAGTCCATTCATATAATATCTAATCAATTAATAATACTTTAATGTGTTTTAGAGTTAAAATCGTGAGTTTTTTTTTTTATTTGTACAAATCGAGCGGACTATTTAATCTCCCGTATGCAGGCGTTGCCAAGCAACGTGGGCATAGCGTCTTCGAGTTATTGTCCACTTCGCCAGGTGGGCAGAATAGGGGTTATGCGCAACATACTTCCGGTCTCATCATATCCGGTTCAGGTCCGCTGTACCGCGCTCACATTATTTTATTTATTAATCCGCACTTCCAGACCGTCGCCGGGGCTTCAGAGTAATGTGTCCGAGGAGAGCAGCCCTCTCCCGGACACACGCTAGCTTTTACCGCTGTTATTATTATTTTTTTTGTATCCATCTTTTCTTCTCACTAACATTCAGATGTTAAAATCAAATAAAACGCCAACAGTAAAAAGGGCGAACTAGGTCAAGTCAATAGCTGTCGCCGTCAGTTCCTACCGCTGCTACCGGCTTTAACGACAAGCGGAAGTCAGGAGACCAGTTTTCCGGTTTGGTCACGTGACGCTCGGCATAAAGCCCATTTAACTACAAGGTAAGGTAAGAGATAAGAGATAGGTTAGGCATGTTTTCTTGTGGCCTAGCAAGGTGGTTACTTCACTTAAGCTTTATAATGTTAAGTTAAAAATAAATGGACACTTTAATAATACAGCTGTCAGTGACCCAGAACAATGTATTCATTGAGGTAAACAATACAGTACCTCGTAAATAACCTCTATGTAACCTCTTTACAATAACTAATATTTTCATATTTTGTAGTGATTTAACTCTAAGTGTCTGGAGGGAAGAACAGGAGAGAGAGGACATCAGAATGCAGTACAGCAGGAATTGGAGGTGAACAGTTTAGGGAAAGAAAAGGTAGGCTGGATGTCTTTCCTTTCCAGTTATGTTACCCAGGGGTGGGGGTTAGGTGGGGGGTTAGGTGTGCGCTCGTTTCCGTGCGTCGGTCGACGGGTGCTTCACCAAAAATGTTGACCACCAGCCGCCACTGTGGTAAATGTAGTACTGTAGTAAAAGATAGATCAGTACATGACCAATGGTTTACTATGATGTGTTTTAAGGTTTGGTAAACCGGCCAAAAACAATCCAAAGTAGGAACAGGTAATCAATCTATATTGTATTGATTACCTATTGTTTATGATCAGTCATGCGTGCCTTCTGATGATATGAAGCTAATAGACCCCTGCGTGGCATGTCGCTATCAGAAAAATTAATATTCATGAGAAAGCTACAACCTTTACCTTCATCTAATCTATTGATACATTTTTAACCATGAAAGGAAGTGACATTAGATCTTCCATAGGGTTTACTAAGCAGGTTTCACAAAGATTTAATTTCTAATTTGAAATTTATTTTATGTATTGATTGATTTTACATCTAAAAATAATTTGTACTTGTACTACTCTTGATGTAAATACCAGACCCGTATATGTACTCCTATATGTGTGCGGACCATATTCCACAAGGTCAATATTGGAGGCAGCGTCTGGATTGAGACAGACTTCCAGGCAAGGGATCATCATCCACCAAATAAACTATCATGTCATTCTGTTCGTGTAAATGGTTTGTGCTTAATTAATTAATTACTGTTTCGCATCACTAATGTTTCATTTAAATAAAAGTTAATTTGAGAAAACGTGCGTTTTGTGTATGACATTTACACCCTGTGTCAGTCATTGCAAAAGTCAGGACACATTTCATTAAAAAGAATGATACCTAATATCTAAATACAACGGATATTCAGTGACTAAACTGTCTAATCTGAGGTTAAAAAAGTAAATATAACTTGTATTTGCATATGAACTCGGGGCTGTCGCTTGCCATCATTTCTCTTGTCGGAGCGTGGAGCGGGTGCATTGCATTGTGGGATATCTGGATCAAAGAAGAACGCGTCTGCTGCCTCCAACACCTGCCTATTGGACAGAGACATGATGTGATGCCTCTCTGCCTCCTTATGCTGCCTGAATATAGGCAGCATGTTAGACGTTTGGGACACAGCCATAGTCTCCATGTTGGAAAACAAGTCTCCTAGCATTATCCCTGCAGAATGATACATTGGTTGAGTGACGGTGGTGCTGGATCATGTATTAACTTAAACATCAGGCACATGTCTGCAAAACAAAGAACACTGTTTAAAAAGGTTCATAAATCGTACTTTTGAATGGTGACATGATGATGATGATGATGATGATGGCGGCAGTTCCTTCATGTTTCATCAAGAGTGTCTCTTCATCTCTCATTTCATGTAGAGGTCTAGGGGGCCTCTACAGCGTGGAATGGTACAGCAGCTGCTCCGCCCAGGACCGCAAGGCACTACAAAGGGTAGTGAAAACCGCCAAGACCATCGCAGGCCGGGTGCTGCCTATATGGACAATATCTACCTCACCCGATGCCTGAGAAAGGCCAACAAAATCACAAGGGACCCCAGCCACCCAGCACACTCACTTTTCACCCTGCTACCGTCTGGCAGACGGTATAGGAGCTGTCAGTCATGCACTTTACGACTGAAGGCCTTTTTTTATTTACAGGCCATCAGGCTACTGAACCGCTGAACTTATACCTCATACCCATGTCACTTTTAGAGTAATACTCATATGCACTTTATACCTGCACATCTGTATCTTTAAGATCAGTTATGTTTACATACCTGCTGCTTTTCAAATCCATACATTGTCTCCATATCCATACATTGTCTTCTACTCATTTTATGGCTACTCTTATCTCATTTCATTGCACAGTATTACCAAGTGATGCCGTACATTTGACAATAAATGACTTGAACTTGAATAGAGCCGGTGAACACTGATGGGTGTGTGACTCCGATCAAAGAATCACTAGACAGAGCTTTTCAAGGGTCTTTATTTCCGGAAAGTATGTATGGTTCTAAAGGCAAACATGCTAATGTTGTGAAAAGCAGTTTCAAAAATGAAACCCTTACTCACGCGTGTTCTTTTAATGAAGCGGTAGAAGAAGTTTTAGCTTTAAGAAATAATCAGTTTTATTGTTAACACCAGTATAATGTGCAGAGTTTTACAGATATCTGGGTCCAACTATGTTTCCCTGACCGAACAACAAAGTGTGTGTGTCAGTTCGAGTCTGAGCACCAACTCTCCCTGACCCAGGATGTTATATACACAAACAGTGAAAACGTCATATCAAGGGCTGGCTGTTGTCATCTTCCCACCTCGGTCTCGTGGTATCTGACTCCCAGCATAGAGGCAGCCTGCCTGTTCTTTACTATCATATGATCTGCACTTTGCAACCAACTGATCTCACACTATCTATTCTGTCACCAACAACGTACTCATTCTGATTATGAGGAGTTGCTTTTATAATTATATGCCTCTGCTTATACACTCACCGGCCACTTTATTAGGTACACCTTGCTAGTACCGGGTTGGACCCACTTTTGCCTTCAGAACTGCCTTAATCCTTCGTGGCACAGATTCAACAAGGTACTGGAAACATTCCTCAGAGAGTTTGGTCCATATTGACATGATAGCATCACGCAGTTGCTGCAGATTTGTCGGCTGCACATCCATGATGCGAATCTCCCATTCCACCACATCCCAAAGGTGCTCTATTGGATTGAGATCTGGTGACTGTGGAGGCCATTTGAGTACAGTGAACTCATTGTCATGTTCAAGAAACCAGTCTGAGATGATTCGCGCTTTATGACATGGCGCATTATCCTGCTGGAAGTAGCCATCAGAAGATGGGTACACTGTGGTCATAAAGGGATGGACATGGTCAGCAACAATACTCAGGTAGTCTGTGGCTTTGACACGATGCTCAATTGGTACTAATAAGCCCAAAGTGTGCCAGGAAAATATCCCCCACACCATTACACCACCACCACCAGCCTGAACCGTTGATACAAGGCAGGATGGATCCATGCTGTTGGATGTTGCAGCAGAAATCGAGACTCATCAGACCAGGCAACGTTTTTTCCAATCTTCGATTGTCCAATTTTGGTGAGCCTGTGCGAATTGTAGCCTCAGTTTCCTGTTCTTAGCTGACAGGAGTGGCACCCGGTGTGGTCTTCTGCTGCTGTAGCCCATCCGCCTCAAGGTTCGACGTGTTGTGCGTTCAGAGATGCTCTTCTGCATACCTCTGTTGTAACGAGTGGTTATTTGAGTTACAGTTGCCTTTCTATCAGCTCGAACCAGTCTGGCCATTCTCCTCTGACCTCTAGCATCAACAAGGCATTTGCGCCCACAGAACTGCCGCTCACTGGATATTTTCTCTTTTTCGGACCATTCTCTGTAAACCCTAGAGATGGTTGTGCGTGAAAATCCCAGTAGATCAGCAGTCTCTGAAATACTCAGACCAGCCCGTCTGGCACCAACAACCATGCCACGTTCAAAGTCACTTAAATCACCTTTCTTCCCCATTCTGATGCTCGGTTTGAACTGCAGCAGATCGTCCTGACCATGTCTACATGCCTAAATGCATTGAGTTGCTGCCATGTGATTGGCTGATTAGAAATTTGCGTTAACGAGCAGTTGGACAGGTGTACCTAATAAAGTGGCCGGTGAGTGTATATATACACACACACACACACACACACAATATGATATATAAGATACATTATAAACACTTACATCTGTGATCAACAAACAGCATGCAGGCCGCAAATAATAAGCAATCAGACAATAACTAATTGGAGAAGGAGGACACTCCCCGTTCTCCTTAAAAGGCTAGTGACCTAGTACCAGTAACTCACTATATCCCACATGAAATGGCAATGACAAGGGCTTTTCTACACAGCCGACCCCAAAAGTCTACCTAGACTAGGGTCCTCTGCCTCAGGGAGGCTCGGGAGCTGCACCAGCCGGGACACAGGGCGCAGATATGTCCTGTCTTTAACCTGCACAGCCGCGGTGCAGACATGCCCATCAGCTCCAGGGTACATCTGGGTGACCTTCTCTACAGACCAGATTGCCCAACAATGAGGGCCACCTGGCCGACAGACAGTTCCTTGCCGTCCTTCCTCCCCTTCTGCCTCTCTTGCAGGCCCGACAAGTAATAGTGAATGAAGGTGGACCAGAAATGGTCCGGCAGCACTTGACTGTGTCTCTAGTGATGTTTCCCAAGGAGGTCACTGGAGTTGTAGACCACTTGTGGTAGGGACGAGTCACGGCGTCCTATGATAAGGAGTTTGCGGAGGACGGTCTTGGACACTGTCTGATCTTTAAGAATGACCTTGAGGGCAGTCTTCACTGAATTCACCTCCCTGTCCCAGGTTCCACCGAAAAGCGCTTGGCGGGTTGAAGCGGAATGTGATGTTCTGCTTGGCCAACTGTTTTTTCAGTCTGGGTGCCATCTCGGTGAAGACTTCCTGCAGCTCTCTGTCTCCTCCAACAAACAAAGTTTGTGCCATTATCGGACAGAAGCTCGAAAGGTGTGCCACGGCGTGAGATGAAGTGTCTCAGGGACATCAGGGAGGCATCGGAGTCCAAGCTTTCTAGGAAGTCAATGTGTACACAACGCGTAGTCATGCACTTGTACACGATCACCCACCTCTTCTCGTTCCAGCGCCCTATCTTGATGTGGAATGGCCTGAAGCAGTCTACTTCTGTAGAATAGAATGGGGGTTTGTAAAGACGCAGACGAGAGGGCGGAAGGTCAGTCATCTTGGGCACATCCGGCTGTGCTCGCCACAGCTGACATTCTCGGCAGGAGTGCTAATGCTTGCAGATAGCTTCCCTTCCACGCAGAACCCAGAATCTACATCAGATATCGGCGAGTACTCTCTCTGGAGAAGAGTCTGGTCATAGTCTTGGATGAGCAGGTTTGTCAGGAGATGGTGCGGATCCAAGATGATTAGGTGGATGGCATGCATCTCCAGGTTCTTAGCCCTGCGTAGCCTACCGCCAACTCGGAGGAGACCTGTGGCAGTGTCATACTCCGGAGACAGAGACCCCAGGCGGCTGTCGGATGGAAGAGGCCGATCTGACTTAAAAGCTTTAATCTCGTCTGGGAATGAGTCCAGCTGGGCTCGTATGAGGAGGACCTTCTTGGCGTTGGGGTAGTCAACTGCTCCACAAAGCTGATCTGTGATCTGGGAATCAGCCGCCCTGTGAAGGGACATGGCCGCTTGGACAAGCTCTTTCCATGAAGAAAAGTCTTTTGCTGAGGGTATATATACCCATTTGTGATTCTGTGTTTCTCTACACTTTTCTAAGTGTAGAGAAACACAGAATCACAGAATTTCTCCCATAAGGGCAGGCCGTGGAGTTGCTTGTAGCCTTTCTGTAATGCAACCACTCGATAGGAGTGTTCGGCAAGGCGTAGGCCTTCGGAAGGCCTGGCGGATCCGGTACTTCTGTGAGGGCATACATAGTGGAGAAATGTCAAAAGAGACGGAGCTACCCTGGAGTTTGACGTTTTGCTGGACTGTCTGTAGATGGAGAGTCTCTGACTGTCTGGGGAGGTTCAGGCGCTGCACGGCTTCATGGAAGATGAGACGTTCAGAGCCATCGTCTAGCACGCCGTAGGTTTCCAAGGCTTTGTCCCTGTTTCTCAGGATGACCTTGATGACCTTTAATATCACCTGGTGTGGTCGGTTAATAAGCAATCAAAGAGGTACTAATTGGAGAAGGAGGCAATCCCCTGTTCTCCTTAAAGGGCTAGTGACCTAGTACCATTAATGGCTAAATTCACTAAATCCCACATGAAATGGCACAGATTGCTTGTGTGCTTGTAGCACAGTAAGATACGTGTGTGAAAATCATTGAGTGCATATAGCTGAGTTAGGTAGTTGCTAGTAGGCAGTTGATGCCTAATAAGTCTACAATTCATTAGGCTAACTTCTGGACACCTTTATATGCTTCTTAAAATGTAAGTTAGAATCAACGACTATGCCCGGATACTTGAAGTGCTCAACAATACATAAACCTCTCCTATAACCAGGAGGCTTGATGTGTGTTATTTCTCTTGATAGAAAAATATATTTGCTCATGTTAAGAGTAAGACAACAGTGAGGTAACCATATACCACTTTTCAAAGCAAAGTTACGGATTGCTTTCCATTAAAAACAAAACATAGGTAAAAAGAGGGGATGAGGAATAAATTCAAAGAAACTATAAGAAGGCCTTTGTATAACAGCGAGTCTTAAAATGAAGTGTTTTAAAAGACGACAGCGATGCTGCTTGTCTGAGCGGCTTGGCAGGGAGGTCCTCAGCTATAACGTTAATGCAATAACACAGGGATCCTAAATTACCTTTATTTCATCCACAACCCATTTTGTTATGTCCTAACTCTCACTAACAGCACCCTCCTAACATGTGTGTCATGTCGTATTGTACAGCATTGGCTGATTGATCAGACCTGTGTTAGAAAATGTTTTACATTACGACGGTAACACAATGACAAGCATTCACATACCACATTAGCTGCTCATTTCAAGAACCAAACTGTCACTGATATAAACCATATTTGTCTTTCATTGTACTGCATGGTATGTGAGTGAAATAATGTATCATGGCTTAGGTTGCACTTTACTGACGGGTCTGAAATATGTCTCATTTAACAAGGACTGACAAAGACAAAGCGAAATACAGGTCAGAAAATGACCAACTCTTTAAGGGGAAGAGGTCTACAGCCAAGCAGGCCTGGGGGTGAGTTCCGTGTTTTACGTCTGTTTTCTAAATGCTATTTTGCTCACCAGCACAAGCACCTGCACTATGTGATAATCAATGCAATGTCGCACTGTCACCATTGTCCACGTAGGCTACATACTAAATATAGTGTATAGCTAAATATATGTGAGGATAAACCTTGCTCATAACATAGACTTTGAATAATACAGTTCCACAGTTGAATATTGTAGCAGAGGACTCCACACACCCCATCAGTGGCTTTTGCTGGGGCCCTCCGACACAGGACACGGGTAGATCTTGGTTAGGAATGCGTTTATTGGAGATGGCAAGATAGTATTTTCCGAGCAGATGTAACATGCTGCCATGACAGTGGCTCTCTCTTGTGTGTGTGGTGATAGCTGGTTTATCCTGGGTGCTGCCATGGTTGCTCTGCACCACAGGTGTGCAGCCTCACTCAGCCCAGAGTCTGATCAGTCTGACTCAGGGCAGGTGAGGCTGTAAACCAGCTATTAACCACACACACTCCACAAATATGTTCTGGCATTGTCACTTTACTTTGAGAGATACCCTTTTACTAATCTTGAACATAACTATCTTGTGGCTGGGATCACACCAAGGATGTAATAAGTATACATGTTTTATAATCCACAGGGAAATCATAAGGATGCTGGCCGTGGAGGGACTGACCTCCACATAAGTCTCAATTACATAATGCATCACATTGTAGTGGTTTCAGTGGTTTCACTTTTGCACAAAATGTAAAAAAATAAAGTAAAGCAAAATAAAACACAAGCAGACAATATAAAATAAACAACAATAAACAAACAGGTAAGGAGATGTTGGGAACTGGAATAATGACAACATCACATTAACTGATTTTCTTTAGATGACAATGGCACAACTTAAACTTAATACTACCTTATATATATATACTGTATATATATATATATATATATATATATATATATATATATATATATATATATATATATATATATAGAACATAAACCAACACAAAAGGTCTCTGAGGGAGGGGAGCACCCCTGCAGCTGGTCTCCCAGAGGGTTTTAAAGGAGCCCTGGCACACGAGGCCCAGGTGTTACCAATGCTGCTGACAACCCTGCCATGGCCACGCCCACCTCCAGTACCTGAAAAGACAGCACAAAGCCACACATGTCACCTCCAATAGTCTGACAGCCGGAAGACATTATAAGGTGAGTACAACATATTGAGCCATGACCCTCATTGAAGCTGTGCTGTCTGGGGTTCATGTTGTGCTGGCCTGTTGGATGAAGACTTATGCATAACAACACAAATATATGAACACAAATTATAAAAATAACATAACGAGTTAAAACCTTTATTTAACTTTTTAATACATTAGAATTATTTAAGTCATCGTGTAACTTAATAGAGATAACCCAAGATCCATGATATAACAACAATAAATGACACCTAAACTCCACATAAAACAACACAATGAGAGTGAAATGAAAGGTACTGAAGTGAACACATTAATGATTCTAAACATGCTGGGAAGCAGAGCAGCCCTGGAACATGAACTAGGACTGTTTTCTCCATTTACAGCAGCAAAGGAGCCCCAAACAATCATTCAGCAGTATTTACAGTAAGCTGTGAGATATTTTAAACACTAAACTACTGCTTGCCACCATACTCACAAAGAAAAAGGCTCTGGCCACTAGGGAAGGGCACTGCCCCCCCCCCTATGGGTGTAAACACTACATACTTACACACATCACTTCCATACTAAATAAATTACTTATATTTGATTAACCACTTCATTAGTCTATTTCTGTGTGGTTTAGCAGCCTAATCATGTCTTGTTCTCCCGCCAGATGCCTGTGAACTCACACTGGACCCAAACACAGCCTACAGACATCTCTATTTGTCTGAGGACAACAGAAAGGTGACGGACGACGTTGGAGAGGATCAGTCGTCTCCTGATCACCCAGAGAGATTTGACCACAGGTCCCAGGTGTTGTGTAGAGAGGGTCTGACTGGCCACTGTTACTGAGAGGTAGAGAGGAGGTGTTGCTATAGGGGGAGATGAACAGAGGAGGGGGGGGGGGGCATCCTACTAGAAAGCAGAGGGCAGGGGTTCCCACAGCACATGTTTGTGGGTCAAGCTGAGGCAGGAGCTCATCAATATATTTAGTGGACTACATTGGTTCACTAAGAAGCAGCTCTGTCTAAGACCCTTTGCCAAGCATGGTGTGAAAACAAGACCTTCAGAGAGATGAATTTGAAGACATGTTGCTCATCATCACTATGAAGTGGCTGCTGGTCGGTATCTTCAGTGTATTTTAATCTCTATATTGCTGTGTTATACCGCCCCCTGCTGGCACTAGTGAGTTACAACAGCAGCCAAACATTCAGTCATTAGTCATGTTGCGGTTGAAGGGGTGAATACACAACATTGAATGAACACCTTAATATGAATTCAGGTTGGCCTTCATGCCATACAGATCACATGGTGTCCAGTTATAATGGAAAACCCCTACGGATGGATGGGTTTTATAAATGTGCTCATTCAGATCGAGGCTATATCTCTTAATAAATACCCATAATGAAACCTATTGTCTCTCCACACAGGTTGTGTATTGCTTGTGAAACCATTTGTAGTTTGCAGACAAATATGTCTACAAAAACACTGCTTTGCTTTAAAAGACCGACTAACCAAAGGAAAGCACACACAAAACACAGATAATAACAGTATAAGTATATAAGTATAATGACTTGTATCTTCATGTGTGTGTGTTGGGTGGGGGGGCGGGGCCACGTGGGGGAGAGAGGAGATGACGTCATATTCAGGAAACGAAACCGAAACCAAAGTAACACGACGTGGAGCCACTTCTCTCTTTCTGGAGACAGAGAACAAGACTTTATAAAGTCAATAGTCCTGACAGCCAGAAGACATTATAAGGTGAGTAACAACATATTGAGCCATGACCCTCATTGAAGCTGTGCTGTCTGGGGTTCATGTTGTGCTGGGCCTGTTGGATGAAGATGTATGCTTAATAACACAAATATATGAACACACATTATAAAAATAAAAATAACATAACAAGTTAAAACCTTTATTTTACTTTTTAATACATTAGAATTACGAATGTCACCATGTAACGTAATAAAACATGTTTTCTAGGAATGGCCTCTGCTAACACTTCCTGGTCTGAGGAGAGCTTTTCCTGCTCCATCTGTCTGGATGTGTTCAACAGCCCAGTTTCCACACCTTGTGGACACAACTTCTGCAGAACCTGTATTACAAAGTTCTGGGATGACCAAGTCCAGTACAAATGTCCTGTTTGCAATGAGCTTTTCCACATGAGACCTGATTTGCGGGGTCAATACCTTCATATCAGAGATAGTGGATCAGTTTAGAAGATGTGTACGAGTCAAAGAGCAGCCTTGTGTTGAACCAGGGAGAAGTTCCCTGTGACGTCTGCACTGGGGACCCAGCTGAAGGCTGTGAAGTCCTGCCTAGTGTGTTTTGTCTCTTTACTGCCACACCCACCTGGAGCCACATCAGAGAGTCGCACACCTGAAGAGACATCATCTGGTCGAGCCTATGGACCGGTCTGGAAGACAGGATGTGTAAGAAACACGACCGACTTCTGGGGCTCTTCTGCCAGACTGAACAGGGTGTGTGTGTGTCAGTTCTGCACAGAGACGGGACCACAAGTCCCATCCTGTTGTACCTCTAAAGGAGGAATATCAAGTGAAGATGCCCAGCTGGGGAAGATAGAGTCTGAAGTTCAGCAGATGATCCAGGAGAGAAAACTAAAGATTAAGGAGATCAACGACAGAGTCCAACTCAGCAAAGCAGACGCAGACAGAGAGATAGCCGAGGGTGTTGCAGGTCCTCAATGCTCTGATGAGCTGCATTGAAAAGTGCCGGGATGATTTCAACCAAACGGTTAAAGAGAAACTGAAATCCACAGAGAAACAAGCTGAAGGGCCTCATCAAGAGAGTTGGAGCAGGAAATAAAAGGATCTGACCAATAGAAGCTCAGAGGTGAAGCAGCTCACACACACACTGAAGACCACCTCCACTTCCTCCAGACCTTCAGATCCCTGAGGAAACCTCCACACACCAGGGACTGGACCACGGTGGAGGTCCGCCCTCCATCATACGTAGGGGACATTGAGGAGATCAGTGGATGAGCTGGAGGAGACAACTGAACATGGAGATGAAGAAAGAAGGTGCCTTACCTGAAATCAGCTCTAATGAAGTGTAAGTGTCCTGTTTACTTTGATTCATCACAATACACACTAACTATTCAGAAGGAAAGGTCCATCCACACAGCAGTAGGTTACGTCCGTTCATTTCAAATCCCTACTGGGGATTTAGAAATCGAACTTGTGACACCTAATCATTCTGAATATTATTTGTATTAATATTATGTTAATTGTTGTTATATTATTATTGTTACTTAACAGCCTAAGTAACAGTAATTGATAACACCATAATAATCATGATACTATCATCATAATTTATGTGTATTTTAATATTCAAAAACTTGATACAAAAATAATGCTATTATCATGTTCTCTTTCTTCTTCTTATTGTTATTAATTTATTTATTTTTTTTTTATCATTATTTAATTAAGGTTATTCCATTAGGCATAACAACAACATAATAATAATCATATCAACATGATTATAACATTTATATTTAGGGCATCAGACGCTTTTGTCCAAAGCGACTTAAGTATATATAATAAGATAAGTATATTTATATATAATAAGATAAGTATATTTGTCAGAAGAAAGTGCAACAATATATCGCTGTCGGTTCAGTAAGGATTTCACTAGAACAAGTTTCAAGCATGCTCGATTGTTAAGTTAACCCATTGCTAGTATACAACAGAGATAGCTAGGGTAAGATGCTAAGATAATAAGTGCAAGATACTAATGTAAGTGCCAGGACATACAAACATACAAGAAGTGCTTAAGGGTTGTTTTTTTGGGGTGGTAGTAGAGGAAGGAAGCTAAGCAGAGTCCAGGTGAACTCTGAACAAGTCGGTTTTGAGTCTCTTGCGGAAGCTGGTGAGCTACTCTGCAGACCTGACATCAGCAGGGAGCTTGTTCCACCATAGGTAGAAGTAGTTGAGCGGAGAGCTTGAGCTGTGGTGTGGGGTCTGTCTAGCGCTTGGATGTAGGTTGTGGCAGTTCCATTGACAGCCTTGTAGGTAGTACCATTGTCTTGAATCTGATGTGAGCTGCTACAGGGAGCCAGTGGAGGTCACCAAAGCGTGGGGGGGTCACATTGGAGCATTTTGGTAGGTTGAACACGAGTCATGCTGCAGCATTCTAGATATGCTGCAAAGGTTTGATTGCGGAGGCATGGAGTCCAGCCAGGAGTGAGTTGCAGTAGTCAAGGCGGGAGATGACGAGCGCTTGGACCAAGAGCTGCGCTGCTTCCCTCGGGAGGAAGGGCTGAATCCTGCGGATGTTGCAGAGAGCAAATCTGCAGGATCGGGCCACTCTGGTGATGTTGGCTGTGCAGCGAAGCTGATTGTCCAGTGCCACGCCGAGGTTCCTCATGGTTGCGGAAGGAGGGGAAAGAGAGGAATCGTTGAGTGTAGTTTACGTAACAGGGATAGGAGCAACCATGTGAAGTGATTACAGAGCCTAAAGATCTAGTATATAGGGAGAACTGAAGCGGTCCATGTACTGAGCCTTGTGTCAAGGGAACAGGGTTTGGACAAGGAGCCATTCCATGTGACCTGGTAGGTGCGATTCGTCAAGTAGGATGTGAACCAGGATAGAGCAGAGTCAGCGATGCCGAGTTCAGCGAGAGTGGTGAGGAGGATCTGGTGGTTCATGGTGTCAAACGCCGCAGCAGGTCAAGGAGAATGAGAACTAATGAGAGGGACGAGGCGAGGGGAGAGAAGAGAACATGGAAAACAGTTTCCTGGGGTTGGAGGCAGAGGAGTTGATCTTGGTCCAGTAGAAGTTAGATGTGGCTGCTGACACAGTAGAGGTGAAGTCTAAGAGGAGGTGAAGGTAGCGAGAGAGATTATCTGCACAGTCTGATCTCTTCCATTTTCTCTGAGCTGCACGTAGCTCTGTTTAACAAGCCTGCAGAGATTTGGACAGCCATGGGGAGGGGGAGAAGATTGTGCTGGTCTGGAGGTCAGGGGATGGAGGGTCCAAGGAGGACGAGAGGGAGGATAGCAGAGTGGAGGAGGCTTCCTCGGTGGACAGAAGAGAGAATTGTTCAGGAGATCGTAGTGAAGAGAGAACAGATGAGGCGAGAGTAGAGGGAGCTAGCGATTTCAGGTTACGGCGGGAGGTGACAATATGAGAAGTAGGGGGGTGGGAGGTGGAGGACTTCAAGGGAGAGAGAAAGCAACAAAATAATGGTCAGACATGGGGAGCAGGGTAACGGAGAGGGCCGAGGTACAGCAGGACCTTGTGAAGACAAGGTCAAGTTGGTTCCAGCCCTGTGGGTTGGCGGTTCCAGAGCACCTGGCGGTTCCCAGCACTTGATGGTCTGTGTAGACACAGAGCGTTGGGGTAGTGCAGATTGGAAGGGGGGTGCAGTGCCATGCAGAAGGTCCAAGGTGGCATCTTCTCCTGTTAAACATCCTACGGTGATGGAAGTAAGGCACATAGTTACGATGAGCGGCAGGAGATGTACTTCTGGGTCTCCCTGATGGGCTCCCTCGAGGGACTCCCACAGAGAGACTCCCTATGTCTTTGTTCGACCCTAACCCTAACTCCCACAGAGAGACTCCCTATGTCTTTGTTCGACCCTAACCCTAACTCCCACAGAGAGACTCCCTATGTCTTTGTTCGACCCTAACCCTAACTCCCACAAGAGACTTCCTATGTCTTTGTTCGACCGGGTCTTCGTTCGCAGGGGCCTGACACTACCAATGACGAGCCCTTAAGTACAGAGATGCTGCTCATGCAGTCTTAGATCCGCCCTACAATCAAGTCTATTGTCTACACCTGAGTGGCCGAAACTGGCTGATGCCCACTTATCAAGACACTTAAATTATGCTAGCTATTGGAATTACCTCTGCCAATGGAAATGCAACAAACACAAGTTCAAAGTAAATTCTATACTCACCAGCACAAGATATCATGCAGCCTTTTCTTCACCAACAAAATGTAACATTGTATAATCAATCTGGGGATAATCAATCTGGGGATAATCAATCTGGGAGATCACCCCACACACTAAAAGATCCATGATATAACAACAATAAATGACACCTAAACTCCACATAAAACAACACAATAAGAGTGAAATGAAAGGTACTGAAGTGAACACATGAATGATTCTAAACTAATGAAGCAATGTCCGCCCCGGGCATGCTGGGAAGCAGAGCAGCCCTGGAACATGAACTAGGACTGTTTTCACCGTTTACAGCAGCAAAGGCGTCCCAAACAATCATTCAGCAGTATTTACAGTAAGCTGTTAGATATTTTAAACTACTGCTTGCCACCATACTCACAAAGAAAAGGGCTCTGGCCACTAGGGAAGGGCACTGATCGGCCCGAGTCTTTGAGATTGGATCGGGACATCCCTACTCTTATTTGATTACCTACTTCATCAGTG